>CM067382.1:71055026-71412595 GCA_034510155.1 Eucriotettix oculatus
TTATTCCGGTCGGGTGACGTCGTCTGTAGTCCACGAGGGTTTCTATGGCTGACGCCGCAGTCTTCTTCGCCTAAATAAAACTGGAGTCCCGAGAACTCTTCATCCGATCACCACCAAATACATAAAATCAAAGTTTATAAATTCATAAAAAATAAGCATCAGGGAATAACATTGTCAGGTTAATTAAAACAAGTAGTGAGGACGGGAAAGGGAGAAAGTAGGGGACTTTTCCAATGAACGGCTGGCCGATGATGGTGAGGGGAAACAAAGCTGACAAAGTCAAAAAACGTTTCCCTTTATCCTCGCCAGCCAATATCAACCACCAGTTTAAGGTAATTTAAGTGTTATTTTCAATTTTCCTTTCCCATCTCAATGTATATTGTTTATACATATAAATTATTAATATCAAAAGATATATATATTGTTAGCAATATTACAGATTATAATTACCAATTTCTTTATAGATTCTCTGTCAAACTATAACAGAGGAGCAATGTAAACCGCCAACACAATTACTTCGAAGAGTCCATTCACAGAATTTCAGAAAAATTTCTCTCTCTTTCTCTTTGAATTTACATCAGTTAAATAAAACAAATACGGTTAGCAAATGTAAGAAAATATCCGAAAATGAAAATACCGCTACTTAAGATAAGAATAAAAATAATCTAGAAAGCAAACGGAACGACCAATAACTCTCCGTAGAGGAAATGATAAGAATAAGGAGGGAGAGGAAAATTCATGGGTAACGTGAACCGCATTCCAAATATCTCCAGACATTTTTTTGAAAGACTATGGCCATTTATGCGGAAACGTCAGCACGCATTGGTAACTAGGAAAATGTTTGAATCGTTTAGGATTGGCTGGGCGAATTAAGACTGAAACAGGAGGACTAAATGGTTGGTGAACATTTCCGAACGGAAACGTCAACACACACATCGGCGAAGCTTTCCAGATGTAATTCGGCGACGGCGTATGACGTTCCCGCGGGACGGGTTCGGGAGTGACGACAGAGACGGTAAAGTCAGAAATCAATAACGCTTACATAAATATAACGTTTATTTTTTGGTACTGCACATAACTGTCTTTACGTACACTGTATAATGTATCAGATCTTTACACTTACACAGCTTAAGCAATTATATTAAAGGAGGATATATAATTTTTTTACAACTTAAAATAAATATAACCTACTTTATATATATAGATATATAACATGAATGTGTGTGTACAAAAACTGTGACAACAATAACAATATCATATAATATAATATACAAGCTTTCTACGCGAATGTTCGTAATTTCGTAAAAACTGCTGCCAAGGCTCCTTAAATGAAGTACTACAGCTTTGTTAAGTCTTATGTACACGGTGCTACGTGGCACTTATCAATGACGGGGGATCTAAAAGTTTAAAACACTCAATGGAATGGAAAACGTGGTCAGCGTCGAGTCTGCGACTGTGGCGCGGGCGAAGAGAGAGAAAGAGGCTAAATTTAGAGCACGAAACTCGGTGAAATGATCAATCACAGGGCGAACAAATTATAGCAAATTCACAAGACCAGAAACCGAAACATTTTCGAGCCAATCTCCGGCCAGACCGATGCGGTACATCTGGTACAATTTAGGTGAGAAGATGTGTGTCAAAAATTAACCCCGGGAACGGGGGTGGGGGTGGAAAAAATTTTTAAACTAGTGTGTGTTTCATTATTTGACTAGTAAAAATACTGTGATTGCCGTACATCGTAGCATATTAATTTCTTTTTAATTATGAATTACACACATTGATTATCATTAAGAATGAGGGTAAAGCTCTTTGAGTCTCTCGCAGTGAGGCATCTGAATCTCCTGCGCTTTGTGGTACAAATCTTTATCCCCAAAATTGCGAGCCTTCCACATCATCGTTTCTCCTAAAATAAAATATACAACAGTTAGTGACACAGGTTATAAAATATTCATTCAAACACACACACATCAATTGAAATCCATTCAAAAATTACACGCAAAACACGTCATCCCACAGAAATCTCCACGGGGACGTTCACCGCGCGACGCCAAGGTCAGAACCGGTCGGGAGAGGTGCGAGCGTTGACGGTTAATCCGTGGGTTAAGTTTAACGTTATCCGCCATCGGGAGAAGTGCGATGGTTAACGATTAATCGGAAGGGTTAACTTAACCATTACGTGTCACCGCTCCCGTGAGCACATTTGCAGCAATAAAATATAAAACAAATGTAATTTTGTCTTTTCCATACTTGCTTCTGTGACTGGAAAACATTCACAGAATATTATCGTCGCTACATTCACAGACACGCCAACAGAAACTGACTTCACGAATTTTTGGTTCCCTTTATTTATTTATTTTTTTTTAAAAAAAAAAAAAAAAAAAAAGGAGGCCCCGAGTGCCGGTATTACTCACGTAGCGATAACCTCGGGTGTCAACTTTGTCGCGGGACAAAGCGAAATTTTGCAATGAATCGATACACAAGCCTGCCAACTTTGAAAGGCGATATAAAAAACGTGAAAGGCATCGCGGGCAGGATTTGACAGGAGCTCATCACTCGCCAAGGTGAAGACTTTGAAACAGTTCTCGTGCACTGTACTGACTGGAACAACAAAATTTAGACTAGCGGGAGCTGCAAGTGCAAGCAGGCAGAAAAATACGAACTTCAATCTGCGCAGCCAGCTATCGTCACGTTTCCTTTCCAACAGAATAAAAGTTTAGGCGACGCAGGAAAACGAGAAGCCACCGCTGTAACTCGTCTAACAGAGAACGCTATACATTAAATACTAAAGAAACGCCAGCAACGATGGGTAACGGGGACACAAAAGTAGACAGAAAACTTATTTACAGAACAGACAAAAACCAAACATAGTTTGAAGAATGGTGAGGCTTATTATTTAATAGATAATTATTAAAAAAAAAGGAAACTCATTCATCCAAATATTTCAGTTACCAGATAAAATCTTTTCAGTCACCACATACTTTCGTTATAAAATGGTATTGCAGTTATGACTGCAGAATTTGCTTTAATATGATGAACATTAAAATGGCAATTAAAATCTCAATTGCTTAACAGTAAGAACGGAAAAATAACAAATCGTTTGATTTTTTTTTAAAAGACAGCTATTTAAGAAGAAGGGCAGGCAATGAATGCAAAAAAAAAAAAGAAGAAAAGAAAATAATAATCTTTTAGAAAACTTACTGTAATTCTTTTCCCTATGACAAGCGTGCCTCAAGTTTGTGACAAACTCTTCTTCTACGGTCATTTCTAATCTCCTCAGACTGCCCTGATAATCTGAGCGAAAGTTTTCTTTCACGTAATATCGAACCTGAAGGTGCTGTGTCGTCCTCTCGACAGGGAATTTTCTAGAAGCAAACAGTGCAATTTCAAAAAATTTGTTACATAAAATGCAGCCTCTTACGAAAGTAACCATCATCTTCGAATAAAGGAATTGACAAAAAAAAGAGGGGGGGGGGGGATCGCAATAAAGATATAAATAAGATGTTGAAAGAGCGAATCAAAGTAACGGAACGTCAACGGATGAATGCCGGGGCGAGTTATAAAAAATTCGTTCACGGTAACATCAATAGTTTAACTATAATTAATTATATTTAATTTGTCGGCATAAGTAAATTACAAATATTGTGCTTGAAGAGCAAATGTGACTGAGAAAGAGGGTTGACTGTCCAAAACTTTTCATTTGTAATTGGAGAATCCCCCCCCCCATACAAACATCCCCCAAAGATATGATCTGAGAAAATTTTTTATATTAATTCAGGAACTGAAGAAATCCTTTCAATTGTGAAACCAAATTAATCAATTTGGAATCGAGCCTCAACCGCGCTGTGTTGCATTGGAGATTTTCCATCCTAATCCATTTAAGATTTTGCTGTACACAAAATAAAAGAAGGCCTGTAAAATTATCACCATACTATTCTAGTATAACAAGAGCAAAATGCAAGTTTTAATACATAGCCTATTTTCAAGGCGTCCTAACCAATACAAACCAAACACTGAATCAACATGTCACTAATACTTTTATTTTTTGTCTCGGTAACATTTAAACACTTTCAATACAACATATAAAGCAAGCAACTGACTCAAAATTGTACATGAAATTAACATTCTATGTCTTGTTCACTTTTATCGGTGTGTTAAGGTTATGGTTTACTTAAACCGTTGTACTTACGAACTTGAATGTAGACTGTAAATTGGATCCGATATGAAGAAGCTACTCATCATGGACAAAACTATTAACAACAGGATTGGCATCATCTGCAGGAACACCGAATACCCGTTCGCCTGCTGAAAAATAATAGAAATTGGAACGTCAGTACTTTAAACTACATTCGTTTTTTTGGTTACCGCCGTTATTACTTCTACTTAAAAGAGTTACGGCGACGCAAAGGCCAGAAGCTACAAAGTCACGTCGAAACCATTCGGTATTCATCTCCGACCTTTGCGTCGCGGCCCCTCTACGCGCTCTGTCCAGCCGCTTGGCGAACTTTAGCGTGGCCAATCTGTACGAGCGTGGTATGTTTGGTATTTGTAAAATAGGTGAAGCTGTACTCGAACGAACATAGTGTGTACATTGTTCATGAAGATTTGTTTTTCATTTTCTAGAAGTTGACTCAAATTTTTTTTGGCCTAATTTTCCCCCACAGACATCACATTCCTCGTCTTCCGCCCCCAACTCTTAAGGCAACATTTAATGGCTTGAATGCCTCGTTAATTTGCCTTTAAGTAATTTGTAACTTGTAAGACTTGCACAAATCTTTTTTTTTATTTTATTTTTTTAATTCTTCCACAATATTTCTAACTCCTCGCTTATCGGAACCACGCCTCATCGACATTTTTCCTCTCCTTATGCTGTCTGTGTTATGGGTTCCGAATACATCCATCCATCCATTTCTTACAAGTGTAGGAAAGTACATCATCGTTATTCCAAATATTAAATTATCAAAAAAAAAAAAATGGCCAAAATGAAATAGCTAAAAATAACAGAGGTTCAACACAACGCTCTGACAACATCGCAATTTGACTTTGGTACAATAAACAGTTTCTAGACCACACACTCGGGGTTCAGATAGGCGTGGGTCGACTCGGCGCGAGAGTGTAGAGGGGCAAACAGCTAGGAATTCATGAATTAATGCAATCATTTGATTCTAACTAGCCTAAACTTTTCTCCTTTGAGTTTGACCCACATAGAAAGTTTAAGGATTACTTTAAATATTAAAAAAATTACACATAACTGTCAATATTCAGTTTCTTAACAAACAAAAAAAAAGTAATTGAAACTATAATACAGAAGTTAAAATTAAAAAAAAAATCACCTAGATCACGGTTGATAAGACGACCGAGCGTTAACTCACCTCCCTGTTTTGGGTCTGATTCTCGCTGGCACGTTGCCACCTGCCTCCCCTCCGCATGTAAACATTCTGGTTCCCAGGAAATCCACCTCCAAAAAACATGCTGAATAACTCGTCGGCCGTAATATCAGCTGGAAGAAAAATATATATGTTAAATTAGACTGAAATAACAAATGGCATATGTGAAAGAAATACGAGGAGTCGGGGACAATCAATTTCACACTACGTAAGGACCCAGGCATTAACAATCCTGCCTTGATGAATCCACAACGTTCCTACAGGTGAAGAAGATGGCAGCCATAGAAACGTTGTGGATTACAAACGACACCACCCGACTGGAATCCCGAGAACACTTAATCCAGCATCTTCGTCGGGAAAATCTACCTTCTCTATTAATCCTGCCTTGATTTTGTAGAACCTTGCAGAGCGTATTCAAAAAAAAAAAAATTTGATTCCACAGACTGAGAATTTGAACGTGGTAAACGCTATGAAAGATAAAGGAAATACAGAAGTTAAGTGAAACATAAACAAGCAGAATAGCACCATATGAAATGAAGCTTTTAAGTTACCTGGAAGATATGAAGGAAATTTTTTTTTTAAAATAAAGATCACTATGAATGACAGTGTTTTAATTCTGGGGAAAAGTAAAAGCACACTCTTTGATTCTCAGGTTAACTGGACACTTCTCCCGTCCCCTATCCATTATTCTACTAGTTGACAAAGCCAGTGGATATATGAAAAGAACTATTAAGTGAAACAGAATTAGGTTACATCAACCGAGATGAAAGTGACTGGATGATAAAAGTTGCTGTCTTAACCAAAAATAGATATAACCACATTAATTCAGATACAGGTAAAGCAAGGAAATCGATAAAAACTGAATAAAAGGCGAGAGATTCATTCTTATATTTGACTCCACGACTGAGTAAAAAATTTAGATGGAAAACAGAATGCTCAAACCTGCCCCGACAAATATTTATACGGACACTTTAAATGAGTAACTTGCCTTCAAATCCTCGCGTGTAGTTGAATTCCCTGTGGCTGTGCCGATTGGCGTGTTGCATCCTCTCTTCATCGGAGCCGTACAAGTCGTACTGCTTCCGTTTCTCAGGGTCCGTAAGGATGGCGACGGCGTTTCCAATGGCTGTGCAGTAAGGGAAAATGTAACCAAATTAGTTGAGAAAGTTCAAAATAAAACAAAACAATGAATTTTACTTTTAAGCTAATAAAGTTCCATTGTAAATCTTGTTCCTACAAAGGATGTAAACCTTTCTCGGAGTAGAAATTAAAACAGTCATCGGGATATATGTTGTTGTTGAAGGAGAAGTTCTTGGGATTTCACCCGGGTTACGTCATTTATAAGATACGACATTTCAAAGGCTATCTCCGCCATCGCCTTCAAGCAACTGATGACGATGGCGGAGATGGCCTTCGAAACGTCGTATCTTATAAATGACGTAACCCGTGTGAAATCCTAAATAGACATGCACGGAACCAAATAATCAGCACACCAAACAAATAATAATAAATAAAGTAGGAGGATATTAAAGAAGAAAATAAAAAATAAAGTTACGTCGACATAAGCAACAGTTGAGGACAAACATCACAAACCTTTGAAAGCCTCGTTGGCCCCGGGGCATTTGTTCTTGTCGGGGTGAAGCTGCAAAGCGAGCTTCTTGTAAGCTTTCTTTACATCGCTGTCTGTGGCGTCTTTGGAAATTCCCAATATTTCATAGTAGTCTTTGCATTTCTTCACCCTGCGAGTGTTAAAAGACTAACGGAATCAGATACAAGTTAACACAAAGACTCAAAAGTGAAGAAAAATTAACATATTAGTTTAATACTTGGTTAGGGAATTATAATTATTGGATGCTTACTGCTATATTTAACCCTTATGAGGCACTGGTTTAATATAAATGAAAAAATATTTTTTTAAATAATAATAATAAAAAAATCAAATAAAAGTCTTTCCTTGAAGATCTTAGCAAAAGTGGAATATTGCGCATGAAATAATGTGTATTACTTAACCCAATCAACTCTGATTTAATTACCGCGTCTGTAAACGCGGGACTGGGAATTAAATGCCCTACACATTGTGCTTCGACTGAATAAGATGCATTTTCACATTTGAATGTTTATAAAAGGCGAACAGATGACGGCCAATCACTCTCCCAATGTCAAGCAAGCTAACACAAGTGCGCTCTGTTAGATACCTCGAAAGTTAAACAAATATATACAACAATATGAACGACAGATGACGTTCACGTCAGCGGATTTAAAGATCCGGTTCCAGAAAATCATGGACGTCGGATCGTACAAGTTGAATGGATTAAATCGGAAAGAAACACTAAAAAATGAGGCAATCATTTCCTCATGCGTAATGTAAACTTACAACCAGAATGCCATGTGAACTGCAGCGTTGGCTTCTCAGCTTCAACGACAAATATCCCATATAAAATTCTGAATTCAAGTTATCTTTGCAAATGTATATTAACCGCACAATTCGAAGCCCTTCATTACAATATATTGTTGGCTAAATTAATGTCTCAGAGAACACAACAAAGTATATATATATATATAGCCATCAATCCATAAACAGTTCCATTAATTTTATAGGCTTCCATAAAAATTGAATTTCACTTGCCTTTTAACGGCTTCCATGTGCTCCTTATTATAGTCTACAGCCTCCGAAGATTGCGTTTTTGCTTCATCCTTTTTCGATCCTAAATACAGGAAAAGAAATACAGACATTACATTTTGGAGGAAGTTAAAGGATTCTGCTACTTGGGCAGCATAATAACTAGTAGAGGGTAGCACAGGCAAGGAAGGGTTTCGCAGGAACAAGGAATTTACTTACGGGTATTATTAAAAATGTTTACACAGAGAGTGGCATCATGTGTAGCATAGAGGGTTGCATCAGACCAGTCTTAGGATTTATTACCACAACAACAGATAATAATGATGATGATTATAATCCATAAATACATATTGTTAGTTATCCCACATAGATTATATTAAGAATTGCCTGCTCCTGAAGAGACCTCAAAAAGGCAATACACTTGTTGCAAATTTTATATTTTATTAAAATATAATTCAGACATATTTGGCTGACTTATGCACTAATTGACTAAAAGGGATAAATAAGAACTTTAGCGCATAAAACATAATGTCATAACTGAAATATTCTGACAAGTACCAATGTACACAATCTCATTTTACCTGCAGATTTCCTCTTCCTGGGAACTTCCTCAGGATCTTGTTGATTTTGTGGAATTCGTTTTATTTGTTCTAGCAAATCTGAAATATTAAATTCTTAGTTAACAGAGAACCTTGGTGTTTGGTGATCTGAATATTATTATTATTATCATCTACCCACTAATTGTTTTTATTAAAAAACAAAATATAATACTTTGGAATGAAACTCGACTGAAATATCCTTCGTTTATTTCATTTCTAAAATAATAAATGCAGGAAGAGCAATGACCAATGTCTTCACGAATGTGTTAATGAATTATTTATCAGGAAGAAGGTTAGTTATTAAAACGGTGCCATTTTCGTGTTTGAGAGCGAGAAGTAACATTAATCATGACCCGTGAAACACAACAAGGAAATTTCGTCACGTCATTTACCTTTGGCTCGCTGAGTAGGAAACAAACGTTCTGCTTTCATCAAGAACTTTTCCGACTTCTCCAAGTTCCTTTCAGTGAAATACTTAACAGCCAGTTCGATGCACTTTTCCGCTTCATCCTTGTTGCCGTCCATGTCTACGTCTTCCTCCTAAAAATCGCTTTCAAGGTTCAATCAAAGAGCAAAATACGTTTTGTCACAAATTTCAATCCATCAGACGACTTCCAAAGATTGTTCAGAGAAAGACATCGCCACCCGGATCACAATAATCGATTATCACCGATAAGTACTCACTGCAATTGTCTAGTCACTTTTAATATTTTAAGTATTTGCTGTTAAATGCCATCTATGGCTAACGACAACAAACCACAGAACCAGAGATGTTCCATCCAGCTTACACAGAAAATTATTAAGAATTATGAATTGATCCCTACATTAATAACTTGCCACTCAATTTTACTGAACCAGTAAAGCTATGTTTACACGGGCAGTGATGTTCGTCGAAGTTGGGTGGGCTGTGCACTGCCTGCCGTTTACATCTTGGGCAGATAACTGCCAAGTGCTGCCCTCACTACAGAATGGTCAGAGAACTCTGGTGCATGTTTATACTTCTCTGCTATTTTTTGGCAACTACGACCGGTTGAATTGTTGATGTTGCATAGTGTCGATATATTGTTTATATCAAGTTGAATATTTTTCCCCTTTGTGTTTTCGCGTATGACGCATAATGTCCATAAACAGGAACTAATCACTTTGAATTTGTGACAGAATAGACGTAACGAGGAAAGGTTCCTGAAAAAGTTAACTCAGTATCACGCTAATGTGCTATAGATACATAAAAATGAAAACAGCTGTTTAGTAATATTGTTTTATATTATTATTACTACGGAAATCAAGCAATAATAAAAACAGCAAATGCACTTTGAAGCTGGTTTCCAGTGTTTAATTCCCTCGGGTTTCTATTACTTGTTGTTTTATTCCCCTTAAAGGTTTCAACTACTGAACAAAACGAAATGAATTCCTTTTCATTACGTGTGATAGTAGAATGTTTATAGCTATCCATCATTATTTTGCGTATTTTTTTCCACTTAAAGTTTGTGCCGTTGGAGGGTGGAAAATAATTATTTTTGGAAAGTTAACCTAAAATTTTATAGGCTCATACACAGGTGCAACAAACAAATTCTATCCTAAATGCTTCTAAACCAAAATTCTGGCCGCCGTTCACAACAAATATTCACTTACTCCGATCGCACACTAAACCAAACTGCACGCGTATTGAAAATTGCAAAATACAAACTGTTTACCATCGCGCAATCGATAGTCAGCCTTGCTTCACAATCGATAATCGAGAACCGTAACTGCCATTAACCGGCCTCCTATTAGGGCAGCGTCTAGGTCAGTCAGTGCAGCACTGACGTAAGTTGACACGCCACTGACATCACTGCCCGTGTAAACCTAGCCTAAGGAAATTCAGCAGAAAAAAAAAATCAGTCTTTCTCCTAACAAAATAACAGAACCAAGCCCCAACCCCTCATAAAATTATTAAATGTTTAAAAACGAACACTGAAATTCAATATGATTGTTTTTTTTTTGTGGTATTCAGTCCTTAAGACTGGTCTGATGCAACCCTATCTTGCGCAAGCTTTACCATTTCCTCACAACTAGCGCAACTCCTTCCTAATCTGCTTAGCGTATTCCACACTGTGTCTCCCCCTCTTCAGTTCTTCCCCCACGCACTTCCCTCTAATAGTAATAATTCGACAAGACCGTCATGTCTCAAAATGTGGCATATCAATCTATCCCTCCATACTGTTCCCTTTTATCTTAGAACTTCCTGTTAAGTTACCCTATCCACCCACGCATCTCATTCTCCTGTGGCACCACATTACAAACGCTTCCTTTCTGCATCTCATGCCGCACTCCATACCAACATCCCTTAATACTCGCACCTATATATAAATTCCCGTCCCTCGCCTGTGTTATCCCAATCTAGCAGCAGAATTCCTTCAAAATATCCCTGCCCAATCCACCGTTTCCCCTCTATCAATCCTCGTGCTGTACTCTCCGCCACGACCATGTTCATGCCGCTTATTCCTCCCGCTCCCGTAAAAGCCACAATATCACTGGCAAAGCGTGTTTTTTTTTTCCTTTTCCTCGCAGTACGACACACAAGAATTTAATAGTTCAAATATTTTTGATAAGCAAAAAACATATCATATGGGAGATAATATATATCAAATCCTTTAAACTTTATTTTTAAAGCTGTGAAGGGAAATTTTTTTGCCCGTTACAAATAAATCTTGCGTAAGCGTTCCTGTGGAATTGAAAGGGCGCGTGACGTACAGGTTTAGAGGCAAGCCCGGACACCTTTCCCAACTAATGGATTAACATTTTGAAAAACTCAAACTTACAATTCCTAAATCGTTTTACCGGCTTCCTTTTTACTGTACAAAATTTGACGCTATTTTTGGCCTTACAAACTTGACATATAGGGTGATGATAATTTTCCCCGTGTTAATCAGTCACGTTAATGACCAAAACTATGATTCAATTTTGCTTTCAGATTTATTCAGCGGGAGCTTTTTTTTGGGCACCTACAAATTTCAGATACAAAAGCGGCAATGCGGGAAACTCCCGCTGAATCAATCTGAAATCAAAATTAAATCATAGTTTTGGTTATTAATGTGACATACGGAAAATTATCGTTACTAAGTAAAAATCAGTCATACGACAAAAATTTTAACAAATGCCTTGAATGAATTAACATAGAGCAGGAGGCAATGTTGAAAGAAAGAAAAAAACGTGGTCAATGGCAAGAGAGACTACAATATTAGGACAAAAATTGTTTAAAATATTTTATTATCACCATTTAACATATACATTTAAATATTACAACTTGTCAGAATACATAATATAAAACATGGCGATTCTTATCATTTGTTAAATCATAGTTGTTGGATTTTGCAAGACACTTCAGTTAACCTGAACGTTTCTCAATAGAGATGCGGAATACATAAAATATTTCAACCGTCAGGGTGGGGGGTTGTCTCCTCGGGTCACCGCTCTTGAGCTTTCGCCCTACCACGACCACCGTCGTAACACCTTTCGCGAGACGTCCCAGGGGTGGGGGCGACTGCGGGAACCTCACCACGGCGGTTCAGTTCTGCACAACCGTTTACAGGTCACGAGGTGGTCGTGGCGGCTACTCGCCACGTCACCGTCCTGGGTTCAAAATAAGGACGTTCCACACAAAATAGCGTCAACAGTTGAACGGTTCGTACCAGAGATACAAACGACATGTGAAAACAAGGAAGGCTGTACAAAATATTTCGACCACTTATTTTATACAAACTTGGTGTTGCAATTGACAGATATGAGCCTGAAGTGTGTGTGTGTGTGTAATCTGCTACATACATTTACACACACTCATGTGAAGAGAAGTAGGGTGAGATAAGGTAGGAATCCAATCTAACAACACACAAAATTACAATCAATGTATTTCAGGTACCTATTTTCTCTTTTGCACCCCCAAAAGTCAATTCCTGTTTCTACGATAAGTGACATATCTGGATAAATAATGTTATACGACTATCACGTTGGCACAGTAGTTTTTTTTTTATTTGGTGGACACGCAAGTTGTTTGTTCTGCTACACATAAATACTCACTACAGTTTCAATTGAAAAGGAAATTGAATCAAATACTCTAAGGTGTTAAGTAAAAGTGATCCTCAACCATGAGAAAATAAATAACATACAGCATTTCCTCGCTGCAAATCTCAAAAACCTGAATAGTTTATTTCACGACACAAAAGGGGTGACGTGAACGACAGTTCCCAGATTTTTAGAACATATTCTTCTAAAAACTAATACATTCAGATCCAGCTGAATGTCAGACATTACTATATACACAACTATATTTACTTAAATATTTATTTAATTATCAACACTTGTTACAAAATACTCCATTCTAAAGATAAAATACCAGATAAATTCCTGGTATTAAATCCAACCTGAAAATATCATCTGTCTTATCACTTTACGTTCCTCAAAAAGGTTTCACAAATTGTGTAAATATTGGTTTAGCAAAATTTATACGGTTCTCTCCTTCCCCGAAGGAAGGAATAAATTGAGCTTTCAACGTTTGATAAATTTTTGTCATTCTAAATGACGGACGTCCTGCAAGTGCGCACAAGTCGTGGACAAAGTCCTCCGTGCCAAAAAAAAAAAGGAAATCAATCTCTATTTAACCCCATAAAATACGAGGGTAAACTGGTCAACTTAAAAATACCAAATTCATTTTACTACGGGATAAACGGGAAATTACCAACTCCTCAAATCTCAAAGGAAATCATAAAGGGGACCCTGATAAAATATAAACTTGCAATTAAGCCTAATATTTAACCAAACTTGAAACCGAGAACGCCGACGTTGACATCAGGCATCATGATGACCGGGCTGAAGCTCGTCTCGGCATCATCTCGACGGACAGGAACTGATCACAGACTGCCCGCTGAGTGCGGAGAAGGCGCTGTTCCCCGACTGAAGGCTCGACATCGAGCCCCTGAATCAAATTACGCATTTTATTACACAAACTCGTCAACAAAATTTATTTTAGATAAACTGTAAAGGGTGTCATAATAGAAAATGTGTTGAAATGTTTTTTTTTCTTTCTTGGACACATGTTTTTGGGACACCCTGTTTGGTTCTCGAGCACTAGTGAAGTGGGTTTGATCTGTTTACTGTACCTGAATACCGAAAAAGCAATAAAAATTGTTAGCGGTGGAACAATAGTACACAGGCGCTCATTCTGTATCTGTGCTCGTCATTATTTACGTCACATTTGCAAACCTGAAAACATGTGCCACGGGGTAAAATATTTTGTAGAACATTGGAACTCAAATATGAGGATTGTCTGTAGATAGCCAGGATTTATATATGCTCTATTTGATGCGAGCACAAATACGAGGAACTGGCGAACCCAGCCAAATTGAGCTGGAAAATACACATGTTTAACATTAAACAGAATGAGGGGAAACGCCAAAAGATGCGGAGAGGAGAAAACGTACGTTTCTAGAGAGAACGGCGGTTGGAGATTGAAATGATTTTCCTGAGCAATTGATAGCGACTTTACTTGGGAACAACAAAGGTCTGACACTTGTCAGTTTCAGAAAACAAACACGTTACACAGAACTACTGATTTAATGATCTACGAATATAATCAATTTTTATCTGTACAACATTTCAAATTAGTCTTGTTTTATTTTTAGTTACGGATGCTAGCACGGTGCTAACTCATAGCCTTCAGCCATCAACATGTATTAAATAAATATCAAAAATTGGTAATGCAAGTGAAAGACATGCAACGTAATTTGCCAAATTATAACAGAGTGGAGAAAAAAAAACAACAAATTAAACTGTAAGAGTGAACGCAAAAGCACAAGTAGAAAAAGGTGAGCGAGAGTATAAAACATCCAAGTAATTTCTGTGTTCCCACCGAGGTTTGAAGGGCAACACGAACCTGTAATCCGACGCTCTCAGCTGTTCGTGGTAGTACATGACCTGCGCCTTGTGGGCCGTGATGGAATCTATGAGATCCAGCGGATGGTTACAGTAGAACTTCCATTGCAGTATGTACGTTCCAACGTGGCTCGTGACGTGTGTACCCTTTCACATGAAGAACAAGATTTGGTCACATATATATATATATATTCGTGGATATTGGGTTAATATTTATGTCCTCAACATGTTCGGTGGAGCGAACATGTAATTGAGACACAAATATAACAATGATAGAAGGAACATTTTATTTTGTAATGAAACATTAGTTCATAAGGATGAATGCTTAAATTAAATCAAGGCATGGCAAAGAAAATCGATAAAAAGCAGCACAATTTTTTGAACAGGAATAAATCACCGTTCTATTGCTTCAAACTTGACGAAAACGAATTTAGTAGGAAATTACCTGTATGCTTTCACCATCGTGGCATATAACGGGAGATTCCACTCTGAAGTAGTCCTGACCTTCCTTCCAGCTCTTCTCTATCGCCGACCTGTGTTCCGGGTCTGTCGCCAACGGGTTCATCTGTTGGATGGTCTGCAGGGCTCCTGAAATTACGTCGTAACGGATTTTGCATTTTAAAATTAACATTACATTTTATATATTTAGTTTTCAGTTTTCAAAATTTGAAGAAGGTCAAATATCAACTCATAAATTGGACCGTTGTTCCAATCATTTTAAATTGCTAATCAAATATTTACACGAGACTTGTGTTCGCAGACCCGACCGGCAGCACTATGAGGTTCGCTCACCTGAGGTGCTCGGAGACAGAACAGGCACGCGTGTCCTGTACACTGTGAACGCGACGTCTTGTCGCATTACGTCAAAATCCCAGGTGATGACGCTTCCGGGGTCGTCGTTTGTGATCAGAACTTCGTGAACCTGTCGTACAACAGAAGAGAAGATTGTTCTCGTAAAATACTACAAGCTACTGAAAGCATTTCTCAACTAAATTAAAACTTGTGTGCAGACAGAAGGTCAGCAGACGGGCAACAAATTTGAGGAACAAGTTCTACGATGCCAACTTGACCCTTAGCACAAGGAATGACGTGCCAAAATATAAGTAGTTTTCTTAGAACTGGGAATTTTTCTCCAATCTACAATGCTGCATTATAATTATTTCATTAAATTCTTACAACAACTATATTAAAATTGTGTGCGCAATCACCTGTCCAGGGCCAATACTGACAGAGTGATAGATGCTGTCCTCCGTCAGAGGGCAACCTTCCTTTTCCAGGTCACCTTCCGTTGAATGTAATGACTTTGGAATGATTCCACCCTCGTGTACCAGCGTCTGAAAATTGAAGGGTAGGTTGCTTATAAAACCAAGGAAAATGAAAATTATCCATTAAACCAAATTTCTGTTCGCAAGTAATATTATCATTAACAGAAAAACTTTCAATCATTCTGACCAACAGTTTATTTAATATATATATTTCTATAAGTGAATGCAGGTTTCTTTATCAACAACATAAAATTAAAGGTTTAACTTTAACGTCTGTTGTATATGATTAAACAAATTTATGACCTCGTACAGACTTTATTATATAAATTTAGGGTTAATTTTCAGTACATTTTTCTCTACGGGGAGGAAAAAACCTGAAGAAGGCATAAAAACATGCCGAAACGTTGTTACAAGTTATATAATAAAGTCTTACAAGGTCATCGATATGAAATTAAGTCAGGGAACGCAATTAAAATAAGGTCAGTGTGTCACTTATGAAGTTCAATAAACAATCTCGTAAACTGACGTTAATGTTGGTTGTAAAAATTTCTCATAAATACTCAACTGTAAGGTATAATAAGAGATGTTTCATGAAACCGCAAAATTATTTAGTTCTTACTGAATTCTGAGAAAGCTAGTAACAACAACATATTAGTTGCAACCCTCGAGAGCTAATGCAATAAATATTCAGACAATTACAGCAGCAGGATCAGCAGGGCGCAAGGTTTACTACAATCTTTCACAAAATGACTCCGTGACAACATTATTCTTCTTCTAGGAAATGTAATTGCACTATATTTACACAAGGGACACGTGTTTGTTACTTTGCAGTAGAGATCTACACATTACGTAGCTACAATTTGTTGCGCTATTTTACAGGTCCGATTGCTTAAGGCAAACGCCTCCCAGCAACTCCTGGGCAAACGCTACTAATCCTGGGATAAGCCGTGCAAACAAGCTGTTTTGATGTTGTTTCTTACTCCGCGAGACGTCGGAGACTCTCTGTACATAGAGAGAGGAATGGAGCCCGGGTCCACCGGAACGAACGGCTGCCACAAACACATCACAATTCATTCATTTCATAGAACATCACAAAAGTTCACAGCAGCGTAACAAACGCGTACCTGGTGAATCCAGACTTTCGAGGTGTACTAGCAAAGAGAACGATTCTTGGTTAATCAACCGGATCAATTTTTTGACGAAACAGGCTTCTGCAATTAACATCGTTGCCGTCATCAGGAATTTACCATCAATTGCGCAATCAGCGAGGGGAAGAAATAATCTGGGAGATTGTTGACCTCCACATGCTCTATGCACTGGGAATGTTCAATATTGAACTTTTTATGAGCTGACAAAGACAACGATGATATTAAAAATGAGTTTGTTCACTAAAAACTATGTTGTGGATGTGACAAATACTAAATCTGACTTAAATATCATACAACTATGCTACACACACATTATTAAGATAATAAACATATATATATATATTATCATCATGAGGAGATTCCTCGTGCTGTGAAGTCGATACATGCTTGCTGTCGGCATCTGTCCCCGAAGAATATAACGGAATATCATATCACGGCCATCAGAAATGACAAGCACACGGAGAGAGAAAACTTACCCTGCAGTTTCCGCCAAGAAAATCTGGAATGAACTCCGTGGGAATGTAACTCTCCAAACCTCCGGAGCCCTGGTAATCGTTGCACCCGTAAAACAAGAACTTACTTCGGGTATTGTCATCTAGGGAAAAAACAGTTTTGTAAATAAATTATATAGTTGGAAAAGATGATGCAAATGGACTTAATTTCATGAATGTACTTTTAAGGTTAGGCAATACATTACAGGTTCCTTAATGAAAGCCATAATCTTTAATACCAAAACTCTGCATGCATACAAATTATGAGGAAATTATGTACAGACTAGTTTTGTTAATAAAAACATTAAATTATAATAATTTCGCAACTTGTTTCGCTGTATTAAAGAGCAAAGGCTTCCCCGGTGAATTTGATTCAAAGACAATTCTTGGGTTTCAACCCAGGTAAAAGTTTGTTTCCACAACGTTGTTTCGCCTTTTACCCCCTGGTTGAAACCCCGAGAATTGTTTCACCGTAGCTTGAAAAACTGGAATCCTTGCTCGGTCAATTGAAAAGCGGCTTAAGGATTTTGTGGCGATAATTTTGCTACCTATGAACGTGCTGACGATCGTCCACAGTATGGGGAAAACGCGAGGAGCTCTGATGATGAGAACTCTTCCCATCGTCTCCGGATAGTTTGCTTCGACAATTTCTATAATCCTTAACAGTGCCTGAAAACAAGGGACACCACACTTATTAGTGAGCCGTAAGAAAATGTCATACAACATCAACAACAACTGAAATTAATAACATCTATGCAGTAGCTTGCTTAAATTTTTGTGCGCCAGTCAGGAATACAATTTCAGAGATTCGCTTCATGAAAGGAACGCAAATTTCTCATTCATAAATTTTGTAACACAGTATTATTACAGATTTTTGTTATTTTATAAACTCTCAATTACATACACATTCACCCTTTTTCTTTCATACATCTTTTAATATCTAAGCGGAGAATGTAGAATTTCCCAGTGGATAGACCGAATAAAGAATTCTTGGGATCTCACCCGGGTTATATCATTTGTAAAATCAGTTACCTGAAGACGACGGTGGAGTCGGCTGCCGAAACATTGCATCTTACAAATTATATGACCCGAGGGAAATCCCGAGAACTTTTTATTCGATATCTAAGCAGCTATACATAAAAATTGTTCCTTGACTGAGTGCATTTATTATATATGGAAATAGAATATTACAATCCGTTCATATGTACGCTTGCCCAGTTTGTCAAGACGAACTCGTTACCAGATAGCAAGTTTCAATTTATCAACTAAGTCACAAGAGTTCCAACTGGGCACACAACATCTTGATCATTAACTTCCTAGACGCAATTAAGGAGCTTAAAGGGTCACCTTGACACCAGGACGCCACAGGTGCCTCATGTTGAGACCTTCGAGGTCTATGAGAAGCGACCAGGTGGATATAGGCTTCCCTTTCGCCCTGGTGGCTTCCTCGGTGCGCTGGAGTCCTTCTTCGCAGACGTGCAACGTCTGGAAAGCAAAACAGGGCGCTGAGTACGCAAAAAATTCTTAATTCACGGCCTCATGTACCATCTCAGTTTATGATATTAACTAAAACTATATTGAACCAAACGGAAATGGAAAATACTCTAAACAGTTTCCAAATGTTCTGGAACAAATACATCTGGAAAGTAACAGAGTATAATATTTTTACTAGTCATTAAACTTCATCTAATAATGTTTACTGTAATTCTTGGTTGCATTCTTATATTATAACAATAAAATTAAATTGCCACCATTTCCAAAAAATGCATTAAACCACAGTTTCTAAAGTGAACTATTATGGAAGATTAATTTTTATTTGCGCACAAACAACAAAGTCCATACATACATTGTACAAACTTAAACATTGTTTCCAAATATCAATCATCTTACCAATTGAAGGAGCCCCTCCTCCCCTATTGATTTTATAAGACCTTTAACATCCATTTGCCCGAGACGAAGAAGGTAGAGCGGTCTGCCATCTGCAATGTGGAATTTGAATAATGGTTACGAGACTGATTGAATACGAAAGTACCTGAAGCCATAAACCCACAGACAACAAAATGCATTTTGCCGAAACCATGCTGCCCCGTGACGGGAAGACCTTCCCCATGCTAACACTGACTTTCTACCTTACTTCAAAAACTATGGGAGGTTAGGGGAAGTAGAATTGCAAGGAAATTTACACTGGGAAAGCTTTACAAAACCTCTCCCGGTAAAATCTGTGCACCTTTAAATAGAAGTGGACATATCAATAGTAATACACAAGCAAGCACATCCTTTTAGACAGTCCAGACGTGTAAAAACAATTAGATCATTCAATAAAAGGAGAATGAATTGGAAGTATCAAGTACCTTGAAGGAAAGCAAAGTTACCAACAGAGACAGTCTTTGGTTATTCCATTGTGATGAGAATGAGAACAGATTTACACCAGAATGAACACATTTTATAACCAGGTAAAGTTCAAACGTACATGGAAAAGGAAGCTTGAAAGAGAAAGAACAAGTAAGCTGGGATCAAAGATATATATAAAAAAAAACTCAGAAAGACAGTATAAATAAAAAACTCACAAAGACAGTATAAATAAAAAAACTCAGAAAGACAGTATAAATAAAAAAACTCAGAAAGACAGAATAAATAATAACACTCAGAAAGACAAAATAAATAATAAAACTCAGAAAGACAAAATAAATAATAAAACTCAGAAAGACAAAATAAATATATATATATATTTTTAAACAATGACAAATAAAATTATGAAGTAATGTGAACATGTGATGTGAAAAAAATTTCCTACACAGATCAAAACAGTCTAGTATAAAATAAATAATGTGTCTGAACTACAGAGTAACTGGAAAAAAAGAAAAGTAAACGCACCTTTATCCTCATGGTGCCAGCCGCCGGGGAAGTAGTCCTTCACAACTTGCGGCAGTTGATATTCTGACAATATTTTATCCACCTGGTGCTTCTTCCGCCACACCAGCGACTCCGAGAGCAACTCTCTCGCTTTCTCGACACTGAAATCTCTGGCGCGCAGGAATCTGAGCAACGTCGAGTCACTGGGCACCTGGTAATTAAATATAACGTGTGTGTGTGTGTGTGTGAGGCGGGTGACAAGAGTCTGTTAATAACAATCTTTTAAATATATACCTTGCCCTTTTGCAGATCAGCAATGCACTTTCTCAGTTGGACAAGACTCGATTCTTCAATCAAACTGAGTTCTCCCAGATACCGTTGGATGTATTCTGTGTCCAAAGCAAACTGTGAATCTGGTAAAAAAAAAAAAAAGTTTTAAAATTTGCAAGTAAGCAGCAAAGTGATTTAATGTAAATTAACGTGTGAGCCACTATAAAGCCTACAATAGTAGGAAAAGTAAGAAGGTGTGGTACCGACCGGGAGGTTCGAAGGTGACCGACACGGGGCCGGAGTTGAGGTTAGACGCCGAAGCCCCCAGCACAAAGTCCCCTACGGTCTCCATGAGGGGCAGCTGGTTCCTGAAACAGAGCACAGCACTCAACCGTGAAGCAGAGCCAGCCACTTTCACACCTCGCCTCGCCCACCCACCTCGTCTCCTCGGCATTCACGACGGGGACGTCGGGTTCGATCCACGAGGGCACGTGATGTACACCTTCCTTTTTCAGCTCGCTCACAAAGTGCTCTATGATCTCCTTGCCCTGGAGGGTCAACACAAACATTAAATTCAAATTTCACAAACCCACCCGTTCGAATCACATTTCTGGACGCCTACCTTGGCGATATTTTGTGAATATTGCTTCATGGCTATTTTCTCCATGGAATTTTCGAAACCAAAGAAAGATTTTATGTCCAGGGAAGCGGTCTGGTCGAAACAAGTCCAATCTGGGTTTTCAGGGTGTACCTTACAACAGAAAAAGAAATTAACCACATTAAATTTCTGGTGCACATTTAACACTTTGTTGTCGTGGTATTCAGACTCGTCTGGTGCATGCTGACCTATCCTGCGCAAGCCTTTTCATTTTACAAGACGCCACCCCCCCCACGTCTCAAACCGTGGGCTATTAATTTATCCCTTCAAAATCATCCAAATTCTTCTCTCTTTCACTATTCTGCTTATTTAGTTACTCTAGTCCCCCCGTCTACAATAATACAACAAAATCATGTGATGCACACTTTTAATAATTAGTGTATTTCTACAAAATACTGTTATTTATAATCCTAAATTAAATTGTACACTTGGAATTGAACGGGACCAGTCACCGGGAGCCTCAAACACTTATCGAGCGACTGTCCTCGTGAGTGGCTACCACAACGGTACAAGGTACACCGACATAACGAGTGAGAGGAGTTAACGTGACAGCGAGGAACTCACGAAATAGCGGCATTTCTCCTGGACGACGACCCGGGTGGAGAAACTCTCGTTGTAGGCTTCGATGTGCAGGGTCCTGCCCCGACGGTCCAGGTGGTTGGTCTGGATGAAGAACACGTGGTCCACGCCTATGATCTGGGAGGCAAACGCAAATGAACGGTGAATCTCGTGATGACATAAACAGAGATTGATCAGGAAGACTCGCTATTGCACTCGGGAAGGAGTGAAAGTAAGGCAGCGTGGTCACCTTCTTGAGCAGGTAAGGCGCCTCGACGTTGAGCTTGCAGCGGCGCTCCTGCGTGACGACGGCGCCGTCGGGGCTGACGGACTCTGACGTGATCTCGCAGCCCACCACGACGGGGATCTGAGGGCAAGACGGGAAGCGACGCTCGTACGCCTGCAACGCACACACACACATGGTCATCGTCAACTCTGCCTCCACAGCCAAAGTCAAGTTATTCTACTTCTATTATAGGCTCCTTAGCTACCACTTCACCCATTTGGCCTCTCTTTCCAGTAGACAACAAATTAGAATGATTAAAAAATAATAATATGCTTTATTTGAACACCATAATTAATGACATGAACGGAGTCCTGGAAAAAAAGTTCAGTATGAGGATAAACAGAGGGGAAACCAAGGTAATGGAGTATAGTTTTGGAAACAGTGGAATAATCCAGGGTGTTAGATTAGGAAGGGATATCTTGACTGAAGTTAAGGAATTCAGCTACTTGGGAAACGTAATAACTAGGGACGGTAGAAGTACAGTAGGATAGCACAGGCAAGGAAGAGGAATTTACTTACGGGTAATATAAGTGTGAATATTAGGAAATGTTCGTATGGAGTGCGGCGTAATATGGGGGACGGTAGGACTTGCAGACAGGGAAAAAGAGTAGAATCCTTTGAAACGTGGTGCTACAGGACGGCGAGATGGACGGATAGGGTGACTGACCACCAAGTTGCAAACAGAAGGGGGGGAAGCGCGAACAATGTGGATGGACATGGACCAAGATGTGTTGATGTGGTATTGAGTCCCAATATTGGCCTGACCCACGCTAACCTACCTTGCGCAAGTCTTTTCATATCCTAATAACTAGCGCAACCCACATCCGACCTTGGCCTCACTCCCTCCCCTGTTCACTTCCCTCTGATGCTAATTTTACAAGACCCTCGTGTCTTAAAACGTGGCCTATTATTCTATCCCTCCTCCATATTCTTCGCTTTTCCCCTATTCTGTTTAGAACTTCCCAGTTAGTTACCCTATCCACCCATCTGATTTTCGGCATCCGCCCACAGCACCACGTTTCAACGTTTTCCCATTATTTTTCCTTTCCCCCACAACTCCTATCGTCCACGTTTCGCACCCACCCTCCTTACCATCATTTTTAGTAATGATTTCCTAATATTCACACTTGTATTACCAGCAAGTAAATCCCTCTTTTTCCCGAAAGCCCTTCCTTGCCTGCGCTATCCTACTCTTTATGTCTATTGTACTTCTTACAAATCCCTAGCTTTGACGCTTCCCAAGTAGGAGAAATATCCTTCCCCAATCCTGGCAGCCTTCGTTATTCCACCGTTTCGTAGACTGCAGCCCCACGTTGCTGCCATTTTATTGTGACCAAGATGAGGGTCTTGTAGGGATGCATCATGCCGAGTAGATTAGGGAGGAACTGAATAGGGCGAGACCAGGCATGATGATGACGACGCGTGCCTAGGAAGGAAGTTCCGCTTCCCGCCGCCAACTTCCGCCAGGAAAGCCTTTCAGGAGGAATGTTTCCTGTCCCGTGAAGCGTCTGTCGTCCCTCGGCACCGACGCCCAAGTCCGTTTTTTTTTTCTCAACAGGCTAGGGTGATCCTGAAACAGGCAACTCCCCTTTAATAGCACAGGAAGGGACTAGGGGATGTGGAAGGTAGAGCAAGGGCTATAGTGTAAGGATCCTACCCTCCCTAAAGGTGATGCAGGGTGGGACATCAGGTAGGTAGGCCGGGGGGCTATAGTAGTGGGGTACTGTACTACTCCTCCTCCCCCTCCTCCTGGATGACGACGGGGGGGACTTGGATTGCTGTGAGGGAACAAACGCAACGAACCCGCCTCCATGATCAGCATTGAGAGGCAGCTGGCCGGCTGGTCCAATGGGATCAGCGGACAACAACTCTTACCGCGTATGTCAAAGGTCTTCGACCCCCCGTACACGCACCTCTCAAGCTGCTCGAGGAGTCTTTACCTTGGCCAGTGACCAAGGGGGTGGGGGGAGGGAAAAACCAGGAAGGAGGAGGAAGTCTGCCTCCACCTGGCTCTCACTCATTTCCCATCAGGATATCCTCCTGCTTCCAATTTCCTTATATGTCTTCCTTCCTTCTTCCCGTACTCGCCATATTTAGTAATGTTGGCTACTTGCCGCGTCGTCGGGGATCGATCGATCGATCGATTAGTATTTTTAATTCGGCGCCAAGGGAAGATGAAATGAGTCGGCCCCATGCTTGTGACGTCAAGCACCTGGACTTGTGCTTGCTTGTGTCCACCAAAAAGTGCGATTCAAACTTGATGTTAATTTACTGCTCACCTTCCAAGTGATGCCGTTGCTGCTGCTGCTGTTCTAATCCGTCTTGCGCAAGTCCGTTCATTTCCACATCCTCCCCGCGCGTTTTCCCTACCACTTTTCCTGTCTCCCAACGTTTTCTCTGATTTTTTCCTGTAAGCTGCTGCGTCTATATTCCCCCTCCCCCTTCCCCCTCTTCCACCGTGAAATCTTCAAGCGCTTTGCATTTCTCCTGTAGCCGAAGCCTCTTTGGCTGCTTTGCATTCTTCAAAGCGTCTCTATTGCTCTTCGCCATTTTCATCTCTCCCGGTTTTTAATTTACCCTTACGCCTTCCCTCAGTCGTTTTTACTGTTTCTCGCGTCATCCGTCCTTCCCTGTTGGTCTCGGCTATTCATCCCAATATTTTTCCGTCGGCTGCTGTAGTCATTTCTCCTCCTATATATATCCTCCTCTCTTTATTAATCTACTATTGACATCCCGTTGTTTCAGATTATTCTAGTTTCCGTCTTCTTGTTTCAATTCCTTTCCCGGGTTTCTCAGTTTTCAGCCTGAATTTCGTAATGGCCTTTCTGTCCCGGGTACGAAATGTTACGGAACCGTCTTCGAGGGTGGTTTTAATGTTGTCCCTGGAAAATTTTTGGTTATCAGGCTACTGATCCCCCGTCTCCTCCTGTTGCAACACGGAGTCCGCAGGTGCATTAGCGCACAACACCGGCTGATAATTGCCCACAATCTGCTCCTAATTAGGTAACTTTGACCTTGGCAGAGGGAGAGGAGAGAGAAGCCCCTCCATATTGGATTACAGCGGCCGGCCAAATCCTGGCTAATCCGTCCGCGAGCCTCGGCTGTACGCAGAAGTCACTCGGCGAATTGTTGCGTAACTCGACCGATAGACCTTGAGGAGTAATTATTCGTCAGCTCCGTCGCAGAAAAGGAAGCAATCAGGTGTTTCATGAAAGTCGGCCGCGGTGCTGGGCCACGGACGTGACGGCGCCTGCGTTTACACAATACGTATTGTTTAATAAGGAGTTGCAATTCGTCGTAGTGTGGCTGTAGCAACGTTCTGGTCGTAGTAAGCACTTCGCTGTAATGATCGCAACCTGCTTGGCTGGAGGAAGCAGGCAGGCCGGATCGTAGGCTTCTCCCCCCGGCCGCCGTCAACGTCAACTACTTTCGCGGTCGTTTATATGCGCGTTGGCTTCCGAAATCGCAGCCGTTCCATGAACGTTAGCTTCGTGAAGCTCCCGAAACGGTGTCACTCATAGTCACCGGCAGAGTTTCACGCTGTCTGCCTCCACCGCCCACCGTTCCTCTTCGCTGCAGACGGCGACGTTTCGTTTCGTTCTGCGGTCGCCGTCGCTCGTTGAGCCACTTGCGTCACAGATGCTGCTCCACCACGGGTGAACAAAGCACACGACGCACCTGCAAGGAAACCCAGCAACTGGGCCCGACCCCTGCAGCTCACACGGAGCAAGTCGAGAAGACGTCGCCCAAGTCGATGACTGTAGTAAACCACAGGTTACGTCACGCAGGTAGACGCAGCCACAGCGACACTCCCGACGAACGTTCAAAACTCTGTCGTTCCAGAGTTATTTTTTTTTCTTCTTCTGGCAAAGAATGATGAAGCCGCGAAAAAATGTGGCCAATATAATTTACTGGGGAGCAGGAGGTCGGTAAAAAAAAGGCAAGAAATATTTAAATTGCTCTGGCAGAAGAGGGGAGAGGAGAGGCAGGCAGGCGGCCAACTTCACAAGCTAAAAGCAATGAAATGGTAGATAATCAAACAAGTTTAATGCCACGGCCAGGACAAGTTCATACGGCGAACGTTCGGAAACGATAGCAAAAGGTGGGGCGGCGCCTTTGTCACGTGCAATCTCACTACAACGAGCCATTACGTTGAGTAACGAGGCGCTGTAATCTAATAACAAGAGCCTGGGGGGAGGGGGAGGGAAAATCAGCAGCATAGCTTCGTCATGGAACTACTGCAGTACAGCGAACCCCCGGGGGCGGGGGAACGCCGGGCACCCGACACCCCCCCCCCCCCTTAACAGTCCATGTCTTCTGACCGTGATCACTTGTCTAAAGGATTGTCTCGTAAACGAGCAACAAAAATTTCACATCGCCGGCAATATTTCTGAAAATTATGGCCCGGCAATATTGTCGGCAAGAATGTGTTTCCCTGGTTGTGGCCGCGGTCATTTTGTGTATATCCCGGCCACATTTTCCCTCCCGCCTTACAGCAGCAGCAACATGGCCGAAAATAAAGTTGTTATTAATTAGCGCGTCGTTAGTTTAGTGGAGATAAACTAAAGGAAGGAAATGAGAACCTGCTTTAGACCTTTTTTTTTAAATGAACAATTCACAATCTAAGCAACGAACCGATTCTTGATCATTATTTATTCAAAAACGTCACTTTCTACGTCACAGGCAGACTTTGAATATTTCCTTCCAAAAAAAATAGAGGTCATCGTAGAGGAGGGGGGGAGGCGGAGGAATACAACACCACGCGATCTACACGAGATTCGGCAATTATCCAAAAAAAAATTATTTTGACGTTCCTGCCCTCATCTCTGTACATCTATGACGTATTTATCCAGCAGCGTCCAGACTCAAGTACGCGTAGATTTTAAATGGAAGGATTAATTGAATTTATTATTTAATTACAGGCTGGACCTCTTTTATTTGCTGGAAAAATATTTTAAAAATTAGAAAATACTTGGTAATTATTATTATTTTTGTTACTTTTCAATAAATGACCAATATATACATATATATAGGTTTTCACAAGTTGTAAAATTTGTTGTCTGTTGTTTGCCCAAACATCTATTTCCCCCCCCCCCCTTGGTATTCTCTCTTAATGACACACACACACGTCGTCTCAAAATTTGATGAAGTTGTTTGTGTGTGAACTGCGTCGATAAATGCAAATATTTTTTTTCCGTTTGGCGAATCCACGACTGGGAATAATAATAATAATAATAATGAATAATACTTATACTGAAACACGACATGTAATGTTAATTATTAACCGAGCTGATTGGCCACACAGAGGGGGGGGGAGGGGGCGAGTGGTTCCAACACACGGGCAACGTTGCTCAGCAATACTGATATATATATATATGTTGCCGGGCAATATGTTGCTGGATTTTTGGGCGGCAATATTGCTGGGCCATGATAATCGCCGACCACATGATGTTGCCCCGTAAAAAGTTGCTCGTTTAGAATGTCTCTGCGGCTTATTCTCCTCCTTATCCTACTGTCGCCGTTCTTCTCTTCTTGGCATGGATAATAATTCTGTGTAATATTTCTCAGCGGCTTCTTCCGTCGCCTTCGACATTCGTTCGTTGGTTTAATGGTGTGTACAACCAGCAGGATCCCCCCCCGCGTATTGAATCCCTGCTCCATTATTCTGTCCTTTTCCCGCTTAAGATGATTTCCACTGTGATTGAAGGTTGTGCGGATCGCTTCGCACGTCTATTAGAGCTCAGTCCCGCAATTGCGAGCGAGGCCAAGGACTCTTGTCACGTTGGACGTGACGTGACGGTCCTGTGATCGTGTCCTTGCCGTCTCTTATCTGGCGCCGCACGCCAGTTCAACGTCCACGTCCCCAATAATTCCCCCCTTCCTTTACCGTGGCTGAGGTTTCCCCTCGGTCCTCCCTCCACAAGAACCTCCTCATCACCAAACTCAAATTAATGAAATTCCTTCGCATTCGTCGATTTACAACAACAACTGATGACGATATCGTAGTGTTACGGGAGTCAGGAGGAGACCGTAATAAACGCCATGAACGTGGTCCTGATTAAAGGCCAAGGCGATGGAAATAGGGCTGTTAGATCGAGAAGGGATATTGGGAAGGAATTCTGCTACTAGAGTAGGGGAACACTACTCACGGCTAACACAAGAGTATGTTGGAGTGCGGCGTTGACAGTACTACTCAGTCACGTTCAAAAAAACAAATAAAATAAAATACAATAACGATCTACGCGTGTGTAGTTTAAAATTTCCCCCGAGGCCGAAGCAAACTGTGACTTAATTAATTTAGATGTTAAAAAAGGTAGTCCAAGATGAAATAAAGATGAATAATGCCAAAGCGCACTAATTCCTGTATTTTAGATAAAGGGGCGATTAGCAAATCTAGATTAATTTCAGAGATGTTACGCATTAACGGTGACACTCCATCTCGAGGATTCTGTGCGTAATATCTTACACCGCCGACCTTTGGCTACGTTCAATTCTAATTTTTAAAAAAAAGAAATAAACTTTATCGTGGAGTGGTTGGCTCTGGGAGCTGGTTTCTGCATCACGCGCAGATTAGGACAGAGGTGGTGGAATCGCGTGTGGCCCTTAACCAAAGAAAAAAATGTCGCTTTTAAATCGCAGCTTCTGTCTCGTTTCTCGGTTTTGTTTGAGGTTGGTTCAAGGCAAGAAAGCGAGCAACGAGGAAATTCATTCCTAAACCTGACATATCGGTATCGCCTCGATGATAAACAACTTATTACATAAATTATTTTCCCAAATTACATCGCATTTATTTTCATGTGGTAAATAACGTGCAACACGTGATGGGATGATTTGTTTGTTTGTTTGTTTCCCCGTGGTGCACTGAACAGAACCCACGTCACGGACAATGGCTAAAATAATTAAATAGTTTATCTCACGTTTAAATATACAACGACGAGATTTTTAATTCGAACGTTAATCATTGCAACGTTTCGTCTCCCATTTGAGACTTCTTCAGGGGTAAAAAATTTAGCTCTACACTGAACCGAAAATGCAGGAAAAAAAATGCCGCAAATCGGGCTTAGGCATTTCGGCCGGGGTCAGGTTTTTTTTGACCTGAAGAAGTCTCAAATGACAGACGAAACGTTGTAATAATTATTTTAAATTAAAAAAAAAACTGATAGAGGCTGATTTAACTCATTAATGTTTCAAATCCACCAGAAGTTACGTTCAACAAGAAAAGGTAATCCATTACTAACACAAGAATAACTAATTGAAGTATTGTATTTATATATATCAAAGGTCTCGGCCATTTTTTGTACAAACAAGTTTTTACATTTACGTTATTTTTTTTTATACGCAACATAAAATTAACAAAAATAAACGTTGTATTTGCAGCCTGCATCACCCGAAGAAGTCCCAAAATAAGAGACGAAACGATCCCTGCGGTTTCATTCCAAGCAATAAAACTAAACTAAACTAATTAAATAAATGTTTGGAGAATTCCCCCCTGGCCGTTGTCCCTTACTTCGTGTTAACACGGATAATCCTTCCAGTTGTAACGACTGCTTTTTTTCCAATCAAGGAGATTTCCTGCTTCCGGCGGCCATTGATTCATTGATTGATTAATTATTTCCGTCGACGCCCTGAGCAAACTTCAGTCAATTATTTATTTCCTCGTGTTTTTACCAGTTTAAGGTAACGAAGAACACCACCAAATACACGATTATTCCTACGTTTCGTCACCAAATGATACAGTTCGTGTAAATGTGTATTATCCTCAATAAATCCCTTATTAATCAGCTATATCCAACTAAATAATATTAAATTGACTAATTACAAAGTCATACGACGCGACTTCACCGGGTAATTTCTTCGATATTTTAATTTTTATTTATCCGACAAGAAATAGACATACAAATATATAAAACATTTTAAATGGTGCGTCAATTAACGGCCCTTTTTCACAATAAATAAACTGAATAAATTGATTAGAAGGTACTAAGTTTTTTATTGAACTGACGTTTCGTCACCATATTTGGGTCTTGCTCAGGTAATGTTAATTTGTTTTTATGGAAAGAGGAAGCCAAATGTATATATATAAAATGTTAAGTTGAATGTCCACATTTCCGTTGTGCAGTCAAGCTTAGATTTTCATACAATAGGCTTCCCTTTATATATATATATATATATATATATATATATATATATATATAAATTAACATCAGTTGAGGAAGTCCTAAATATGGTGAAGAAACATCGTTTCAATAAAAAACTTTGCCTGTAATTGGACACTTGCGGCAGAAAATCTTCCACGGAATTCATTCGACGCTACACATAAGTAGATTATCACGTCAAAAAGAATAGAAAAGTTGAAGTGGTTACTTACATGGCGTTCTTCTCTATATCTACGTGACAATACGACAAAATTAAAACTTCAAACGTTCACAATCCTTATTCGGTTACGCGAACCAAAATATAATCGGAAATAAAGAAACTGTTGCAAAGACAATATTTGTGGAAGTTAACCACAGATTATAATTCATGTATGAAAAATTGGTCACAGACGCTAACGACTTTGTGGCGACCAACTGAATTAATCATTTTTTTAAAAATACATCCGCTTTACATCTACCAATATTCAGGATTTTGAAACTGTAATTATTATTTCGTTATCGAGCGTTGCGTTCGTTGTATTTAAGAGGTGGAAAAACGTGGCCCTGGGACGGAAAGTTCGTTTACAAAATCTTTGATAAAGCGACGATAATTTAACAAAACACTGGCCCTTTGTTCGCGTGGAAACAAAACAACACGACTTACGGATAATTTATTTCAGGTTGAGACCGAAATTCGCATTAATTTATTTTGGCAATTGCGCGTGAATCTGCACAACAACTGCGGGTGAATATTAATTAATACATGATATTATCTGTGGAACATCAAAATTTTCCGTCGTCCGCCTGAGGAAACAAGAACTTCCATTCTGGGGCAAAGTCAAGGCTAAGTTCTCAGTCACGTGTAACTTTTTATTTTCTCGGATACGAGTGTCTGTGATGTAGTTTCTTTCTGACCTTTTCTTTCTCATTTATGCATCCAGTTTCCTTTCGTATGTGGTATATATATATATATATATAAAATCAGAATTGAAATTTTGAAGCAACAGCAGTAGATATTGGTCGTCGACATTTTCCATTGCTTGGCTGTTTAGAACTGGAAACGAATTCTTCTTTCACGTTATCCGTTTCTCTGCCTACCTGACTACAGAATTCCCTTAAACCCATGACGGGCAAATAATGTCTTGTAATTATGTACATTTCTCATGCGTCAATCTTTCGCTTCCTTTATCTCAATACTGTATTTTATATCTATTGTCCATAAACCGGCTGTATAGATATACGTTTCGTTGTTGTAGTATTCAGTCCTAAGGCTGCTCTGAGACGACCTATCTTCCACAAGCCTTTTTCATTTCCGCATAATTACCACATCCTCCCTAATCTGCATGGCGTACTGCATCCTTACCCTCCCTCTTGCGTTCTTAATCCACACACTTCCCTCTAATGTTAATTTTACAAGACCCTCGTCTCCTATCAAACTAATCCTCTCTCTCTCTCTCGGTCAACGCCTTCTATATTGAAGAAAGGACCCGAAAAAAATAAATAGGTAAGAACAACTAGGAAGTGTTGTAACCTGCGGTACCGGAAACTGTTTGGGTAAGTAAAGTTACCTCTATTTTGAGTGTTTTTTCGTCCTAGTGTGGAAATGCTGAAGTTGGCAACGCCTCGGTGGTTGGCACCAGTGTGACGTCACGGCCGGACCACCTGTGGGGGAGGGGGGGGGAATTTAGGAAAATTTTTAAGTCCGTATATCTTCGAATTTAGTGATTGGCGACCATTTTTTTTGTTTTTCTTTCTAAAAACAGTCATTTTTGGCCTTTTTATTACTTTTTTAAAAAAAGCTACTTGTTTAGAAACCCTAATTTCCTTCCAGACCGTCGTCATAGGAAATAGACTTTATAGAAAGCAGTTGGCATCCAAATTCTCATTAATAAAACTTAGAAATACAGTAATTACATTCATCTGACCCAATATTATAATTGCAATGCAAACAATGGCCAAAAGTCGGTAATAAATTAATTTAGTTTGAATTCGTTTCGTCCCCTGACTTTCGGGACGTCCTCAGTTCATCGATTAAAATATTTAAAAAATATATTTTTCATTTCGGCCCCGGGAGTTGCAGTAGCAGCATTAATTTTTTCTTAAAATATTTTAATTAATGGACCGAGGCGGTCCCGAAACGTATTCAAATTAAATTATTCTATTTCCGACTCTCGACCACCGCTGTTGGTATTTCATTAATAAAAGTTACAATTGCTACTTCATTTTTATGTTGTGGTGTAGTAGTTTCCAGTCCTGCAACCTGAGAGTCAACTCTGCCAATTTCTTCTCCTCTGACGTCCGATTTTCCATTCACCCTTGCGCAAAAAAATAAAAATTCCTTCATTTGATCCAAAAAGAAATTGCACAAGAATTCCTCGCCATATTTTTAAAAATCGATAAAGTTTTCATTTAGGTAAAATGACGACGTTTCGTCCCCGGTACGTGCGATTTTCATCAGGTAATGTCGAAATAGATGACACACAAAAAAAGGAAAGATATTGTACCTGACAGTTAAATATACAATGAATGAGTTAAATTAGCCTCTAAATAAAAAAAACAAAGTTTAATTTTTAATTATTTTTAATAACATTCAACCCAATGTAATCTACTGTAATTTTTTTTGTACCTGAAAATGTCTCAAGAGAGACGAAACGTTTGTAATGCCTAATATTTAATTTTTTTTTAAAGGGAAGGTTTCAAGTTTAGATTTTTATACATTTGGCCGACATGAGTGTTGACGACTTGCTTGTAGTGGCACACCTGATCAGTGACGTAGTCGAGCAATTAATCTTCGTTTGTAATTAATTGATTTCAAACTGGCCATTATATATATATATTGCATTTATTTGGTAACTTACAATCGCCCACCGAAAGATACACAAATAAAATTTCCTGTACACAAGTTACTCTTATTCTAAATAAACAATTTTCGTTTCAAATGTTTACGCCCCTGAAATAAAGGAAAACATGTTTAATTAACACTTCATTTAAGATAAAATATTTAAACAAAATATGTATAGCCTTGGAATTGATATAAAATATTTATTTATTGAAGGTCAGACTGGTCTGATCTATGCCAACGTATTCTGCGCAAGCCTTTTCACATCCCCCCTTAATCTACTCAACGAATTTCATCCACTGCCTCTCTTTTCTGTTCAACCTAGCGTCTCCCAAACGTGGCCTGTTATTGTTCTCTCTTCCCCTATTCCTCTTATAATTTCCTGGTCAGTTTCCCTATCCGCAACTTTTATGTAGCACATTTCAGAAGCTTCTATTATTTTCCCTCCATACCAACATTTCATAATATTTATGCTTACATTAGCCTGTACTAACTATCCTACTCCTCTAGTTAAGTAACTTCCTTCCCAACCTTACATCTTTTATTGTAATCATTCCACTATTCTCCATATACCTCTATTAACCCACATTCACGCCACTTGTCACGAGGCTTCCAAAATTCTCCCAACATCAACAGGAAACCACAGGGGTTTCATTTTACATGTGTTAAGTGTTACGTGTAATGATTTTGTTTAGTTTCAAATGAAACCCACTTAATTGAACTTGATAAACGTTTATAACAATTAGGGTTCATTTTGAGCTAAGAATTTCCCGGTTGGACCAAAAATAAAATAATTGTAATATTTGGCGCGGTAAGGAAAAATCCTCCACATCAGCCTGTGCATTGGCAACTATTAATAATAAACAGTAATTTAATAAATGAATTAAATCAGCCTCTTTGTTAGTTTAGTGTTCAAAATTATTATTTTTAAAAAAACTGACAAAGAGGCTGATTTAACTCATTTACTGTATGTGTAATTATCTGATAAAACTATTTAAACAGTAATTTAATATTTGTACTTGATTTATCGGCCTGTATAACTTACACATCGTTAAATATCCGCATGTGTATATAGGTCTAAAATGTATGTTGCTTAATTTATTTGAAAGCTATAGTTTTGTTACATTTCAACGAAATAATCATCTGTATCCCAAATTTCAATTTTTCTTTTTGTCTGATGATGTCCACAAATACGGACGAAACGTTGATGTGTGCGTGTCTTTTTCATTGACATGAATACGGTTTGCATTATTTCTTTATTTGAGACGTTTCCACGTCTGATGTAATGAAGGAGGCCGCAGCCTTTGTCACAAGCAGGAAACGGCTTACTTTCTCTCTCTCTCCCTCTCTCTCTCTCTGCCCGCCCTAACCTTCCTCCGCAACTGTCAACCAGATCCTCGCACACACGACGAAACCAATTAATTACAAAGCCAACTTGTAACGTCAAGTTACGTGTATGTTTATGTGAATGGTTATTGTAAGCTGTTACTTACTGCCATGACGAGCTCGAAGGGATATTTGTAGACCCTGAGGGGCGACTGGTATTTCTGCACCATTCTGCACGCGATGGGTTTAGCAAAAACACGCGACGGTTCGTGACGTTGTACCGTCAATTTACCACTGCTCGGAGGTCACGGGACGACAACCGCATTGCAAGCAGCTTTGCGGAAGACTAAACGCCTGGAAGGACACGGCAGGCAGGCGCTGCCAACACAACCCCGACGTCACGTCACGTTGCCTGCCCTGCGAACATTCGCGGACAGTGGTGTTCGTCCAAGTTGGGTTGGGCTGTGCACTGCCTGCCGTTTACATGACCGTGGGCAGATAACTCTGCCCCCCACCACTTCTTCACTGGGGGCAGAGAACTCTGACGCCTGTTTACACTTCTCTGCCATTTCTCGGCAACGACGACAACCGGGTGGAATGTTGCATAGTGTCGATATATATTGTTTATATCATGTTGAATATTTTTTCCCCTTTTTGTGTTTTCGCGCACTACGCATAATGTCCATAAACAGGAACTAATCACTTTATATTTGTGACAGAATATACGTAACGAGGAAAGGGTTTCTGAAATTCTCGTCCCGTGACCTCACGAAAAAGCCAAACGCCGCTGTGCTATAGATAAATAAAAATGAAAACAGTCGTTTAGTAATATTGTTTAATAGTATTACTACAAAAATCAAGCAATAATAAAAACGGCCAGCGCTTCTTTGAAGCTGGTTTTCAGTGTTTAATTGGCTCGGCCCTTAAAGGTGCCAATTACTCAACAAAACTAAATTAATTAATTTTCATTAGTGTGATAGTAGTGTGTTTACAGCTATACATCATCATTCTTTTGCGTAATTTTTTTTCCAGTTAAAGTTTGTGCCGTTGGAGGCTGGACAATAATTATTTTTGGAAAAGTTAACCTAAAATTTTATAGGCTCATACACAGGTGCAACAAACGAACTCTATCCCAAAATTCTAGCCGCTGTTCACACAATGATTCACTTACTCCAATCGCAAACACACTTAACCAAACTCCACGCGTGTTGAAAATTGCAAAATACAAACAGTTTACCATCGCGCAATCGATAGTCAGCCCTTGCTTCACCGTTCACTATCGATAATCGAGAACCGTAACTGCCACTAACTGGCAGAGTCTAGGCCAGTCATGACTGACACACACTGTCCACACGCTCCAAGAAAAGTGAGGCAGTGCTGCTGCAGTCGTGTCAGCGATGGATTGGCAGTTGCCAGTGCAGCCACTGACATCACTGCCCCTCCCCCCCCTTGCATGTGTGTAAACATAGCCTTAAATAGATTATTAATTTCCTTCCCGGAATGATGACGTCGTTTATTTGTATTCAATTAAACTTCAACGCTCCATTTCGATTTATTTTATTTTTTTTTAAAGAAAACTACGATCTCACTGTATTATATTGGATATGAAATTTATTGTTGAAATGGAAAATAACCACTTCTTCAGCCACAGTCACTATTCATGTTAATTATTGCCGGTAAAACTTTCTATGAAGTCGTTCAGCATTGTATATTATTACGTTTAATCTACACATTTACAGCGTAATGGACCTATAGTTTAACTTATTTACTAGTTTTACAGGACTGAAAGTGACACAATTATTTGCCAGTATTATTCTGTTTCAAGTTTCTGGCACAGTCCAAAGTGATAATCTTTACAGACATGGAAAATTTGTATTTATATTTTACAGTAAAAATATGCTTTAAAGATAAATCATTGTGAACAAACGTTTGTAATGTTGTCGTGCGTGGTATTCAGTCCCAAGGCTGGCCCTTTCCCATTCCTTTTGCACAACCGCCGCAAACCTCCTTAGCGCATTCCACCCTTGGAACACTAACTTGTTTCAAACACATGGCGAGTTTCATGTGTCCGCGACCAGAAATCAGAGGTTCAGCTCTGACCGAGGTCATGTCGGGCAAGCATCGCCCTTGCTCAAGTATTCACAATGCCCCCGGGTTGATAATTTTATACAGCAGCCTTCCTTCCGCCCCAGAGGTTAAAAGCAGTAACTACAAAAGCTTCGTGAAGCAGAGTAAAACTGTTCTTTTAAATGGCTGCGCTGCTGCTGTTTTACTCGGTACAGGATTTTCTTAATCGTCCTTCCAGTATTAGAAATCAAGGTTCCTGCAAAAAGTGTTGAAAGAGCCGCTGCTGCCAACCTTGTAAAATACCACACCACATATCTTTAAAATTTCTATTCAGTTTTTTCTGCTCTTTTGTTTCATGTATGGCGCTGCTGCTGGAGCAAGGGCAGTTTCCTGGTTCAACTAGTTCAAAACTCCATTGCATGTTTCCCAGTGCGTGCCTGTGTTGTCTTTACATTGACTTTTGTCCATATACATTTTCCTTTATTAATTTATTTGAAGATTATTTGTCTTTAATTATGCACCTTCTTCTGTTCATTTGTAATGTATGACGTATCCTATTTCCTCAATCGAGAACTAATGGAAACGACAATAAATCTAAAATCTGTTCTTCCCCCGCCACACGCTTCTCTCTGTTACTCATTTTACGAGACCCTCGTGAAGTGAAACGTGGCCCATTAATCTATCGCTTGGAAGTCCTCCATACCGTCTTCTCCCTCCCCCTAATCTGCCTGGAGCTTCCACGTCAGTTACACCTATCCGCCTCATCTCATTCTCCTGTGGCACCACATTTTTAAAGGCATTTATCTATTCTTTTCCCTTCTGCAGCTCCAACCGTCCCCATATATAACGCCACGCTCCATACAAACATTTATTTATATTAGCCGTAAGTAAATTCCTTCCTTGCCTGTGCTGTCCTGCTCCGGTAGCAGAATCCTTTCAACATATCCCTTCCCAATCTAACAGCCTTTGTCATTCCACCATACTACACTCCATCATCCTCATGTTCACGTTCATGCCATTTATAACGGTTTCCAGGTCTTCCGATTCCACTAATACTACAACATCACCAGCAAAGCAAAGGGGGAACTTTTTGCCGTCGAGTTGGGAAAGTATTTTCGGAGTCACCCGATGCTGGCGAGAAAGAACGGAAACGCAACTGTGGACAACTTTTTGGGATATTGTAGTTAAAAATCGAGGCAGGTAGATGGACCGGTCGCGTACGGAGAATGGCACGGTATTAAAGTGTGTTTTTAGGAAAGGGGGAAGAAGACATAGCAAAAGGTGGACCTGAAAATGTTGGGAATTGGAAAAGGAAGGCTGTGGGCAGAGGCGGGTGATAAAAGACGCCGAGGGCTGGAGCACCGACACCGAGGTACAAAAGCAAGTCCCTAATGTGTTAATTTTGCATTTTAAACACGATAAACCTAATAGATCCAATGAGGTTATTAATATATTCACTGGCGGTTACCAAAAAATTCTCGTAGCCTTACATTAATTTCAAACCGTTGTACGTGATATTGTGTACATTTATTGAAGCCATTTTAAAAATCAGATGTATGAAAACAACAAAACAAACGAAGGGCTATCGACAACAGTTTGACGCAGGACTACGCTCGTGTTGAAAACTATCAAACCGCAAAGCTGTGTTTCACCTTTTGCCTGGCTGACACGTCAAGGTTGACTGTACGACGGAATCGAGGGCAAATTTTAATTTGTTACAACCCATCATCTTACATTTATTAGCAAAGCCTAATATTTGGATGGTGTGGTAAAATTGTTGGGAACAATAATTGGCTTCTGCTGTGGAAGGTAAAATGGCCAGTCGTCGTAGCTTAATCGGTTGCAAAGGCCACATCAAATATTAAAAAATATATGAAAGAATTACGGGTCACATGTAATTGACAATGGAAGCTTCAGTGTTACAGTTATGGAACAGAAATTGGCTAAAGACTAGTTTGAGTTATGCCACGGAATGTTAATAATCATCATGTGAAGAAGAAGAAGAAAAAGTTTGGTACCTCTGTCCAAGCTAATGAAGATGTACATTCAATGTATTTATTACTTAATTTTCTTCTTTAGTCTTAATGCACAACTAAAATTAAGAATAGTTCAATGCTTAATATAAATATCTGAATTAAGAAATATGAAACCATATATATACATTTATTTATGTCAATTTAGGGAGGAGTTTCTTATTTCACAATTCATAGGGCGGAGTGTTGACAAACTTCAACTGCAAATTACTCAGTTAATTATGGGTAAGCAGTTGATAATTGTGGAGTAAATCACAATGCTTATGAGGAAATAAAAAAAGTTTGCATTCCTTTTCCCAAAGTTTACGTCTCCCTAAGGCCAGCCACAATTTTGCTTGGGGAGTTTTCATGTAGTCACCGATGATACCAGGCTTTAGCTAGTATCAAGGAGGTATTTGCAAAAAGTTAAATTCTGTTGTAACAACAGCCTGTACAAAAAATGTCCCTTCAAGTTAAGACGTAATCTTCAAAATAAATATTTATTTTCATGTTCATAAATTGTTCATATTTATTCATTCAAATATTTATCAAGGGATTTCTTCCTTCATTACACAAAAAAAGTCTCAATACGAGACAGGTAAAGACGTGGGTGGTGCATCCAAACTAGTCCATTTCTTATGTCATCTATAAATATGGAAATGTGAATCTTTCTAAGTTTATATGAAATGATGTACACTTTTCTTCGTATTGAATTAGAAGTCACATTTAATTATTATTATTTTTATATAAAAAAAAGCAATTGTCGTCGACTTTAGTACGACAACTGTTACCGCTTACACAATCGGTCAGCTCAACAAACGACGGAGTAAGATTTCATTCCATCAACAAGTGTCCAAATTGACAAAATTAGCCACTCTGGTTTCACCTTCTCTTGAAGCCATACTTCTTCCTCTCGTAGAACAGATCGGTCTTCGAACTTCCCAGGTTCACAATTTTCGGGCAGCCGTCCCTCTGCAAAAAAGAAGAACTGTGTCAATTGAAATCCTCTGGGAACGCTGAAAAAAGGTGTCACTGTATTTGATAAATAGTATTTCAACCAAAGTCATTGTTATAAATGCGTTAATTGAAATAATGTGACTTAATATTTTAAATAAAATATGGTATTTCCTACTTTTGGTCAAATCATACTGCTTCTATTGAATTGCGAAATGAGAGAATTAGAATAAAATGAGCCCCCTGTAAATAATATGTACGAATCTTACATCTTTCTCCTGAATGGTACATTCCTTACAGTAGTAAGCGTCGGAAACTCCGGGTCCTCCACAAATAACACAACGCCCCTGGTAGGAACCGTAGTTACACTCGTCACATATGCGAACCAAAGTGCACGGTCGGACGTACGAGTCACATATCACACATTTACCGTCGCACTTCTCGCACAGGCGACCGATGGCTGTGAAATGTTATAGTAAAAATATTGAATTATTACAGACCACCAAAGTAAAGCTAAAGTTACAACGTGATGTTATCCGTACCGACTCCGGGCTGTTTCCTGCAGAATATAAGATCTGGATGATGTTTGGCCATGTTTATACCAAGTTCCAACAAACACTTGGGTTAACCTATACAATTAAACATGTATCCCCAAAGCTCTTAGAGTAAACATGAAGATGAAAGTATTTGCCAAGGAGGGACAAATGCCTTTGTAATGAAAGATTTTTATCTCTGGATAAATATTAATATTTAATATAATATAAATTATTTTTGTTTGTGTATATACTTGCTCCTAGTAACGCTTACAGAGCCAGTTAACTGTTTTATGTATACTACATATACGTTTTATAAACAAATAATATGAAATTTTACTGCGAAATAATTCAATTTACAGCTATATTATAACATGGTGTACTAATAAATAATTTAGCAGTATAAGTAGGTTTACACGGGTAGTGATGTTCATCGAAGTTGGGTTGGCTGTGCACTGCCTACCGTTTACATATTGGGCAGATGACTGCCCACTTCTTCACTGCCAAGTGCTGCCCTCACTACAGAACGGGCAGAGAACTCTGATGCATGTTTATACTTCTCTGCCATTTCTTGGCAACTACGACAGGTTGGAATGTTGATGATGCATAGTGTCAATATATTATTTATATCAAGTTGAATATTTTTCCCCTTTGTGTTTTCGCGTACGCATAATGTCCATAAACAGGAACTAATCACTTTGTATTTGTGACGTCTATAGACGTAACGAGGAAGAGTTCCTGAAAAAGTCAAATTCAGTATCACGCTCCTGTACTATAGATACATAAAAATGAAAACAGTTGTTTAGTAATATTGCTTTATATTATTACTACAAAATCAAGCAATAATAAAAACAGCACATGTTCTTTGAAGCTGGTTTTCAGTGTTTAATTGGGTCGGTTTCTATTACTTGTTTTATTCCCCTTAAAGTTTTCAACTACTGAACAAAACGTAATGAATTATTTTTAATTACGAGTGATAGTAAGTAGTGTGTTTATAGCTATACATCATTCTTTTGCGAATTTTTTTTTCCAGTTAAAGTTTGTGCCGTTGGAGGCTGGACAATAATTATTTTTGGAAAGTTAACCTAAAATTTTATAGGCTCATGCACAGGTGCAACAAACAAATTCTATCCTAAATGCTTCTAAACCAAAATTTTGGTCGCTGTTCACAACAAATATTCACTTACTCCAATCGCACACTAAACCAAACTGCACGCGTATTGAAACTGCAAAATGTTTACCATTGCGCAATCGATAGTCAGCCCTGCCTCACCGTTCATAATCGATAATTGACAACCGTAACTGCCACTAACTGGCCTCCCATGAGAGCAGCGTCTAGGTCAGTCATGACTGACATACTGTTGACACGCTCCAAGAAAAGTGAGGCAGTGCTCTCGTGTCAGCGATGTATAGACAGTTGTCAGTGCAGCACTGACGTATGTTGACACGCCACTGACATCACTGCCCATGTAAACCTAGCCTTAATATTCCCGTTTGAATTGATTCTTTTGCCTTATATATTTGGAAGTAATAATATAAAAATCAACTTAAATTTTTCTTTTGCCTTTCAAGGCTCTTCGGACGAAATGCAAAGAATATCTCATCACTTTGTAAAAAAGAATCTTAAAGATACCTCTCTGGGAGATGCACTACGCATGTCAACTGACAGCAGACGATCGAAGCAGCGCAGCACTTTGAATTATCAATGCCCCATAACAGCTGAATGTACATATGACAAGTCAAAAAAAAAATCTCCTGTTATATAAATTACTCCTTTCTTATAACAAGGACGAAGTAAAAAAATTGAATCACGAACAGTTTAATATTGCCAATTTCAAATTGACCTGTTCTTTGAAAGTAAATTACAAATAGCAATAACTACACGGTCAACAATTTTCAAATTGAACGAAGAACATAAATTTAATTAACAGGCAACTATCCAAAAGAAGTAAACGGATCATGAAAAGTTTAAAATTGCAAATTCTCAAAACACCCATGATTTACAGTAAATTACGAATAAGTAGAGTCAAACATTTAAAATTTAAATGGAATCAGGATTAGTTAGTTATTGCAATTTGTAAAATGACTAGGCTTTTGAAAATAAATTTCTAAAAATTATAGCTACACACACAACCACTGGCTTACCTTCCGCTATTTACACTGATAAGCTCCGACTGTACGGACATCCTTAGCTGAAATTAGAAAACCTGGAAGAAGGATGAAGGGAGAAAGGGATATTTATTTATTTAATCATCTTTTCTAGTCTTCTTTGTGTGGGCCTTAACAAAGGCTCTCAAACATGAGGAACAGTGCAGGAACGCATAGCCCTAAAAAGGACTAGCGATTACTGCCCGTTTCCCGGTGCAGGTGTGACAAAGACGGTGGAGCGGCGAGGGCTTGCCCTTGGTAGACGATGAAGATTCAGCTAACTGGTATCTCAGGCACGTTGTCTGGATCTTTGAGGAGTTGATCTTGACTGTCCAGTTCCCCAAGTAGGCTCCCAAGACATTCGGGTACACTTTGAATACAAAAAACGCAGTTTAGAAATCAACAAAAACAGAACATTCTTTTTATGATGGATCACGAATAGTTTAATTTTATCAATTCTAAAATGTCCTGACTTGTGAAAGTAAATTATGAATAACAAAAAATACACACTTAAATATTTGCAAATTAATGAAACCATCCAAGTATTATTAACAGACAACAATCTGTTTGAAAAATTGGGATTAGGAATAATTTGTTATTGCAAATCTTAAAATGACCTGACTTGTGAAATTAAATTACAAATGAAAATAATTACACACTGGAATATTTACAAATTAAGAAAGACTGTAAAGATAATTAATGGACAAAAATCCAAGTAAAAAAATTGGATCAGGAATAGTAATTCATTTTATTTTTTTAAAAAATGTTTTTCTGAAACTATAGTGTTTATTTTTTGTTAGTGTTGATGTACCATGAAAGTCTGTAGATCTTTCATTGTTGTGAAAGATGTAATTGTGTATTGTTATTTAATATAGTTGTGAAATGAACTCTTTCTTTGTCAGTAAAATTTGGGATAATGTTTTTGAAATATACATGAAATGGTTGACTACTAGGAGCAAATAATATTCTATATTATTTTAACATTTAAATTTTCTGTACTATGGACATATTGAAATAGTCTATATTCAGATAAAGGTTTCATAATTGACCTTAGCATTAGATCTGTATATATTATGAAACTACTATTTTCTGATAGATTACAAAATTATTAAAATGAAGTTATAATTTTTTTTTTATATTTTACAGGTAAACTTCTTCAAGGTGTTGAGAAGAAGAGGATTATAAATGATATAAGAGAAAGTTGTGGTGGGAAAATTGAGCCAAAACATCTACTAACCAGAAAAGATGTAAGTAATATTGAGCAAGAGTTTGGGCTTACATTAAACAGTAAAGGATCTGTGATAAAAAATGATGAAGCAAGTGTGTGTGCGTGGGTTGAAAAAATGAAGGAGGAGGAGGTTAACCCTGTACTATTTTTTAAACGACAAGATGATGAACATTCTGCCATTGAAAAGAAAGATTTCATGTTAGTTATAATGACAAAATTTCAGAGAAACATGCTAACTCGTTTTGGGGCTGATAGAGTGTGTGTTGATTCAACGCATGGTATCTCTGGATATCAATTTGAACTGGTTACCTTGATGGTGATTGATGAATTTGAAGAAGGTATACCTGTTGCTTTTTGTGTCATGTCAACTGTAGATACAAATAATCTTTCTTACTTTTTTAATTGTATTAAGTCAGTTTTACCGTCCTTGAGACCAAGCATTTTCATGAGTGATGATGCTGCAATGTTTAAAAATGCGTGGATAATTGTTTTTGGTCCTTGTGACAAATACTTATTGTGTGCTTGGCATGTGGACAGAGCTTGGAAAAATAATCTTACTTATTTGAAGCCCGAAATGAGAAAGGATATGTATCAAACTTTAAAGACATTAATGTACGAATTAGATGAAGGGAAATTTAAAGAAATGTTGTTAAATTTTCGGGAAATGCTGCAGGATGATGAGAATACTAAAAGATTTCAGGATTATTTTTTTACACACTATTTTTACAGACCTGAGATGTGGGCCTACTGTTTCAGGAAGGCAGCAAAAATTAATACTAATATGCATATTGAAAGTTTTCACAGGTCCTTGAAACATATTTACCTGGAAGGGAAGAAAACAAAGAGAGTTGATAAGGTTTTAAGTGAATTACTGAAATTGGTAAAAGATAAAAATTATGATCAGTTTATAAAATCTGTGAAAGGTAAAATAACTAAGAGGGCTACACAACACTTTAAGAAGCACAGAGAGGGAAAAAGCCTGAAAGCAACTTTCAGAGAGGTCTCCGAGAATAATTGGGAAGTGACTTGTTGTAACCATTCATATATAATCTCTAAAAAGCACACTTGCACCAATACATGTCTTATCGCCTGTCGCAATTGTGTGGTTTGTACCTCTGCTTATTCCTGTACTTGTCATGATCATGAAATTTCTAATTTTATATGTAAACACATACATTTCTTGAGAATTTCTTTAAATGAGGTTAAAAATTTTACTGGACCTCTAAAGAGCCCTGAAAATTCTGTATCAATTACATGTACTAATGAAAACATTTCAGGTCAATCCTATTCTGAGTTAAAGGAATCTGCTCGTTTATTACTCGATTCTTTACCAGATCACGATAAAAGTGCGCCCATTGAAGTTAGGCATTATTTCAACATTGCTAATAATTGTTTCAATGCTATTCGTCATTTATCTGTCACTGCGGAAAACAGTTTCACATGTCCCATTAATAACACAGAACCTGCAAATAAGAAAATATTAAAGCAGAAACGTTTTCACTCTGTTAAGAAACCCCACTTGAAGAAAAAGGTTAAATTATCTAAACCTTCCTCTGTAGAAATAGCAGAGAAGAAGGCAATTTTATTAAAGGAGGTTCATCATTCCCAGGATGGCTCTTTAGATCACCAATATTAATATGTATATTATTGAGATAGTTTTTGAAGTTGTTTCATGGCATTATGCAGGAGTAAGTGTTCAATAGTTATTTTCTACTGTGATTTGTTCAGGTTACCAGGGTCTTTCCGTTATGGCAGCCGTTCATTCTGAGGCGGCTGAACTGAGTAGGTCGTCTCACCAAGGGGTGAACGGACCCATTCATGTAACGTGGCCTGGTACCTGAATGTTCCTCCACAGGCTTCAGTAATTTGTGTGTCCACTGCTACTGGTTAATTTCTGATTAAACAAGGAGAAAGGGTTTGTGGTTTAGTGAGTAAGAGTCTCACACTACCCGAGGGATGCGGAACTCCCTCGGGTGTCCATGATGGATTCCACAGTTTCCCTCGTTAAAAAAAAAAAAAAAAAAAAAAAAAAAAAATTATCATAGGAAATAAATTTTTTAAATAAAACTAACAATTGTAGTATTTATTTTCAGACTTAAACCCCATACCTTGGTAGTTAAAATTCTTGCCTGAAAGTCTAGTGTCAAGTTCAAATCCCTGAACACATTTTATAAGTTATTATTTTAAAGCCTACAGGATTGAATATTCCAATTACTGAAGTTAATTGAGAAACCACATGTGTACAGTACTAGTAGTTTTGAGTCAAGTGAATAAAAGTCTACACCTTGCTGCTTTTGTTTGGTTCTTTATCTGCATACTTCATGATTTCATCTTTTTAGCTAATGTTTATTACAAAAATTTTTCCTTCTACATTAATATTTTCATAAAGGCTGATTTCGGGCTCAAAAAATTGGTTAAGCTGTCAAGTGTGAAGGAGAATTATTACTAAATTTCAATTTTTCACGAATTGAGCCCTGAAAAATCCTTTCAAAGCTATAAATGGAAGGAAAATCTGTTACTAAATTAAATTTTACTGAGACAGTGTTGAATCTTATAATTTTCGTCACAAACAGTATAGAAACTTTGCAGCGGGACCACGAGACACAGAAAAGGGGGGGGGGGGGTGACTGCGTCAAAGCACGAATTACGACATGCACGATTAGAAAAAATTTGAGCGTATGTAGAATATCCACGTGTAGAGCTAATTAGAATCAGCTTTGCACCGCCTGTAGAAAAAAAGGACAATTATGAAAAAATAATTGGAATGTGTGTGTTAATGTGAGTTCGATTGGTTAGGCGAATTTGCCAGAAGCTTCAGATAACTGAATGGAAATCAATTTCCGCACGGACGAGCGTGTTCCAGTCAGCTCAAAAATCCCAAGAGGAATGGAAAATTCAAAACCCCGCTGAGAAATTCCACTAAGAGTAGAATGACTTTGAATTATTTGCTTTGGATAGACAGCCCTGCGCTCTGGAGGTTCGATGGGAACTATTAAATTTCATATTGCCGCGTTCACCCCTAGTGGGGACGTTGACCAATCACGTTTAAGCAGTGGGTCTGAGCGTATCTTGGTCTTGCGATCCCTAGCCGCCTGTATATATTACCCGTTTGAATTGGGATTCTTTTGCCTATTTAATTTTGGAAGTAATAATATAAAAATCAACTTTACAATTTTTCTTTTGCTCTTTCAAGGCTCTTCGGTCGAAATGCCAAGAATATCCTCCTCACTCCTGTAAAAAAGATTCTTAAAGATTTACCTCTCCCTGGGAGATGCACTGTCGCATGTTCAACTGACAGCACCGACGACATCGAAGCACTTTGAATGTATCAATTGCCCCATAACAGTCTAGATTGTACATATGACCAAGTCAAAAAAAATATCTCCTGTTTAATAATAAGTTACTGCCTTCCTTCATAACAGAAGGACGAAAGTAAAAAATTGAATTCACGAAAACAGTTTAAATATTGCCCATTTTCAAATTGGACCATGTCTCTTGAACGTAAATTTCGAATAGCAATAACTACACGGTCAACAATTTTCAAATTGAACGAAGAACATTAATTTAATTAACAGGCAACTATCCAAACGAAGTAAACGGATCATGAAAAGTTTAAAATTGCAATTCTCATAAGACCCAAGATTTACAGTAAATTAGGAATTAGAGTCAAACATTTAAAAATTAAATGGAATCAGGAATAGTTAGTTATTGCAATTTGTAAAATGACTAGGCTTTTGAAAATAAATTTCTAAAAATTATAGCTACACACACAACCACTGGCTTACCTTCCGCTATTTACACTGATAAGCTCCAACTGTACGAACATCCTTAGCTGAAATTAGAAAACCTGGAAGAAGGATGAAGGGAGAAAGGGATATTTATTTATTTTTAAAATCATCTTTTCTAGTTTCCTTTGTGAGGGCCTTAACAAAGGCTCTCAAACATAAGGAACAGTGCAGGAACGCATAGCCCTAAAAAGGACTAGCGATTACTGCCAGTTTCCCGGTGCAGGTGTGACAAAGACGGTGGAGCGGCGAGGGCTTGCCCTTGGTAGACGATGAAGGCAACCTCCCGTAAGATTCAGCTAACTGGTATCTCAAGCACGTTGTCTGGATCTTTGAGGAGTTGATCTTGACTGTCCAGTTCCCCAAGTAGGCTCCCAAGACATTCGGGTAAACTTTGAATACAAAAAACACAGTTTAGAAATCAACAAAATATTTCTTAACAAAAACAGAAGATACTTTTGATGATGGATCATGAATAGTTTAATATTGCCAATTCTAAAATGACCTGAGTTGTGAAAGTAAATTATGAATAACAAAAAGTACACACTTAAATATTTGCAAATTAATGAAACCATCCAAATATTATTAACAGACAAGAATCTGTTTGAAAAATTGGGATTAGGAATAATTTGTTATTGCAAATCTGAACATGACTTGAATTGTAAAAGTAAATTACAAATAAAAATAATTACAAACTGCAATATTTACAAATTAAGAAAGACTGTAAATATAATTAAAGGACAAAAATCCAAGTAAAAAAATTGGATGAGGAATAGTTTAATATTGCCAATTTTAAATTCACCTGACTTTTGAACGTAAATTACGAATAGCAATAACTACACACTCAAATAATTGCAAATTAAAGAAACAATAATAATAATATAATTAACAGAACAGAATCCAAGTGAAAAAAGGGGATCATGAATAGTTTCATATTGCAAATACTAAAATGACATCAGTTTAGATAGTAAATTATGAAGAAAATCTAGTCAGAAATAATTGCAAATTAATGAATGAATCTAACTAAAATTATTGAACAACAACAATCCTAGTAAAAATATGGGATTCAGGAATTGTTCAGTATTGCAAATTCTAAAATAACCTGTTCTTTGAAAGTAAATTACAAATAGCAATAACTACACGGTCAACAATTTTCAAATTGAATGAAGAACATAAATTTAATTAACAGGCAACTATCCAAAAGAAGTAAACGGATCATGAAAAGTTTAAAATTGCAAATTCTCAAAAGACCCAACATTTACAGTAAATTACGAATAAGTAGAGTCAAACATTTAAAAATTAAATGGAATCAGGAATAGTTAGTTATTGCAATTTGTAAAATGACTAGGCTTTTGAAAATAAATTTCTAAAAATTATAGCTACACACACAACCACTGGCTTACCTTCCGCTATTTACACTGATAAGCTCCAACTGTACGAACATCCTTAGCTGAAATTAGAAAACTTGGAAGAAGGATGAAGGGAGAAAGGGATATTTATTTATTTTTAAAATCATCTTTTCTAGTTTCCTTTGTGAGGGCCTTAACAAAGGCTCTCAAACATAAGGAACAGTGCAGGAACGCATAGCCCTAAAAAGGACTAGCGATTACTGCCCGTTTCCCGGTCCTGGTGTGACAAAGACGGTGGAGCTGCGAGGGCTTGCCCTTGGTAGACGATGAAGGCAACCTCCCATAAGATTCAGCTAACTGGTATCTCAGGCACGTTGTCTGGATCTTTGAGGAGTTGATCTTGACTGTCCAGTTCCCCAAGTAGGCTCCCAAGACGTTCGGGTAAACTTTGAATACAAAAAACACAGTTTAGAAATCAACAAAATATTTCTTAACAAAAACAGAAGATACTTTTGATGATGGATCATGAATAGTTTAATATTGCCAATTCTAAAATGACCTGAGTTGTGAAAGTAAATTATGAATAACAAAAAGTACACACTTAAATATTTGCAAATTAATGAAACCATCCAAATATTATTAAAAGACAAGAATCTGTTTGAAAAATTGGGATTAGGAATAATTTGTTATTGCAAATCTGAACATGACCTGAGTTGTGAAAGTAAATTATGAATAACAAAAAGTACACATTTAAATATTTGCAAATTAATGAAACCATCCAAATATTATTAACAGACAAGAATCTGTTTGAAAAATTGGGATTAGGAATAATTTGTTATTGCAAATCTTAAAATGACCTGAGTTGTGAAAGTAAATTACAAATGAAAATAATTACACACTGGAATATTTACAAATTAAGAAAGACTGTAAATATAATTAAAGGACAAAAATCCAAGTAAAAAAATTGGATGAGGAATAGTTTAATATTGCCAATTTTAAATTCACCTGACTTTTGAACGTAAATTACGAATAGCAATAACTACACACTCAAATAATTGCAAATTAAAGAAAGAATAATAATATAATTAACAGAACAGAATCCAAGTGAAAAAAGGGGATCATGAATAGTTTCATATTGCAAATACTAAAATGACATCAGTTTAGATAGTAAATTATGAAGAAAAACTAGTCAGAAATAATTGCAAATTAATGAATGAATCTAAATAAAATTATTAAACAACAATCCTAGTAAAAATATGGGATTCAGGAATTGTTCAGTATTGCAAATTCTAAAATAACCTGTTCTTTGAAAGTAAATTACAAATAGCAATAACTACACGGTCAACAATTTTCAAATTGAACGAAGAACATAAATTTAATTAACAGGCAACTATCCAAAAGAAGTAAACGGATCATGAAAAGTTTAAAATTGCAAATTCTCAAAAGACCCAAGATTTACAGTAAATTACGAATAAGTAGAGTCAAACATTTAAAAATTAAATGGAATCAGGAATAGTTAGTTATTGCAATTTGTAAAATGACTAGGCTTTTGAAAATAAATTTCTAAAAATTATAGCTACACACACAACCACTGGCTTACCTTCCGCTATTTACACTGATAAGCTCCAACTGTACGAACATCCTTAGCTGAAATTAGAAAACCTGGAAGAAGGATGAAGGGAGAAAGGGATATTTATTTATTTGTTAAATCATCTTTTCTAGTTTCCTTTGTGAGGGCCTTAACAAAGGCTCTCAAACATAAGGAACAGTGCAGGAACGCATAGCCCTAAAAAGGACTAGCGATTACTGCCCGTTTCCCGGTCCTGGTGTGACAAAGACGGTGGAGCGGCGAGGGCTTGCCCTTGGTAGACGATGAAGGCAACCTCCCATAAGATTCAGCTAACTGGTATCTCAGGCACGTTGTCTGGATCTTTGAGGAGTTGATCTTGACTGTCCAGTTCCCCAAGTAGGCTCCCAAGACGTTCGGGTAAACTTTGAATACAAAAAACACAGTTTAGAAATCAACAAAATATTTCTTAACAAAAACAGAAGATACTTTTGATGATGGATCACGAATAGTTTAATATTGCCAATTCTAAAATGACCTGAGTTGTGAAAGTAAATTATGAATAACAAAAAGTACACACTTAAATATTTGCAAATTAATGAAACCATCCAAATATTATTAACAGACAAGAATCTGTTTGAAAAATTGGGATTAGGAATAATTTGTTATTGCAAATCTTAAAATGACCTGAGTTGTGAAAGTAAATTACAAATGAAAATAATTACACACTGGAATATTTACAAATTAAGAAAGACTGTAAATATAATTAAAGGACAAAAATCCAAGTAAAAAAATTGGATGAGGAATAGTTTAATATTGCCAATTTTAAATTGACCTGACTTTTGAACGTAAATTACGAATAGCAATAACTACACACTCAAATAATTGCAAATTAAAGAAAGAATATTAATATAATTAACAGACCAGAATCCAAGTGAAAAAAGGGGATCATGAATAGTTTCATATTGCAAATACTAAAATGACATCAGTTTAGATAGTAAATTATGAAGAAAAACTACTCAGAAATAATTGCAAATTAATGAATGAATCTAACTAAAATTATTAAACAACAATCCTAGTAAAAATATGGGATTCAGGAATTGTTCAGTATTGCAAATTCTAAAATAACCTGTTCTTTGAAAGTAAATTACAAATAGCAATAACTACACGGTCAACAATTTTCAAATTGAATGAAGAACATAAATTTAATTAACAGGCAACTATCCAAAAGAAGTAAACGGATCATGAAAAGTTTAAAATTGCAAATTCTCAAAAGACCCAAGATTTACAGTAAATTACGAATAAGTAGAGTCAAACATTTAAAAATTAAATGGAATCAGGAATAGTTAGTTATTGCAATTTGTAAAATGACTAGGCTTTTGAAAATAAATTTCTAAAAATTATAGCTACACACACAACCACTGGCTTACCTTCCGCTATTTACACTGATAAGCTCCAACTGTACGAACATCCTTAGCTGAAATTAGAAAACCTGGAAGAAGGATGAAGGGAGAAAGGGATATTTATTTATTTGTCTGTAAAATCATCTTTTCTAGTCTTCTTTGTGAGGGCCTTAACAAAGGCTCTCAAACATAAGGAACAGTGCAGGAACGCATAGCCCTAAAAAGGACTAGCGATTACTGCCCGTTTCCCGGTCCTGGTGTGACAAAGACGGTGGAGCGGCGAGGGCTTGCCCTTGGTAGACGATGAAGGCAACCTCCCATAAGATTCAGCTAACTGGTATCTCAGGCACGTTGTCTGGATCTTTGAGGAGTTGATCTTGACTGTCCAGTTCCCCAAGTAGGCTCCCAAGACGTTCGGGTAAACTTTGAATACAAAAAACACAGTTTAGAAATCAACAAAATATTTCTTAACAAAAACAGAAGATACTTTTGATGATGGATCATGAATAGTTTAATATTGCCAATTCTAAAATGACCTGAGTTGTGAAAGTAAATTATGAATAACAAAAAGTACACACTTAAATATTTGCAAATTAATGAAACCATCCAAATATTATTAAAAGACAAGAATCTGTTTGAAAAATTGGGATTAGGAATAATTTGTTATTGCAAATCTGAACATGACCTGAGTTGTGAAAGTAAATTATGAATAACAAAAAGTACACACTTAAATATTTGCAAATTAATGAAACCATCCAAATATTATTAACAGACAAGAATCTGTTTGAAAAATTGGGATTAGGAATAATTTGTTATTGCAAATCTTAAAATGACCTGAGTTGTGAAAGTAAATTACAAATGAAAATAATTACACACTGGAATATTTACAAATTAAGAAAGACTGTAAATATAATTAAAGGATAAAAATCCAAGTAAAAAAATTGGATGAGGAATAGTTTAATATTGCCAATTTTAAATTCACCTGACTTTTGAACGTAAATTACGAATAGCAATAACTACACACTCAAATAATTGCAAATTAAAGAAACAATAATAATAATATAATTAACAGAACAGAATCCAAGTGAAAAAAGGGGATCATGAATAGTTTCATATTGCAAATACTAAAATGACATCAGTTTAGATAGTAAATTATGAAGAAAAACTAGTCAGAAATAATTGCAAATTAATGAATGAATCTAAATAAAATTATTAAACAACAATCCTAGTAAAAATATGGGATTCAGGAATTGTTCAGTATTGCAAATTCTAAAATAACCTGTTCTTTGAAAGTAAATTACAAATAGCAATAACTACACGGTCAACAATTTTCAAATTGAATGAAGAACATAAATTTAATTAACAGGCAACTATCCAAAAGAAGTAAACGGATCATGAAAAGTTTAAAATTGCAAATTCTCAAAAGACCCAAGATTTACAGTAAATTACGAATAAGTAGAGTCAAACATTTAAAAATTAAATGGAATCAGGAATAGTTAGTTATTGCAATTTGTAAAATGACTAGGCTTTTGAAAATAAATTTCTAAAAATTATAGCTACACACACAACCACTGGCTTACCTTCCGCTATTTACACTGATAAGCTCCAACTGTACGAACATCCTTAGCTGAAATTAGAAAACCTGGAAGAAGGATGAAGGGAGAAAGGGATATTTATTTATTTTTAAAATCATCTTTTCTAGTTTCCTTTGTGAGGGCCTTAACAAAGGCTCTCAAACATAAGGAACAGTGCAGGAACGCATAGCCCTAAAAAGGACTAGCGATTACTGCCCGTTTCCCGGTCCTGGTGTGACAAAGACGGTGGAGCTGCGAGGGCTTGCCCTTGGTAGACGATGAAGGCAACCTCCCATAAGATTCAGCTAACTGGTATCTCAGGCACGTTGTCTGGATCTTTGAGGAGTTGATCTTGACTGTCCAGTTCCCCAAGTAGGCTCCCAAGACGTTCGGGTAAACTTTGAATACAAAAAACACAGTTTAGATATCAACAAAATATTTCTTAACAAAAACAGAAGATACTTTTGATGATGGATCATGAATAGTTTAATATTGCCAATTCTAAAATGACCTGAGTTGTGAAAGTAAATTATGAATAACAAAAAGTACACACTTAAATATTTGCAAATTAATGAAACCATCCAAATATTATTAAAAGACAAGAATCTGTTTGAAAAATTGGGATTAGGAATAATTTGTTATTGCAAATCTGAACATGACCTGAGTTGTGAAAGTAAATTATGAATAACAAAAAGTACACACTTAAATATTTGCAAATTAATGAAACCATCCAAATATTATTAACAGACAAGAATCTGTTTGAAAAATTGGGATTAGGAATAATTTGTTATTGCAAATCTTAAAATGACCTGACTTGTGAAAGTAAATAATTCATTATAAATAGTGTCCTTAACCTTACATTGACCTTACTTACAACACCTTTAACATGTTTCTCGTATCCGAGATTACCTTATGAAACTTGCTCATCACAGACGTTGAAGGCAACCTTCCATAAGATTCGGCTAACAGGAATCTCAGGCAGTTGTCGGGTGATCAGCAGTGTCTGGATTTTTGAATTTTCGTATGCTAAATTTTACAGTTGAAAGTATCAACTGCATTTCAATTAAAAATAATGAGCATTTAATAATGCAAAAATCTGAAATAAATACATTATAAATAGTGTCCTTAACCTTACATTGACCTTACTTACAACACCTTTAACATGTTTCTCGTATCCGAGATTACCTTATGAAACTTGCTCATCACAGACGTTGAAGGCAACCTTCCATAAGATTCGGCTAACAGGAATCTCAGGCAGTTGTCGGGTGATCAGCAGTGTCTGGATTTTTGAATTTTCTACGCTAAATTTTACATTTGAAAGTATAAATTGCATTTCTATTAAAATTATGAGCATTTAATAATGCAAAAATCTGAAATAAATACATTATAAATAGTGTCCTTAACCTTACATTGACCTTACTTACAACACCTTTAACATGTTTCTCGTATCCGAGATTACCTTATGAAACTTGCTCATCACAGACGTTGAAGGCAACCTTCCATAAGATTCGGCTAACAGGAATCTCAGGCAGTTGTCGGGTGATCAGCAGTGTCTGGATTTTTGAATTTTCGTATGCTAAATTTTACAGTTGAAAGTATCAACTGCATTTCAATTAAAAATAATGAGCATTTAATAATGCAAAAATCTGAAATAAATACATTATAAATAGTGTCCTTAACCTTACATTGACCTTACTTACAACACCTTTAACATGTTTCTCGTATCCGAGATTACCTTATGAAACTTGCTCATCACAGACGTTGAAGGCAACCTCCCATAAGATTCGGCTAACAGGAATCTCAGGCAGTTGTCGGGTGATCAGCAGTGTCTGGATTTTTGAATTTTCGTATGCTAAATTTTACAGTTGAAAGTATCAACTGCATTTCAATTAAAAATAATGAGCATTTAATAATGCAAAAATCTGAAATAAATACATTATAAATAGTGTCCTTAACCTTACATTGACCTTACTTACAACACCTTTAACATGTTTCTCGTATCCGAGATTACCTTATGAAACTTGCTCATCACAGACGTTGAAGGCAACCTCCCATAAGATTCGGCTAACAGGAATCTCAGGCAGTTGTCGGGTGATCAGCAGTGTCTGGATTTTTGAATTTTCGTATGCTAAATTTTACAGTTGAAAGTATCAACTGCATTTCAATTAAAAATAATGAGCATTTAATAATGCAAAAATCTGAAATAAATACATTATAAATAGTGTCCTTAACCTTACATTGACCTTACTTACAACACCTTTAACATGTTTCTCGTATCCGAGATTACCTTATGAAACTTGCTCATCACAGACGTTGAAGGCAACCTCCCATAAGATTCGGCTAACAGGAATCTCAGGCAGTTGTCGGGTGATCAGCAGTGTCTGGATTTTTGAATTTTCGTATGCTAAATTTTACAGTTGAAAGTATCAACTGCATTTCAATTAAAAATAATGAGCATTTAATAATGCAAAAATCTGAAATAAATACATTATAAATAGTGTCCTTAACCTTACATTGACCTTACTTACAACACCCTTAACATGTTTCTCGTATCCGAGATTACCTTATGAAACTTGCTCATCACAGACGTTGAAGGCAACCTCCCATAAGATTCGGCTAACAGGAATCTCAGGCAGTTGTCGGGTGATCAGCAGTGTCTGGATTTTTGAATTTTCTATGCTAAATTTTACATTTGAAAGTATAAATTGCATTTCTATTAGAATTATGAGCATTTAATAATGCAAAAATCTGAAATAAATACATTATAAATAGTGTCCTTAACCTTACATTGACCTTACTTACAACACCTTTAACATGTTTCTCGTATCCGAGATTACCTTATGAAACTTGCTCATCACAGACGTTGAAGGCAACCTCCCATAAGATTCGGCTAACAGGAATCTCAGGCAGTTGTCGGGTGATCAGCAGTGTCTGGATTTTTGAATTTTCGTATGCTAAATTTTACAGTTGAAAGTATCAACTGCATTTCAATTAAAAATAATGAGCATTTAATAATGCAAAAATCTGAAATAAATACATTATAAATAGTGTCCTTAACCTTACATTGACCTTACTTACAACACCTTTAACATGTTTCTCGTATCCGAGATTACCTTATGAAACTTGCTCATCACAGACGTTGAAGGCAACCTCCCATAAGATTCGGCTAACAGGAATCTCAGGCAGTTGTCGGGTGATCAGCAGTGTCTGGATTTTTGAATTTTCGTATGCTAAATTTTACAGTTGAAAGTATCAACTGCATTTCAATTAAAAATAATGAGCATTTAATAATGCAAAAATCTGAAATAAATACATTATAAATAGTGTCCTTAACCTTACATTGACCTTACTTACAACACCTTTAACATGTTTCTCGTATCCGAGATTACCTTATGAAACTTGCTCATCACAGACGTTGAAGGCAACCTCCCATAAGATTCGGCTAACAGGAATCTCAGGCAGTTGTCGGGTGATCAGCAGTGTCTGGATTTTTGAATTTTCGTATGCTAAATTTTACAGTTGAAAGTATCAACTGCATTTCAATTAAAAATAATGAGCATTTAATAATGCAAAAATCTGAAATAAATACATTATAAATAGTGTCCTTAACCTTACATTGACCTTACTTACAACACCTTTAACATGTTTCTCGTATCCGAGATTACCTTATGAAACTTGCTCATCACAGACGTTGAAGGCAACCTCCCATCAGATTCGGCTAACAGGAATCTCAGGCAGTTGTCGGGTGATCAGCAGTGTCTGGATTTTTGAATTTTCGTATGCTAAATTTTACAGTTGAAAGTATCAACTGCATTTCAATTAAAAATAATGAGCATTTAATAATGCAAAAATCTGAAATAAATACATTATAAATAGTGTCCTTAACCTTACATTGACCTTACTTACAACACCTTTAACATGTTTCTCGTATCCGAGATTACCTTATGAAACTTGCTCATCACAGACGTTGAAGGCAACCTCCCATAAGATTCGGCTAACAGGAATCTCAGGCAGTTGTCGGGTGATCAGCAGTGTCTGGATTTTTGAATTTTCGTATGCTAAATTTTACAGTTGAAAGTATCAACTGCATTTCAATTAAAAATAATGAGCATTTAATAATGCAAAAATCTGAAATAAATACATTATAAATAGTGTCCTTAACCTTACATTGACCTTACTTACAACACCTTTAACATGTTTCTCGTATCCGAGATTACCTTATGAAACTTGCTCATCACAGACGTTGAAGGCAACCTCCCATAAGATTCGGCTAACAGGAATCTCAGGCAGTTGTCGGGTGATCAGCAGTGTCTGGATTTTTGAATTTTCGTATGCTAAATTTTACAGTTGAAAGTATCAACTGCATTTCAATTAAAAATAATGAGCATTTAATAATGCAAAAATCTGAAATAAATACATTATAAATAGTGTCCTTAACCTTACATTGACCTTACTTACAACACCTTTAACATGTTTCTCGTATCCGAGATTACCTTATGAAACTTGCTCATCACAGACGTTGAAGGCAACCTCCCATAAGATTCGGCTAACAGGAATCTCAGGCAGTTGTCGGGTGATCAGCAGTGTCTGGATTTTTGAATTTTCGTATGCTAAATTTTACAGTTGAAAGTATCAACTGCATTTCAATTAAAAATAATGAGCATTTAATAATGCAAAAATCTGAAATAAATACATTATAAATAGTGTCCTTAACCTTACATTGACCTTACTTACAACACCTTTAACATGTTTCTCGTATCCGAGATTACCTTATGAAACTTGCTCATCACAGACGTTGAAGGCAACCTCCCATAAGATTCGGCTAACAGGAATCTCAGGCAGTTGTCGGGTGATCAGCAGTGTCTGGATTTTTGAATTTTCGTATGCTAAATTTTACAGTTGAAAGTATCAACTGCATTTCAATTAAAAATAATGAGCATTTAATAATGCAAAAATCTGAAATAAATACATTATAAATAGTGTCCTTAACCTTACATTGACCTTACTTACAACACCTTTAACATGTTTCTCGTATCCGAGATTACCTTATGAAACTTGCTCATCACAGACGTTGAAGGCAACCTCCCATAAGATTCGGCTAACAGGAATCTCAGGCAGTTGTCGGGTGATCAGCAGTGTCTGGATTTTTGAATTTTCGTATGCTAAATTTTACAGTTGAAAGTATCAACTGCATTTCATTAAAAATAATGAGCATTTAATAATGCAAAAATCTGAAATAAATACATTATAAATAGTGTCCTTAACCTTACATTGACCTTACTTACAACACCCTTAACATGTTTCTCGTATCCGAGATTACCTTATGAAACTTGCTCATCACAGACGTTGAAGGCAACCTCCCATAAGATTCGGCTAACAGGAATCTCAGGCAGTTGTCGGGTGATCAGCAGTGTCTGGATTTTTGAATTTTCGTATGCTAAATTTTACAGTTGAAAGTATCAACTGCATTTCAATTAAAAATAATGAGCATTTAATAATGCAAAAATCTGAAATAAATACATTATAAATAGTGTCCTTAACCTTACATTGACCTTACTTACAACACCTTTAACATGTTTCTCGTATCCGAGATTACCTTATGAAACTTGCTCATCACAGACGTTGAAGGCAACCTCCCATAAGATTCGGCTAACAGGAATCTCAGGCAGTTGTCGGGTGATCAGCAGTGTCTGGATCTTTGAGGAGTCGATCTTGACCCTCCAGTTCGTCTGCAACCAACCCCGTGTTCAGGCAGGCTCCCACGACATTCGGGTAAACTTTGAATAGAAAAAACACGGTTTAGAAATCACAAAAGATTTTTTTAAAAAAACAGGAAACTATTTAATGAATATTTATGGCATTTAGCATACAGTGAATAGCACACAAATAACAGATGGCACAATCAAAACTGACAATATGGGGAACGTCCGGAAAGGCATTCACCGGAAATTTTGGGGTCTTGATAGACAAAAATATTTTGCCTATTTAATTTAATTTTAACTCAAGATTCTTTAATTGAAATATCGCCCTTGCTAGGAACTGGATTATCATATATCCAAGGTATACACACATCAAGGTTTTACCACATACATGTGCTCGTGCTGATAAAGGTGATAGGTACTATCTATAGGATATTGTCTGGATTGTAAGACATGTTGAAATGAAAGTTCCCATTGATGAAATTCAGCTTCTGAAGATTTCATAAGATGGAAACACAACAGACAATCTGCGAGAAGCAAGTTTTCGACAGATATGTTCAATATTTCAAATCAGTTCTTAATCGGCGAGAATTGTAATCAGGAAAAACGTCAGTGATTGCAAGAATCTACATGCGACAAAAACATTAAATTAATTATGGAAGTATTTGTAAAGACAATGGGGTTAAGTAACGTCAACTAAATCAACCAAACATTTTCATGTGCAATCACTGGAAAATACTGGTACAATAATCGAAGAAAATGCAAACAATAATTACATGTTTAGTCTGTAGAAACATTTATTCAATACATTGAGCATCTAGAAAAATATTTTGTGTTGGTCAATATTAAATGAGATGAGAGAAAAAGTCAAAAATTCTTATAAATTGTCTGGGTGCAAAGCAGTACTCACTTCTCTCAAGGATCATCTCACCTAAAGTCGGTGATGTTACATATAAAGAAACTATCAGTATTCACGCCCCAAACCAAACACCATAGTTGAACGACATGAATTACCGTCTACGATGCAAGATTTATTTAGCTGACCTCAAACAATGTGAGTTAAAATGCAAAAACTGTCAAAATGAGAGTCCCAAACTGTTGTCACGATAGGAGTTGCAGAGATGCCTTTGAAATGTCGTGCCATAGGCGAATGCTGAAAATCAGATGGGCGGATAGAATCACTAACGAGGAAGTTCTAAATGGAATAGGATAAGACCGGACAAAGAGGAGGACTTTGATCAAGTTTTAAGACGTGAAAAATTATTGTTAGAGGGAAGTGTAAGAACGAAAGAGGGAGGCCAAGGATGGAATGCGATAAGTAGATTAGGATGGATGTGGTAGTTACGCGGAAATGTGAAAGATTGCGCAATATAGGCTAGCAAAATACCACTATAACACACGCACGCACACATATATTTCGGGTCCAATAAATTATACTTTTAAAACTACTATCGATGGTAATTGAATTTGATTGACTCTAAAATAATTAAATTGAAGTATTTAAATAGAAATGTTTCGTTAAAACTGTAAAAAAAAATTAATTGAATGAAGTAAACTGAATCTCTACTTTGGAACTGCGATGTATATTAATAATAATAATAATTATATTCTATTCAAATTCGAGATATCGTTCGTACTTGGGCAAGATGGCGCCCGCCTTGGCTGACGTCACGGAGCACGGTGACGCGGACTTGACGCACACAATGTCGACGGCGCTCTATTCGAATTCGGGGAAACGGGGCATATTTATAAACAACCCCGGTCCAATCAGATTGCAGATCGGGGTTTTTTGACGTCGTTTAAGGCCGCTGATTGGATGAAGAAGCTCCTCCCTCCTCCCGCTGAGCGTTTACGTGGAAGGGTTCACACACGTAAATCCATGGCCTGCTTCTTCACCGCCGCCGTTTATATCAACAAACATAATTATTTATTTCTCAATGATAAGTAAAGAGACAATACCCAAAATAAAAATGTGGACACCCTTCTCCAAATCTCCTGTTACCTACAGGACTTCCGACGCCAAGCTGAAGCAACAACAATCCAACAGCGGGCTGTAGAGGCACACGCAAACTCCAATAAACTACCCAAAATAATAAACATAATGACAATGCCAAGCTCCGTCTTAACTGTCCCGAGTTCGACGCCTCCCTGCGCCTATTCAGAATGACAAAAAAAAACTAGTATTAAACATTAGCAAAATAATAATAATAATAATAATAAGAAAATTATCAGCCAATATACGGGACATCGAGGTGAATAATTGGACCAATCAGAACGCGTAAAGCAGGAATTTTGAAGCGGTTCGGCAATTTGATTGGCCGGCGCAGACAGCGCACTGCGGAAGAATATATAAGGGGGAAAATCAAAAGTGACCGTCAAAGAGGTCTGCGGTGTAGCAGCCGAAACTGACACGAAAAAGGCCCAGGCAATCCCAAATCAGACTAATTATGATTCGCTAGGCTAGCAGCAGATATTCACAACACTTTAGGGTTAGATACTGTTGGTAGACTTGTAGGGCATAGGGGAATACGTATCCCTCTATCTTCCCAAGTAGCTGATTTGCTGCCTGATGAAGGTTTTCTAGGTTTCCCCCTGCATCTATTTTTCCATCTCCAGTTAAACTAATGGAACGAACATGGACAGCAATCCTATATATGAAATTAAAATAAGTAACAAAAAAAAACAAAATTATTTGCCATTGATCAGTATATAAAATAATAAAAAAGTTATCACAATCCACATTATCAAAGAACGTTTTACTCTTTATGCATACTGTACTTCTACCATCCCAAGTTATTACGCTTCCAAGTAGCTGAATTCCTGCCACCAAATTATCCCTTCCCAATCTAACAGCCTTTGTTATTTCTATACTACACTCCATTACCTTGGGTTTCCCCCTCTATTAATCCTCATACAAATTTTCTTCTCCGGAAACTTGTTCATGCCATTTAAGGTTTCCAAGCCTTCTTCTGACAATTTGACAATATCATCAACAAATCTTAGCGTTTTTATTTCTTCTCCTTGCAGTATGATTCCTTCGCCAAATTTAGTTTTAACTTTTGCAATGCCTGTTCTATATATATTACTTTAACAGCATGGGAGACAAACTGCAACTTTGTCTTACTCCTTTCTAGATTTCGGCTATATTTTCTTGATCTTCAATTCTAATTACTGCTGACTGCCATATTTAGAGGTTATGTATAATCCTTTATTTCGGGATATAGTTAGTATTCCTGCCCTCTTGAAAATCGAGAATATTGTGTTCCTGTTCACACACATTATGAAATGCTTTTTCTGCTTCTGACTCCCCTAATACTACAATAGAAAACTAACTAAATAAAATAATTTTTTAAAAAAAACTCCAGGAAAATAACATTGCTTTGCCCTTTTCTCATGGGGTTACCTAAAGACAATAGTGTATCTGGATAAATCATGAACAGTTAAAGAACTGAAAGAACAGAATCATCAGGGGGTAGTTCAAATCCCACACTACTAAGAGAGAACTTAATCCATTTTTTAAACTGTTACTTTTAGATAACTTTGAAGAAAATTAAAGGAATGAAAATAATAATTTGCAAAAGATTGACGGCAGATTCTTTTTACAGCCTTTTCAAAATACCTCTTTTTTTTCCTGACGCACCTCGTATAATACTGTCGCAATATTAGAGTGTACGAATAGCAGGAATATATTTTACTATAAGACGACATTCTCAAAGAATATCTTCGACTCCATAAGCAATTCCACACCTCGGCAGATAGTAGAGATATTTTTATAACTCGTTTAATAAATTGGCTCATTTTATATTAAAAAAAGCTTTTGGAGTAATAAAGTAAAAAATAACAATACTGTAGTCATTTATTTCTCTTGTAACTAAATTTAATTTTCATCCATTGAACAATGAGCTTTCCCTCGCAGGTGTTTCTCCCCAAATTCGCTGCAGGCTTTCCTTTCTGGACGCCTCGTAACCTCTGGTTCTCCTTCATCTCTTTTAGAAGGTGTATATACTGGGGTCAAAGGCCTTGGGCATCCCATTTGATCAGCAGACTCCTGAAACTGTGTAGGGAATACCGTGACTTTCCGGCATACTCTTCTCCGGTCATTCAGATCGATGTGATAGTAATATCAAATAGACCAACCTACCTCATGCAGGTTTTCTAAGTTTCTCCCTGCATCTCATTTACATGCAACACATGGAAGGACTTTGAACATTGGTCAACCCTTGGCTACCTTACTATACCTTCCATTTCCCTTCCTATCCTACTAAACGCGAGTTTCCTGCCTCCGGTCCTCTTCGGTTTCTGTAAATTCATCACGTGGCATACTTATTAAATACCCCGTAGCTTATATCGTCGTATGTAGTTTTCATAGCACTTTATCGCTTCATCTGCTTTCTTATTTCACTCGACAGATTCATTTCAGATGCAAGCAATTCAGAGTCTGTAATTGTACAGTTGTAAAGCTGAAATCTGAGGTAAATCATGAAGGTCAACTATTAGATTCATAAAGTCTGTGTATGGTAAACAAACCTATGGTTAAGAGATCATTAATTTTGTATTAATTTTTAGGTTTATAAACTTTGGGATTAACCACTACATGCATTGGAAAACAGATTTCAGCAGCTCTCAGACAGTCGGATCCAGTATTTGCAGGTAAACGACACACATATGCCTCGTAGGAAACAAATATTTCAGGAGTGTAGAGTATCTACTAAGCGGAGTAGTAGAACCATTATATTCAGGTTCATGTTATTTAGGTGGATGGCTCGCACACAAACATGCACGTGTTCCTTGTGTATACCGTTTGCGTGTGATAGAGAAGTTCCACGACAACTGGACAACTTCTGTTAATGGAGCAGACTGAAATAATCATATATCAAAGGTGACTCTGTGCATGACACCAATTAATATTTCTGCATAGTTTGTTGAATCCTTATTGCTTGAAGTAACATTGACATACAGTTGTGTTCAGTGCTTGCCTTTGAGGACTATTTATTTGTGGGATTCGAAATGGAGAGCCTTATTTTAAGTTATGTGGAATCCTCGTGGTTACTAAAACTTTTTTAGTGAGTCTTAATTTCCATTTTAGTATTGCCGTGGTCTGATCCATGGAAACGTATCTTGTGCGAGCCTTTCAATTTTCCTTATAACTATCATAGCGTAATCTGCTTAGGGTATTCCGTCCTTGGCCTCCCTCATCACTTCCTTCTAATGCTAATTTTACAAGACCCTCGTGTTTTAAAATGTGGCTTATTAATGGTCAATGTCCTCCATATATATTAGCTTTTCCCTATTCTGTTAAGAAACACCTTATTTTCCTTCCCCTGACTATCGTCCACATTTGGACCCATCTATCTATATAAAAGGCGAGGAAAACTTTTATTAGATTTAGTATTTTGGTAATGATGAGCTGCTTCGTCAAGTCTGATCCCAGCACTGTGATGATGATAGCTCAGAAAAAAATTTAAAAAAAAGAGGATGGGAAAAATAGACAGTGAACTATTAAGGAGGGAGTTATAGACGACTTGGTTGGGGTTAAATATTGAGTGTGACAATTTTGTACTCTGGCATTACAGAAAAGGAAAATACAGATTTTGTGTGGATAGAATGTGTCCGTGGTTCAATTGTAAAGTTAAAGTAGCAAGAACGGAGGGAGGGAGAGAGAGACAGACACGGCGTATTAAAAGCTTGGATTACTTTAAACATTGCAATGAGGAAGAGATGAGCTTGGTAACGGTACAAGGTTCACGGGGATAAATTTTTAATCGAAACAAATATTATGAACTGTTCTGGGGACTCGGCAAGGATGTGGAAAACGTTGAAATAATCATTATTATTAAAGGTGAGAAACTCTGCAGGAATCACGGCTGTAGATTTTCAAAGGGAAGCGGTGCCTCAAAATTTCGAAATGGCAAATGGATTAAACTGGTATTTTGTTGAGAGTATACAGGAAATTGCAAAGGAAATCCCCGAGCCTGATGAAAGACGTGAAATAACTTACGAGGGTGAAATGTTACTCGACTTACCCGTGTTTTGTAAGTAAAAACCTGTTTAGACGGAATTGTCAGTAAATTAAAATATGAAGGGATGCTGGACGCTAAACTATTAACGGATGTCTGGAACGTGGCAGGGCGCCAGGTCTCGTCCCTTTTAATTAAATCACTCGTGTACAACGCCAATTATCAAAGTTCCTCATAGTACACTTTGTGTCTGATTTTCAACCTGTAAAATGTCTTGCATAACATTATTCAGCCTATGATTTATAATAACTTAATGGAACGTGTTGATAGAAATAAAATTTTGTCATGGTTCAATTCAACAGAGATTGTAAGCTGTATTTTAAGGGAGCTTTTGAGGCTGTGCGCAGAGAACAGTTTAACGACAAGTTGTCCATGGCTGGAGTTACGGGGGGGAAATGTGTATTCCGTTGGAAAGAATATGTTAAAGATTAATGAAGTTTGTTCTCGGTGTGGGAAAGTTGACTTTGGCGTGCCTCTGCCCGCTGCTATTCCTTATTATATATTAACTGAACTGCTAAAAATAGTTGAGGAAGCCAAAAGTTCATATATATACTGTTGATGGATGTTCTAGTGTACATTTCTGGAAATGGTTCTTGTAAATAAAATTAATTGTGAACTTGCTAATATTTTGAACTGCCTGTATTTCAATAAGTTAATGGTAAAAAAGAAGTATGTATGTAGGGAATAAATGTGAAAACTGTTATATGATGTGGGTTGACAGGTGTTGTTGTTGTTGTTGTTTACTGTGAATCAAAATTTAATAAATATGGAGAGAGAATAGAAAGGAAATTGGCCAAAAAATACTGATAGTTAATAGGTTAAGAAAGTTTGCCCCCTTAGAGCTAAGAAAACTGTCTTTATGTTAACTGTAGTCCCTCATGTAGGTTTTTTGAAATTCTTTACTGTTTTGTGTAAGTGGAAGTACAATTGAAAAATTAGAAGTGATATGAACAGAGGATAAAGGATATGCTTAATAAATTATAAGTGTTGAGGACCAAATTCTGTATGATGATTTATTTTTTGTTCATAAAATAGATCAGGGACAGTTGTCAGATTATTTTAATCTTTTTACAAAAATAAAAGTACAGCACCGTTAAACTTGTTAATACACGCTCAATAGTCAAGATCTACGGACATTACTGCTAGAGACTTCAATTATAGCATTTTGTACAATTTAATATTTTAGCAATACACGGGCAGTGATATTCGTCAAAGTACACTGCCAACCGTTTACATCTTGGACAGACAACTGTCCATTACACTGACAACTGCCCCGCCACAGAACTCTGGTACATGTTTATACTTCTCTGCTGTTCTTTGGCAATTCCTGTTTGGTGAAATCAAAGAGGTATATGTCTTTGGGTGACAGCCAAAGACATGTGTAATGAATGTTTTCTTATCTCTGGTTACAGGTGGAGGCGATGTGTTGCTGTTTCCTTGTGCCAATTTAATGGGTGAAGAAGATTCGACGAGGTGACAACCTAATTGAGGGAAGGACCGGCCAATTCAGGTACATTTCAGTATTCGGCTAGAGACAATGTTCCTGCAAGTTCAACGTTAACTACGAAATATTTTCATCTTTATCAAACCTTGATTTTTTATATATATTTTATCATTCACCACGCGATTTGCCCTTTTAACCAAAGAAACTTGAAGGCGTGACTCGTGTCTTTCTATATTTGTTGTGCACGTGTGAATGTAACCTAGGATCAAGAACTCTTGTCTCATCATAACCTTCAACCAAACGTACTTCCTAATTGTTTTTTCTACGTATTACTATTTTATACAGAATTTGTTAACGTATGAAGTGAAATTTACAACTTTGCGATTATTAACGGTAAATTGCTTCAAACTAAGACCTTTAGTTTTTGCCCCATTAACTTTATCAAAAGAAATATTTTATTTGTAATCGTAGGGATTCTTCAACCTCGAAAGATTCATCCATTTGCTGCCCTTCCGGCTTTCCTGTGCCCTGTTGACTATTTTTGGCAGTTTCGTTAGAAAGTAAAGCATAACGTTAGTTTGGACAGGATAATTACAATTTGACTCTCTCCCAGTATTCAGGGAAAGTTGATATTTCTGCAATAATATGTTGAATCCTCGGTACTTGAACAAAGTAATATTGCCCTCGAGGACTGTTTCTTTGGGGGATACAAATGGGGCGCTTTACTTTCTGTTGTGGAATCCAATGTTTTGTTTTAGAGTTTTGCAGTAGAAAACTAGACTAAAGTCTTCATTTCCGTCTCACTAGTAGAATGATTGTATTTAACTCTGCCCGTTCGCACGTCACCTGGTAATTATATAGTTCCGGGTGGATGCAAGATTATGTCAACTCTGAGGTGGTTATAAAACTTCTTTTCATATTTATTTTATGCTGTTAATCTGTAACTTGCACAAGATTGTAATGTGATCATAAAATGAATACTCGGTCCACCGATTATCAAGGCAAACGCAATTTATTTCTTTATCAAATCAATACAATTATAAATTCGTAAATCTTCTTTCCACTCGAGGGAGAGAGACGGAGACTAATACACCATTTGTGAACATTCAGTTAGTTTCTGAATAGATTTGACTGAAGAAATGTATTGCTTCTTTCGATAAAGGGGACCGTTTTACTCCTGTGTGCGTGTCGTAAATTGACTTAAATAAAGACCATTGCAACGGTTGCAGCTACTTTTGTCGAAAGAAACGGTTGATTCATTCATCGTCGTAATAGGAGCGTGGCTTGGCTGTGTAAAATATCATCAGTAAAGTTGACAACCAAAGCAATTTAACTTTATAGCTTCAAAAAGTCGCGTAAAGTTGTCATATTTGTAGGCTTTTGAGTCTCTTGCCAAGTGCTGTAGTTGAAAGCATATTTTATTTTTATAAAGGAGTTTATGTGAAATTATTTTGTGAAGCAATTTTATTGTTGTTACAGGGCTTCGAGAGAGAGAGAGAGAGAGAGAGAAAGGCGGACAGACGTTTCCTTCTGATTCTACCTGGAACTACAATTTTGATTTCTTGTTTGATGTAAGTAGTGGATATTAAAACTTTTTTCCAATTTGTAGCCAGCATTGACAGTTAGAAGGAGAATGCTGGAAAAAGAAATTTGATGTGTGAAATTTGTGCCGTAAACTCGTGTCCCAGCAGATTTACCTAACTTTTAATATACATTTGTCATTCGATTCGTACTTTTGTTTGGTTGTTTGTAATTAGGTTATTGCAAATTCCTTGTTGATATAAGCTCCTTTCCTTTTATACTCAAATTTAAAAATGGGCAAAGACTAGTAACATGTTGCGGATCCCTCCCCAATCATAATGCGCGGATAGACGGGCAGTATTATTTAAAGTCAACTTGGTCATATATGTTGTGTATTAAGAGACGTTGTGATGTGTTGGCGTCTAGTTGAATGCGCGGCATAAAGTGACGGTGGATCTTGGTCGGGACAGGCGTTTGTTAAAATGTAATAAACTGAGCTGTTGACAAAAATAATATAACCACAGTTCAGTCCTCGCGTTGAGAACGTTTGGACCTTGCCCTGGTCAAGGAAACCGGACGTACCTAAAGTTAAAATTCCAGCAAAGAGTGACAAACGTTTATCACAACTCACGATTGCCTTGTCATTGCTATAGACGCGTGCTCTACGTTTCAATCGGTAAGTTACGTCTTTCCTCCTTTCTGCAATCTCGTACTTGTTTCGTCCATAGGTTTGAGTCTGAATTTAATTTATTCCATCATCATGTAAAATCGTTTTTATAATTTCGGACCAGCCTTTGCTATAAGAAATGCCTTCAGATCTACGTACAATTAACACGGTCGTCACCTGAATCGCACTTCATCCTCGCCCTCATCTACCGGACACGTATATGTATAATCCAATTGCCGGTTGGTTTTTACAGCTATTCACATTGTCGTTTGCAAAATGTACAGTTGCGATTTTATTCACCTTGTCATCTGTTAACATAATCAAGTTATGCAATACATTGTGTGTAAAGTTTTGGATGATTGGAGAAAAAATTCAATGCACCTGGAATGTTGAGGAAAGGAAAGCTTCTTACATTCAGTTAGATAACTTGCTACGAAATCTCGCAACATCGCCAAAGGCAGATTTACTTGATAATGAAGGAGGCGCAGATACAGCTCGCAATTTAACTTTTACACGTGTGTCCAATAAGTCTGTTATTATGAAAGATTATTTTGCTTTACATTCCTTAACCTGTAATATTTTTATGATGTGCTTAATTAAAAATTTTATTTTTTATATGAAGAGCTATTAAAGTGCAGGAGGTTATGTTTGACTGTTTTTAAGTTATCAGGGAAACTGATAAGTGCCAGAGTTTAATTTGATGTACTTTTTTTGAGGTGTATGGAATTGAAAACCTGCCTCGTTCCTCTTCTCTGCGGTAGTTTCATCCATTCCTAATTACAGCAACCCTTGACACCTTCAGGGCCTTTCCTCTTCTCTCTAACGTGGAAGCGCTCGCAGCTATATATTACGGGAAGTATCGAGATATCTCGTTTATCCGTGTCGGTAATTGAGAAGCGAGATGGACAACGCCGTTCCTTCTCTTGGAAAGTTTATTCAGTCAAAGAATCAGGTGTTTGCAGCAGAACTAAATGTGTGTGTTTCTTTAAAGTGTGCAACCGAGAGGATTCCATGCAAAAAGAAATGAGTGTTTGAATGTATCCTTTTCCTGTTAATCAAATTATTTGATATTTTCAAGTTGCGCCTCCTGCAGTTGAATGTCTTTGCTGTCTCAAGGTTATCATAAAGTGATTGACGTGCGTGTTTTCCCCTTTCAGATGAGAAGACAGTCTGCGGAGGAAGGAAGAGGCTGAAGCTTTCCTGGTGAATAATCTTCACGGTTAACCAACCGGGCCAAGTGCTTAAAGGAACACGAGGTCTAGAGTATATAGCCTCGAGATATGTTGCGTTCCTTTAAAAACCTGACCTGGTTGGTTAACCGTGAAGATTCCATCATCCCCAATACTGCCAACTGTTTGTGTAATGTAAATCAGTTTCTTATTCACTTCATTTTAAATGTTCTTTGTTTCCTTTTCAAGTCTCATAAAATTTTGTGTTTTAGCAAGTTTCATGTTAATGTTTTTTTCTTGTTTCAGGAGAGATTCCTGACTGCTGTGGAGCTTCTTCCTCAAGACTGCTGAGTTCTCTGGAGTATGTTCTTTATTATGTTTGCTTCAAGTGTTTGAATTGTATCTTTACCTTGTGCTGTTATTTGCAAATACTAAATAATGTTACCTTTGTATTTATATTATGTTAAACATTGATTTTAGAGGTTAATTAAATGTATAAACACTTGATGTTAGATTTATTGCTAACCTGATTAATGATGTGTTGATAGGAATAAAGACTACACGTTTATATCTTTACAATACAATTTATTGTGTTTAACTATTTACAAGCTTTTAAATCCTTTCCTTGATTTCCAATAAAATCCCTCCTTGAGCTGTTGAAGCAGCAGCTGGACTGCGGGGGTTGGCTGCCCCGGGCGGCCGCAGGGGCCTGAAAAATCGCCCTAAGTCCAACACGATAAAACAGCTTTTCTGTCCAGCGCAGAGACTTTCCAGATTCCGCATCTTCCCGGTCCCGCGTTTGGAGGAGCGGGTGGGCCGAGGATTTGGAAGCCCCCGGTCTACTCGCTCCTCAGAGGTTCAGCTGCAAACAGGGAACATGAAACATCACAAAGTTAAACAAAACTACAGCACAGTACAGAGACAGGCAAAGGGCAGCAGATATTTGGAGATAGTTTATTTTTGGACGTAAATGTGGTGAAGCTGGAGATAGTTTATTTCTGAGAATCACAGAGGAAACTCGACTCCATAGTGGATGATTTTGGAGATAGTTTATTTTTGTAGCAGGCAGAGGGCGTAGGTAGATAGTTAGGAGATAGATTACTGTAGACACGTTGCTGTAAGCTGGAGATAGTTTATTTTCGAGGTTTGCGGAGCTGCATCGGGAGGCGGAAGCCACGACTCTTGGCCGTTAATTACTACAGATTCATCCGTGAAAGAGACGAATGGTTAATAAAGAAGAAGATACGTGACGCATTGGCAGCCAATCACGGCACAGCTTTGGCCAGACTGAAACCTTCCTCGCTCCATGGTTTCCTTAATACAGCTGACGGTTCCTTACTTACAGCGCATCATCTTGCTGCATGTCTTTATACAAGACTAGTTTCATGTAAGGAACCGTCAGCTGTATTACAGGAAGGTTTCAGTCTGGCCAAAGCTCTGCTGTGATTGGCTTGCGCAATGCGTCACGTATCTTCTTCCGCGAATATTAGAGTCGAGGAAGACGAGTCAAAGTAAGGAGTTGGAAGAATGTAAAGAAAGCTTTTCCGGGCTCCTTAAAAAGGGAAATGCGAGATGACGGAGAACGTCCAAAACTACACAAATGAAATACGTGACGATTTTGCAGATACGTCCTTTTAGGGACGGAAAAGGGGATCGAGGAAGACGTTGCGCACTTGCTCGAGGAAATGGGAGGAATTGCCTGCAGAACGTCTGAAATGGTGACAAAGAGGGAAGTTCAGAGACCTCAAGGAGGAGATTTTAACAAATTAAATTAAATGAATTGATCTGGTCAAATATCAAAGAATTAGAGCGAGTGAGAATGACGAAATGGAAAGTTTACAAGTTTTGAAGAAGAAGGAGAGTAACGAGATGATAAAACGTCTAGTTGTAAACCCAAGTGACTTTTAAAGACCAGAGGAAATATGAATCGACTCCTCAAACGGTGAAAATAACTTGAGATTTCATCTGTCAGAAGAAGGATTCCAGGAACAACCAGTTTAGTATCACCATGCGTGCAAAGTAGTAGGTGGGACGTCATATAGAGTGCGAGTTAGGACAAGATGAGTTTGACTCTGCGGCTGATTCTAGAAGGCAGGATAAGGAGACGCCAGGGTCTAAGTTTACGGCATTTGGAGATTAAAATAAAAAAAGAATTTGATAATGTGAAGTGAAACACGATATTAAGGACAAACGAGACTTGTGCATAACATAAGGAGTAAGACGAGGATGTCCATGTTCTATAACTTATATATACAACAGGCGTGAAGAAAATTAAACTGGAATCACACTGCGAGGAGGAGAAATAAAAACCCTGCACTTTGATGATGATATTAGGGGAGTCAGAAGAAGGCATGAACGTGGTCCTGGGGGAAGAGAACAACGTCAGGATTACGGGAAACAGTGGAATAACAGGAATTTACTTACAGGTAATATAAGTAATGTCGGCAGAGTGAAAGAATAGAAGCTTTTTAAATGTGGTGATGTAGGAAGGAGAATGAGATAAGTCACTAAACAGAAGAGCAGGGGAATTTGGAGGACGTTGACAAAGATAAGTGGGCCACATTGAGGGTCTTGTAAAATTAGAATTAGAGACAGGTGTGTGTGTGAGAGAGAGGCGAGGATGGAATGCACTAAGCAGATTAGGGAGGTTTGAAATGTGGTTAGTTTATCATCAGACGAGTCTCAAGACTGATGAAGACAACGCGGCAGGTAAATGTATCGGTCATTGAATCAAAAATTACGAATGATAAGAGTATGTAGCGGGAAAGAAAACACTCGACAAGAAATTGAATTACAAACTAAAAAATGTGGAACAAGACGAGTTTAATCGCACAGTCTGCGAACGCGAGCTTCATGCAAAATTACATTAATTGAAGGCAAATCCAATGCCAAGTTTTAAATAGTTGAATTAATAAATACAAAATAAAATGAACCAATATCTACTCATTTTCAATTTACAACTTTGGGCGTGGTCGCTGGTGTAACCAAACTCATCTTTAGTCCAAAAAGTTAACTTGGCTTTTAAACATATAAATGTTGAATAAAATAAAAGTTTGTTCCCCTTTTGTCCACAAGGTAAAGTTAACAGATATAATTTCACTTTTTTCGGAGGGTTACAGATAACAACGAGACGGAGACCGTAATTTTTTGAAGATTGAAAATGTGAAATATCTATGTTACAAAAGTATTTTAATTACACGGAAAAGTAGCCAAATTAATCCACTATCATTTAGCACTCTGTTGCAATTAGGAACTCTACATGATTGTATTATATCTGTACCTTTCACCCTGGCCAAAGGAGGAACATTGATTACTTTCTGATTCTGCATCATAACGTATTTCCAAACAAAAATCATGTTCCAGTGACACTCAAAATGTCACAAGATTCAAATGAAATATTTTCATTGTTTGCGACTGTTTTAAGGCATTTAAGAAATAATAATATATCAATGAATATTTGGAATGGACGCGAGCCAAGTTAACTTTTCCGAGAGAGAAGATCCACTCACCCCTTTCCTCCGCCAAAGCTTCCGTCCTTCCTCCCCTCGAGAGTGAAGCGGCAGCAGGTGCAAGTCCTGTAAAAATAAGAAACACGCATTCACCACACAAGTCCAAGTTGTTAATACGAGAGTAAAACTGATTCTTCAACCAGAGAATGACAGAATTAATTCTTGGATAAAAAATTATTTGATGATAATTAATGTCACGTAACTCACCTAAATATCCTTCATTGTGTGAAAGACATTTCTTGGATAATTCCAGCAGCAAATCTGTATCTGTTGCTTGCGACTGGCATCTGAAGAGAAGGTAAGAGTGATTTCAATATTACGGCACTATGAAAGAAAATAAATAAACTGTTACGCTACACTATAGATAAGTACTGATATTCCTTTGTATTATTAATTATTATTACTACAGAAATTAAGTAATAGTAGAAACAGCATCAGCACTTTCAAGCTGGTTTTAAGTGTTTTACTGACTCGGTTTTTTTTATTATCTGTGGTTTTTAATCCCCTGAAATATGTCAATTACTGAACATAAGAAAATTATTTTTTATTTCATGTGATAGTAGTCAGCTTATAGACGTATGTCATTCTTGCGTGTAGTTGTTTTTTACCAGTTAAAGAGAGTGGACAATAATTCTTTTAGGAATTAATCTCACATCTGGTATATTTTAGAAAGTTAACCTTAAAATTTATAGCCCACTAAGTGCCACATACACAGGCGGATAGGGAATGACGCCTATCCCAAAATACTCACCACTATACACGAAAAAGATCCACTCATAGCAGTTGATGTCACTATAAACACACACGAAAAAAAACACACACACACACACTTACTCCAAACCGAAATGCAAACTGTTTACCATCGCGCAATCGATAAGTCACCTTTACCGCGCCGTTCATCACAGTCGATAATCGACAGCTGTAGCTGCGGGCAGCGTCCAGGGACGCCAGTCATGCCTGCCACACTGTTCACACGCTCCACGAAAGCTGAGGCAGTGTGCAGTCGTGTCAGCGACGGATTGCCAGTTGCCAGCGCAGCACTGACATGGGTTATTCGCCGGTCTTTATGACGGGATTTACGTTTTTTATGGTACGTCAAGAAAGCTCCACTATACAGTTTTAGAAAACTATTTTAGTAATATTATAATGCATTAATTGAGTGCAAACAATCGCATACCTGTAGTAATTTGTTTATCAATTTTGAATATTTTTAACGTCCTTTGTAGTGTGGAGTCAAATTCTTTCCGCGGAAAGTCGAGTATGTAATTAGTTTACGCATTTAAAAGAAGTAAGTTTGTTATTTATTTTACTGTATTAAAAATTATATATATTTCAGAAATTTAAAAAAATTCTTTAAGAAATAAGTTGAGGTCCCAAACAGCGGGACTGAACTGATCTCAACAAAATTAATCATTTTTCTGCCATATAGGCCTTTTTTTTCATTTATTATTTCCAAACGTTCAGATAATCTAAATAACTAATTTTTTAGCGGATAATGCAATTGTGGATAATTTTAGAAAACTTTGTAGCGACATGCATTGAAGTTCAAAGAGTAGCGGAGCAAAGAACTTCAGTGGCTGACGCGCGGAGTGGCAGTTCTTTGGCCGCAACAATGAGTCTAAGTTTTCTGGAGTACAAGCATGAGCTGCGGTTAAATAAAACGTTGTAGATGTTATATTATATCATTGCGCGTTATAATAACTTGTGGTCCTCCGTGGCCAACGATGTTGCTGCTAGACAATGGTCGCAGATGTTAGTTAATGAGGATCGCATGGCGCCGCTGACCGACGAGGAAGCCGAGGAAAGGGTTGGTGCTCGTCTCTCACGGACGGTTGTCGTCGTTGGTTGTTGTTGTGTGACGCTTGTTTTGCAGCTGCGGAGCATGGAGGCCATCATCGACAACGAGGCGGACATCAAGGTGGCGTCTCTGCGCAGGAGGGAAGGAGACTTGCCGAGGCAGAAGGCCCTCCACGTCCGCAGGGGCATCGAGGCCATCAGCGTCCACTACAAGAAGCTCGAGAAGAAGGTCGAGAACCACACCAAAATGTGAGATCCGTTTTAAATGACGTCACTGCGCGCTAGTTGTTATTGGCCTGAAATCGAAAGTTAAAAGGTAATAAGTGCAGAATGTAGGGAGGGACGAGAGAAGCAATATTGACTTTTCATTTCATCTAATTTTAGAAGACAGGATAAGATATATACGCTCGTGGCGAATAAGACATAGGTTTTCAACTTATATGTAGAACAGTCGACGGAGAAAGTTAAAACGGAATGTGCAAGGGGAATAAATAAAAACCCTACACTGATATTGTGGTATTGGTGGAGTCGAAAGAAGACTTTGAAACCGTAATAAGTGGCTTGAACGCGGTCCTTTAGGAAGAGTACAACATGAGGATTGTTAGAAGGGAAGACTAAGGTGATGGAGTGTAGTGTGGGGAAACAGAGGAAACATAACCTAAGGGATGCCCGTGGGAGCATTCTCTTGCAGGCGTTTCTCCCCAGATTTACTGTGAGACTCACCCGACTTTGTTGGCTATGCCTTGTACTCTCTCTCTCTCTCTCTCTCTCTCTCTCTCTCTGTGTTTTTTTTTAAAGTTCTCACATGCCGAGACACCTTAACCTATTATAGGAGGTGTATGTGCTGGGGTCGAAGACATTGGGGCATACAGTACCCACATTGGTACAGTCGGCCAGCTGCCTCCTAAAACTGGTAGAGATCCGGAGAAGGGAATGGTGCTGCGACCCCACAGCAATCTTGTTTCCCATAAGGAAGGGCGTGAGAAGAGTACCCGATAGCCCGACCTACCTGATGCAGGTTTTCTAGGGTTACCCAGCACCTCTATTAGGTGAAACGCTGGGTAGGATCCTTAAACTGTACTTTGGGGGCCATCGGTCGACCCTTGGCCACCTTCCACGTCTCTCTTTTCAATTCCCTTCCTATGCTATTAAAGAGTAGTTGCCTGTTACCCTCCCCCTTCCAAAATAGAATTCAGTACTCAGCTTGCAGACAAGTTCAGAGTGTGTGTGTGTGTGTGTGACCTTACAGCCAATGAAGGGAGGGATAATGTAGATGAAAATATGTATTACTTTCTTTTTCATATTTATTTTGTAATGTGTCGATCAAAATGAAGAAATCACTTTGTTAATTTATAAATATTTCAATTATTGAATACAAAATTGACTTTGTGACTTGAAACTCTTGATCATGTTATTATTACAAGTATTCTTCCCAATATAATAGATAGTTTTTTTTTACTGTGTCAGTCACATTAATGCCATTTATTGTCTTACAATTAGAAAATCAGCCGTGACACATTCTCATTATTTGGTCAATAATATTAATTTTATTATACTTTGACAAATTTGCTTTGCACTCTTAATATATATTTTTTACATGTTTATTCATTATTAAAACCATTTTGACGGCGGACGCGAGTTGCAACCCAGCTCAAAGTTTGGAAATTGTACGACGTTTCCATCTTGCTCAAATTTAAGAGAAATGTCGTACGCGATTTGCCCTCCTCAGATCTGTTCTGAGAATGAGAAATAACGAAAGGTTGAAAGTGCTGACATCGATGGACGCCATGGTCGCAAATGTCTTGGAGGGAGTGAGACGGCGCATCAGGAACCTCACCTGGGACAACGTGAACCTCCACAGGAAGGTTTTCTCGAGACTTATCCTGCAGGGGCTTCTCAAGGTGCGGTGATTGAAAGTCGTGCCACGGTTCCTCGGCCGCCTCAAAGTCCTCAAGCGTCGCGTCGCTTCCGTGTGCAGATGACGGAGGCGAATGTGCTGCTGGTGGTGAAGCCGTCCGACGCGAAGGTCGCCAGCAACTTGATGCCCATGGTGATGGAGGACTTCCACGCGTACCTGCTGGAGAGGATCCCGCCGGAGAGTTGCGGCTCCTACAGCGCCAGGCTGGCCGAGCCTCTGGAGACGGTCCACGTGGTGATGGACGGCGACTTGGGCGGCGTCGTCCTCGTGTCGGAATGCGGGACCATCATAGTGGACAACACCCTGGGGAAACGCTTGCAGATGATGGCGCACGAACTCGTACCGCAGGTACGACGGAGGCGGCACAGAGTTTGAGGTGGAGAACAAGTTGACCGTGTTTGTGTTGCAGCTGAAGCACATCCTGTTCAAGGCGGCCCTCAGACCCTCCGAAGTACCTGCATTTGACCCCAAGATCAAGAAATCGAGCGTGGACCTGCACAGGAGGACCAGCAGCAAGTCCTTATTCAGATACAGTTTCATCTCCTACCCTCCCAACGGATCCCAGGAATGAAGGGGTTCCATTTGCTGTACGATTTCTGTTTGCATTCGGATCCAGGTCAAGTGTGAGAAATAAAAGTTTATCTGTCTAAACTCTGCTACGATGTTGTCGACGTGTGAAGCCTAACTACAAGTACTCTAAACCGTCACAAGGTGTAAGCGGCAAGGCAAGCACCTTTTCTGGCTGACCCCCTTTGTCCTCGTTACCGTCACCCCTGTGATTATGTGAAGGGAATCTCTGCCTGGAATGAGGATGTTTAAAATAAACATTTAATTTCCAAGACTTTTATTATTCTGAGAAAATTACCAAACTTTCCCGCACACAATATGCGCGTGTGTGTGGCTTCTTCCTAAAATTAACTTTGTTAGCTTAAAATGTGTGAAAGCGGTTGTCGGAGGCAGCGCTACTCGAAGCTGACGTTGATGTTGGAGCAGAGGCAGTTGACGCCGTCGCAGGAAGCTTTGGCGGTGATGTTGAAGGAGTGAGAGTTGAGAAGGCGCGAAAATTTGCTGATGTCAATTTTGAACTCTTCCGGCAGTTTGTAGTTGCCCTGCAACAAGGGAAAAGGGGCCGCGGGAAAGTCACGTGCCACGCGACAAGATTTCATCAAAGGTACGTTTAGTTGACTCACCTTGAGGACGGGGCATTTCAAGGAAGACTTGTTGAACTTGAGGAAGGTGGCGCAGAGGTCAGGATACTCGCAGCATCCGATGTTGTTGACGCAGGGAACAGGACGCCTCTTGCCCGCCTTCTCCAACTCCATCTTCACCGAGCCCTGCGAAAGGGACGAACGCTTTACAAGTGGCTCGTCACGGCCGAGGTGCAATTAGAGGACTCACGCTGATGTGGTGGACGTCCTCCTCGATGTCCGCCATCCCCGTGACGAGGACGTGGCCGTCGGGCAAGGAGACGACGTCGACGTCCGTCAGCTTGACGATGGCCTTGTCGCAGTCGCAGTGGCGGTGCGTGAAGGACTTGACCACGGCCTTCTTGCCCGCGATGGACGACTGCAACGAGCCGAAACGTGTTCACGCTTGTCCCTAACTAGCCAGCCGGGCACGTGGAAGGTGACTCACCGAGGCCTTGAAGGAGGACTCTGCCTGGGACAGGAGGTCGTCGGCCAGCTGCCGGGCCTCGGAGTCCGCCGCCCTCGACGCCCCCAGCAGCAGCAGCACGAGGAGGGCGAGGGGCAGGACCGTCATGACTGAGACGGAGGCGCGGCGGGGGCGACGCTTATAAGGCCCACGCCCGCGGCCCCCGGCACGTCCCTGCGTGACCCGCGCCACAAACAACCTTCCCGCAAGGTCACTCACTCTTAAAACAGTGACGCTCAAATTCAAGTCATTAGTTCACAGTTGGCTCTTCTCAAGCGCAGGGCAAGACAAGGTCTATAGAACGGGAAAGGGAATCATAACATGATGTGGTGGAATTAGTTGAGTCAAAAGAAGACTCGGAAACTGTAGTAAATGGCACGATCCTGGGGGAAATCAAGGCGATGGAGTGTAGTATGGGAAACGGTGGAGTAACAAAGGCTATCAGGTTGGGAAGCGGATATTTTGAAGGTAGTTAGGGAATTCTGCACAGGCGAGGAAGAGGAATTTACCTATGGCTAATATAGGTGTGAATATTGGGGACGGTAGCAATTGCAGAAAGGAAAAAAGAATGTTACAAAATCGTTGCTAAAAATGTTGGTATGGAGCGTGGCGTTACATAGGTGCGAAACGTGGATGATAGGAGTTGTGGGAAAGGAAAAGAAGCGTTTGAAGTGTGGTGCTGCAGAGGAACGAGACGAGGGTGGATAGAATCACCAACGACAAAGTTCTAAACAGAATAGAGAAAACAATATGGAGGACTACTTTGAAGGGATGGATTGATTAGGCCAAGTTTTCGAGACACACGGGGAACTTGAAAAAATTAGAATTAGAGGGAAGGTGAACAGGTTGGAAAAGGCTAAGCAGATTAGTGGAGCAGATGAAAAGGCTTGTGCAGGATAGCTTAGCGTGGATAACACAGGTCTGGGGACTGAATACCACGTGAAAACAAATGCAACAATTGCATTTATCTCACTTGAACTTGAATCGTCATATTTTCATTGAAAATTTTTTTGGTAAAGCTTGTGGGATTAAGAATGGTTTGGAAATTGTTTAATAAATGGATTACAATTTACAAAATATAAACAATTAGTATAAGATGACATCATACAATTTATACTTTACTTAAATTCACATCTCTATGGTGTTAAATAATTTTTGTGAACCTTCAAATTGAAGATGTAATACTTCATAAAAAAAATGAAGCATCTTTGAACAAATTTTATTTATATATATATATGTAAAAAAACACACTAAGTTTTGTGTTTTTTTTTAAAGTGTTAATATGTTTTTGCAGACCGAAATGTAGTGAATTTTATTTGCACGCTTGTGTCGAGCATTGAAGTAAATATCCATTACACATCATTGGAAAGTTGTAACGTGGAAACAATTTTTTTGTGGTTATTGACGGAGGAACGGGGAACCAGCTTAGACCCAGGGGGAAACGAGACCCACGTGAAACAGGTAAAGTACAAGTCGCCGAAGCGAAAGGAGCTTCCGCCAGCAACGCCAAAATATAACACGACGTGATACGTAGCCACGTCCCGTGGTTCCTTGAATGAAGCGGTGCTTCGAGGATACGCATCGGGTCAAATAAATTTATTAATAGGATAATTGTACAATTACGTATTCATCAGTAATCATACAGTTCTACAAATTCCTTTACAGAATAGTAGTGGGCTAGTTCAATTATAAATGTTTTTAGGTTCATTTCACAGCTTGTTTAATGTGTGGGATATTTTCCCCTCCCTTACATTCTATATTCTAATTTTTTGGTGTTAATTCTGTGCACATCTCCATTAGTAGTCTATAATTTTTTAATCGTTAATCACAAAGAATCATAACGAGAGAAATACGACAAAAATGTTGTTGTTAAATTCTCTTTGCTCTGTTAAATTCTCAGTAATTCTTGGTAAAAAATAAATTAAATTGGACTGATCAGGATAATGAGGATTACTTAAGAAACTCAGCTGTAAGAGCAACGTCCATTCCACCTTCAGTCATCTAAAAACAAGAAAATTAGTGTACTTTGCATATTTCCACGTTTCTGTTTTGTTGTCATAATATGGTATTACATTTTGGGGCATAGATAAGATTTTTATTACTCAGAAAAAGTGTTGTTTGAGCAATATGCGAGGCAGGTTACCTCAACAACTTCTTGCAGGTATTTTCACTTTGGCCTGCCAATACATTTATTCTATTGATGTTACTCGTAATCACAAATAGGAGGCATTTACTTTTGAATAATTCTGATATTCATCCCTTCAATACAAAGGAACAAAAATAATCTGTACGAAAAATGTAAAACATTGTGAATTGCACAGAAAGGAAGGTGTGCATTATCCATCTTCAACAGACTGCCGCATAGAATTAAACAGTTGTCCGCCGATAACCAAGGTAAGTTTAAGTCTGAATTATCCTCCTCCTATCCAGTAAAGGAATTTATATAAGAACCGGAGACGAGTAATTAGTTTATAATGTTGGAATTGCCTTTCTATTTGTTTACAAAAATTTGTTAAAAGTATATTAATCTTTTATATAATAAAATAGTGTAATAAATGTACAGTCTGACTCATTCCACACACCCTTGAAGCTTCAGCTTCTTTACAGGATCTACGGAATATGATTATTATTACTGACGAGGTATTGTTGAATTGGCTAGACATATTACTCTAATGACCCTTTTTTGAATTATGAATTGCTTTTTCTTTTGCTGAAGAGTCACCCCCCCCCCACAAAAAAAAATTTCATACATAAAACAATACAGAATTAAAATATGCATTATATACTTATTCATGTGTTTAGATTTTCCATGTAATTAGATCTAATTCTTACAGCAAAAGGAGCTGAGGAAAGTTCTTGAACAGTTGATTAGGGCGACGTGTTAAAGGATAATCAACTTCAAGACTGGTATGAAATAAATATTGTTTTCATTGTTATGTTTTCATCTATAGTCGGTCAGTGTATATTCCGATAATCGCTACATAGGGAGCCGTTCGATATAATATCGATATTTTCCGATACCTTTGTTGTATGAGAAATATGGCCTCAGGATACTTGCGAATCTTTGGAAGAGGTTAAATGATATTGTAATTGTTTCATGATTTATAAGGAAAAAAGAGGACTGTTCTTAGTTGGTATATTTTTTTTAAAAAAAAATGAAAAATAATTAAATTTACGCCTTTAATGTGGGCTTTACGGTTCCTTTCCAGAATTGAGGAAGTTTAGTTCAGGGGAAAGTCTCCGCGGCCGTATTTGCTACAGGAAAATGTCGTCGGGAACGCAACGGCAAGCGAAACCCGTGGAAATGTCTATAGTGAAAAAGTTAGGAGACCGGTTCAAGCCCAAGCATTTGTCTGTGATTAACGAATCTTACATGCACAACGTCCCCAAGGGATCCGAGACGCACTTCAAAGTTGTCATCGTTTCTGACGAATTCCAGGCTCAACCTCTTATCAAGGTAAAGGCGGCGTTGTTATTAATAATAATAATATACTAGACTGCGTTGTAGATCTGCTGTATTATTGTCTAATTAATTAGTTGGCATAAGACAGCTTAAACCATTACTTTTCCTTTTCATTAGCCCATATTTTGAATCTATCCGTCCTTTTCTTGACTATGATGTCACTGGTGCTTCTAAACTCATTTCAAATGGAAAAGAAAATTCCTTGACCACATAACTTTAAATTTTTAAAAATGTCTGTACTTAAAAGTATGCAAATTACATCAAAAAGTAGCCAAATTACAGGGAAATATAAGTGATCAAACAAATACCAGTTGATGCTTGATTATTTTGCCAGGTGACTGAAACACACTGCAGCCACAGGAACGTCGTAAGTCAGGTAACTAACTCTTAACAGTTTCCGTTGTCCGTTTGGCTTTTAGATTTTTCAGTCTCCTTTGAAGAAGCGTAAAGGAGTGCATAAACATCATATGGCATTTATTTTTTGTCTGTAATGTGGTTGCTTCTTCGTATAGTTACCGTTACTGCTCTCGTCACCGCACGTAATCGTCATTCTGCGACAGAGGTCTTCAATTTGCTAGTACGTTGGTTAATGGGGCATTTTAGAATTTAATTTATTATCAAGAGATGACGTTTGCCCCCAAAGCTGCAGAGCTCTGTAACTCTGTCGGAAGAAACGACGATGAAACGTGAAAGGTTTCACGAGGTTTGGGGCTAACGATTGATGAAAATATTTGTTTTATTAAGCTAAAATTTATTGGCATTATTATTATTTCTTTTTTTCCAGAGACACAGAATGGTGAATGAGATATTAAAACCCGAGCTGGATAACGGAGTGCACGCACTTTCCATCGTGGTGAGTTTTGCTCGAGGCACGGTGAACGTGATTCCTCGCCTAGTCCTTTATAAGCTGTTATTATTTTTTCCTTACAGGCGAAGACGCCGCAACAGTGGGAAGAAGCTTGTAAAGAAGTTGAGCCCAGCCCGGCTTGTAGGGGAGGATTTGGAAAGTGAAGATCTACATTTGCATCCAGTTCATTTTTGGTAAAAATAAATCTCTTTTGTCGATATGTATTCCCTGTAAATAAATCATTTGTTTAATTTTTGTAGCACATTGTATCGTTATGTAGAGCGTCGTGTGCCGTTATATGATCCTCGTTCGAGGGCAGTTCTATCCTTCCCGCTGTCCCCGTGAGTTCTCATCCTCCCAGAGGCAACTTGTCCCGACCTGTCGGCTATTTTGTTTCGTCAGTAACGTAAGCGACTACTCGTCGTGTTCCATAAATGAATGCGTGACGAGTCGAGGCTTTGGCTGTCGCAAGCAAGTGTGAAGTCTTTGACATCAGAAAATTAGTTTCCTTCCTTCCTCACTTGCATGTGCCATACTTTTTGTAGGGTACAGGAAAGGGAAAATGTTTATTCCATTTCAAATGTAAAAAAAGAAGGATCCCTTGTTTAGAACGAGGAGCCGAGGTGACCAAGAAAGTAACTGACAATGTAATCAAATTCAGCTTCAGAGCTCCTCCTCCAATTTTGATTGATCAATTATGGTGCATTATAATATAATTTATAAATATTTCATTTGTAGCCAGCAGTACAAAGCCGAGAGTTGGAACTTTTGGGACAAAGGAGTGACGCCGGAAAATCCCGAAAAGGGACAAACACGTCTATTTTGGCCCCCCCTTTCCTTTCTCAGAATGGGCTAAGGAGGGGGGGGGATATTGGGTTTAGCCATGGGCTGGCCAATAGGAACATGGAAAAAGTAGAATGTAAGGGAGGAAACGTTTACCGTCGTCTCTGAGATTTTTCAGAGACAGACGCTCCTGGTAAAGACGATGGCGAGAGATGTGGATGGTTGGTCCCGTTAGCGCCACAGAACAAGCGGCGTCCCACAGTTCCTGAATGTTCTGGCTTTTGGTAAGCATTGGCCACAAATGATCACGCGACCGCGGGTTCGTAACCCTAAACCACCACGGTTATCCTTGGGGAAAAAGAGGATCATTGTTAGCCTTCGGAATTGGTAATTTTTAGGCCAGACAGATAAACATTTCGTATATAATTTTTTTTTGTTTGTTTATAATAAATTCATTTTCTTAGGATATTTATTTTATTTAATTTATTCCTGCGTAAATATCCTACGCGCAGGTGGCGCCCAAAATCCCTGACCACGTTGGTATATATCCGAAGCGTACAATATTTCACTTTATATTGAAATAATATTGGTCAAAAATTGTATAATCATATATATATATATGAGTCAGGAAATGACATTGTCATGTTAATTAAAACAGTCGTCGGCTAGCCAATCACTGGAAATATCTTCCTAACTTTCTGATGAAGGGAGGGGGAAGGTGCCTCCAAAAATTCAAGTACTCTAAACCTCACAAAGTGTCTACCATCTATGAACCTCAGGTAAGTCACCTACTTTCTATTTCTCTATCCTTTCCCCATTAATTATATATATATATATACATACAGAATCTGTGAAGTGCTAAATTATTTCATAAAGAAAGGAATAAAATAATGAGGTGAATTCCTGACTTGTGTTTTTTCTTTCAGATCAAAATTTCATATAAGACACCACCAGAAAATCTTTCCTCGGTGTAAATTGTGTTAGTAATTTATTGCGTTTGAATTTCATTGTCCTTACTTTGTACACAGCAGACAAATGCCCGATAAGTAACAACAACAATAATAATAATAAATACCATTTGGCAGCAACTGACGATTTGTTGCTATTTTTAAAAGGGAAATAAAGGATGGTTACGTGATCGCAAATGTTGCGTCTGTTTTTTAAAATTAATAACCGTGTTACGTTACACTATCGAACGGTTGCATCTTGACATCTGATTAATTTTTTAATAATAATTACAAGCTTTTCCGACCAATCTCAGACTTTGTTTCTTAACAATTTCCAAAGAGGAAAAACACAACGTTTCGGTACATATGTATACCTTCTTCAGGTTGTTACCTCGGTAAGCCCTGCGTTAACCCCAAACATTTCACACATACTGCAGTAGCGATATAATAACCGGGCCGACCTCCCGTGGCGTAGCGGTTGGCTAGCGTGGGTCGCTGCTGCTGCCTCACGACCCCCGGGTTCGAATCCTGGCACAGGTCGTCGTGGTCGCAAAGACCGGCGGAGGGTCGACACGGTGACCACCGCACGTGCGTGTGCGTGTCAGCGCAGACTCGGAACGCAAGGTGACAGTCCGCAGTCGACTCCCGCACCTCTCTCTCTCTCTCTCGATGGCCTGTAGAGCCACGGAGAAAGGAAGAAAATACATATTTATGTATATAACTAGACAAAAAGAGGTACACAGGTGAGAACACTCGCCTAATAATCAACTGTCACAATTTAAGTACTGCAATATTAATGAACCTGACCAATAATTATTTTTGAAAGCGTCTCCCCCGAGGCTACAGACTCGCTCAGTTGTAAGTTGTATTTGTTAAATCTACAAATCGGGGTGCAGGTGCCTCCCCATCCCCCCTGGTGGCAGACACACACATGGAACTTAAACAGTAAAATTAACAATCTGGTCGTAAGGACCTGTAGTTGAAATGTATAATTATATTCAATATAATAATAATAATAAATAAGTGTGGAATCATATTATGTAGAAGATGAATTATTTTTTTTATAAAAAAAGAATAATATTGTTTTTGCCTGAAAAAAAAAAGAAACAAATAAAACCAAACTGGAAATATATTTCCCTATAGAGTATGTTTTTTTTTTAGAGATTTGGCAGCGCTGATGACGTCACTGATCACTGCTCTAAACTTAGATTAAGTCGATATTTTTTCCGTTTCTGTTGTAGGAAGTTCCCCTAAAACACTCCTGCAGTCATTAGTTGTCCTGTGTTAGGAATGAGTCTTTTTCCAACAACGTCTGTGGGGTTCCTCGCTTGTTATTTAAACAGGGGTGATCTCTCCTCCTCCTCCTCCCTGTTCCTAGTGGACGATTCTTGTTTCATTCCATCTCGGATTCCCCCTGCCAAGGTTTGGTTTTTTTTTTTGACCTGCAAAGGCTCTGTAGAAGATGTCTTGCCTGTATTTTTTCCTCTTCTCGTCTGTAGCGTGTCCCTTTACTCTTTTTAGTCGCCCTTTACCCTTTTCTTTCCCATCCCATTGCCCAGGTCCTATTTGTACGAATTTTGCAGGGGCCACCCCTTTTCCAAGGATTCTATTTGCCCATCTATCCTGCACCATATTCCATAAGTGGGCAAGTGTGTGTACTAATGACTAATACGCCATCTCGTCGAGTGTTCTCATGGCAAGGCTTCCCTTGCCGGGGAAATGTTGCTGGATTTTGGGGGGGGGCAATATTGCTGGGCCATGATGATTTTCGACCAGCCACATTAATTGTGTTGCCCAGTGAAAAAAAAAAAAAAATGTTGCTCGTTTCCAAGCGCCTGAAGTGTTGGGGGATGTTTTTTCCTCTCTTTGGAAATTGTTAAGAAGAATAATGTTGGAAGATGAGGGTGTGACGTGTATGCAAGTGGACTGACTGACCATCGGCGTCCCTTTGGCAGCAGCAGAGGATCAGCTCCCAAGGCCCGTCATTGGCGGTGGGGGAAGGCGTGACACGTTTCCTCTGTACTTTCTCTCTCTCAGCCTCCACTTACGGAAAGGTTTCACTTTTAACTAATAAGTCCCATGAAATATGTTTAATTAACAGCAAAAAAGAGGTCTGATTGAATCTCCTTGGTGTGGTAGAGAGCCACGGGACAGGTTCTACCTTCCTTCCCACGCAATCACGTCGCCACTATGTTATTTTCTTTTTGATGTGTGTGTGTGTGTGTAAAAATGGCCAGATATTAGTCCCCCTAATTTATAAAGGAACAACCGTAGGGTAATTAGGGAGCAGGGAGGCCAACACAACATCGTGGGTTATGGCGACGACGGCTAAGAATAATAAAAACGACCCCCGGGGGTGGTGTGGAGGTGGGTTGGTGGGGTTTGTCGCCCCCTTCTACCGAATATCACCGTTAAAATTTTGGTGATTCCCCCGAGGTAAATGTATTCTGAATTGGTATTACATTCCAGAGGAGTTGATGAGGAGGACAACAACGACGACAACACAAGGGGTTATGGTAAAAACATGATTATTCCCCAGAACGACCGAAGGAGGCCGCAGGACAATTAGTTTAGCATGGCAATAGGGGGGGGTGGAAGGACAAATGCAGTGCGAAGGTCACTTTAGTCTCAGGGAAGCAATATACGGCTTTGCTGCTAGTTTTCGGAAGACAGGAGGATAAGGAAAAAAAATAACGCAGTGTTGAGGATTATCGAAGAAGAAGAAGAAGAGGGCCTGGAAGAAAATATCGGGAAAACGAAGGAGACAGGCAGCAGTAATTAGATTTGAAAAGGGGAGTAAGACAACACTTATACAGGGGAAAGGCCGGTTTAGATAGATTTACTGCTGATGTTGTTTCCTGGGGTTGAGGAAACAGGATACGTCATAACATTAAAAAAATGGAGAAAATAAGGTAGACCACCACAATTAAAAATACAAATAATCGTAAAAATAAATTAATAAAAGAAGAAAATCTGTGTGTGTGTGTGTAGGCAGAAGTCAATATAAACACAACACAGAGAGAGAGAGACACACACCGAGGAAACACGCAGTGGACGAAGAAAGTTGAAAATGGAACGAGGCATAGGAATCGTGCTGCAAGAAGAAGAAGAAGAAATGAAAAAAAAAAACCCCTACGCTTTGACTATGGTATGAGGGGCGGGGAGGCAGAAGGAACATGGTGAGAGGAAGACTACAACATGGGGGAAGGAAACAGCGGGAGTAACGAAGGCTGTTAGATTGGGAAGGGACATGTTTTTAAGGAATTCTGCGGCATAATGACAAGGAGAAGAGAAGAGGAGGGAGAGGGATGGTATGAAAAGACTTGCGCCCTGTTCCCCCCGCCGCTGGCTGGACTGGTGGCGCTCCTGGCGGCCGTGACTGGCTGCGCGCAGTGAGGCTCTGGACCTCGGCGAGTTTGGGTGCAGGACCACGCACAGGTAAACCAACAGACTTGTACGCACCTGCGGGGATGCCTCATCCTCCCCCTTCCTCTCTCTCTCTCTCTCTCTCTAACCTCAGCTTCTTACATATAATATTATCTTACAAGTGTCTATTTGAGGGAAACGTCGCTCGGGGGTGGTTGGAATTTTTTCCTACAAGAGTCTCCGTCGCCTTCGCCTTCCTTCGTGGTCTGGAAACATTCCGCTTGCCTCTTTCTCTCTCTCTCGTGTTCGTTCGTTTCGTCGTTTTCCCCCCCTTTCCTTAGGGGTTATAAATAAGCTGCCGCCACGTTGGTTCCTTGGCCAGATGGCGACACGAGAAGTTAATTTCTTGTGACCGGAAGTTCACCTCCAACGGTCGCTCGGAAGTACCTTTAAAAATGGGATTCACCTGACGAGGAGCTCCGACGTTCCCCCTCCCCTCTCCCCTCTCTCCCCTCCTCCTACGTCAACAGCAGCTTGCTTGCGAGCAAGCAACAGAACACGAGACAGGCAGTGCGCATGCGCGACGCGATCAGCCACGGTTGTTCCAGCCCATGCTCGGCTCGTGTCGTGCTCGGCTCGTGGAATTTAAATGGACGCCGAGGCTGCTGTGGGCTTTTCCAGGAACTTGCTGCTCTGGTTCATCAGCCTGGTTTGATCCATGCTAACCTATCTTGCGCAAGCCTTTCCATCTCCGCGCATTCCCACCTCATCCTCCTTAATCCGCTTGGCGTATTCTATCCTCTTCTGTTCTTACCACCCACACACACTTCCCTCTAATGCTAATTTTACAAGGACCCTCGTGTCCCTTCTCTTAGTCACCGTCCTCCACATTGTTCGCTTCCCCCCCCCTCCCCTATTCTGTTTAGAACTTTCTCGTTTGTGATTCTATCCGCCTCATCTCTTTCTCCTTCCCCCGACTCCTACCGTCCAGCAACGATGATTTCCTAATATTCACACTTATATTATTACCCTGTTTCCACTCTTTATGTCTGCTGTTCCATCCCTAGTTATTCCCTAACCTCATTCAAATTATCCCTTCCCAATCTTACATCCTTTGTCATTCCTCTGTTTCCTCGTAGTAGTACAGTCCACCACCCTTGGCTTTTCCCCCTCTATTAATCCTCATATAGAATCCTATTCTCCAGGACCACGTTCGCGCCATTTATTATGGTTTCCCAACTGATACTGCAGAGTCGTCAGGGTTTTTATTTCTTGTCCTCCTTGCAGTGTGATTCCCTTTTTCCCGTATTCCGTTTTAACTTGCTTCATCGCCTGTTCTATATAAGTAAAGCAGCGTGGATGCATCCTTAAACAGAGTAAAATAGTGTTTATAATTTGTGAGGAGACAAATCATTATAAAAAAAGGTATTTTCGTTTTGTTTGAATGATGTTGTTTCATCATACTGTAGGTCCACAAAAATAAATAAATAATTTTGCCTGCCGTAAGCTGTGTTCGTGTTCGTGCAAGTCTCGGCTCGTTGCTCGGTTTCGAGGCTCTGCTCGCTAGTCAGTCAGAGATCATCATCAAGTCAGCCAGTCTCTCTCTCTGATGTGTTACATCATCTCTGAGGATGACGTCACTGTTACAGCAAACTCACGTCGCTTGCTGAGGACGCTTCGAATATTTCTAGCTGGAAAGTTTGTTGTTAATTTGAATTTTGAAGATTTCAAACTAAACTTTCAACTTAAAATCTCATGGGGTGGGTGGGGGATAAAGAATTTAGGGGTCTTCCCCCCCCCACCACTCTCTCTTTCTCCCTCTCTTTTTGCCTGTCTCTCTCTCTTTCTGTCTCTCTCTCTTTTGTCTGTCCCTCTCTCTATTTGTCTCTCTCTTTTAGTCTCTCCGTCTCTCTCTCTCTCTCTCTCTCTCTTGTCTCTCTCTGTATCTCTCTGTCTGTCTCTCTCTCTCTCTGTCTCTCTTTTCTCTCTCTCCGTCTCTCTCTCTTTGTGTGTGTTTTTCTTCTCTTTGTTTCTCTCTCTCTTTGTCTGTTTTTCTTCTCTTTGTCTCTCTCTTTGTCTCTCTCTCTTTCTGTCTCTCTTTCTCTCTCTCTCTGAAAAGCACCCGAGGATGACAAAGTTAAGGGAACGGAACGTCTGGTCGCTACTTTGCCTAGTGAAAGTGTCCCACACACTCGTCAACTACACCAACATCAGTCAGTGCATATATATATATATATCTGTGTGTGTGTGTGTATATAGTATTAATAAATTAAATTCAACAAATTTTCAGTGGAGTTTCCTGGTGGCAACCATTTTCTAGAAGCCATATCGTTTTTGTTTTCCCCTCTTTCTTTTTATTTTCATTTAATCTCGTTGTGGTCCTAAGGCTGCTCTGACCCGTGGTAAAATATGTTGCGCAAGCCCTTTCACGTTCACCTCACAACCGGCACGAGTCGCGTCCTGCCTAACCCGCTCAGCGTATTCCATCCTCCCCATTCTCTTCTTACACAACATCGTCCCTCCAAGGCTAACTGTAGACGACCCTCTCTCTTAATCTCAGTAATACATATAAGTTAATTAATTGATTGATTGTAATTACTTAGGTACAGAAATTTAGGCAAAAGGGGATTGGCGTCGAGTTCTCCGTGGACAGTCTCTTTCTTTCCTCTCTCGTCACCTGAGCAGGCAGCGCGTATCCTGTTACGTCCTTGGAGCAAGGTCACGCGCCTCTCACGCGTACGGTAGCCCGGAAACTAGACTACGGTAACCACTGACGCGTGTTCACACACACACACAGTTGAATTCTAGTAGAGTATAGTTCCAAAATAATAGGAGAATTTGATAGTCCTTCCTGTCTGAATAACACGCTCCATTCATTAACAGAGATTTACAACTCTTTATAAATAATTAATATAATAACAATTATTATTAAAAAAAGACTGTGGTGTGTGTAGATTAATACCGGAAATAATGAATGAAGGCTGCTTGTTTCAACACGGAGCTGTTAATCCGCGTCGGCGCCGTGCGGGGTTCAGGGACTCTACCAACTGGGCCACGGGTCTCTCTCTCTCTCTCTCAGTTAGCAACTTCACAAGGGGGGGGGAGAAATACAGCTCAAGGCATGAAATTAATCTGTGTGTGTGTGAGAGAGAGAGAGAGAGAGAGAGAGAGAGAGAGAGAGAGAGAGAGTCAGAGGTGAGGGAAATTAGCCTGCGTTAGGCAACAACTTGGTTTTTTAGGGAGATGCAAGCTGAAGAGAAAGTGGGCGGGCACGTTTCAGAATCAGTGTTGCCAACTGTGATGATGACTCTGGCTGCTGGAGTGAGTCACGCGAGGAGAGAGAGAGACTCTGCATTCCTCAGGCAGGCAGCCAGAGAGGTCAAGGCCAGCCAGCGGCATGTAAACACACTCGCCTCTACGCTGCAGGGACGAAACGTCTTCAGCGAAGGCGACGCAGAGTCTGTGATGACGTCACCTCTTCCCCCTGGGGAACTACGTCACTCCTTGGCCCTTCATTCCCGCTTATGCAACTTTATAATTACTTCTCCCCCCTCTACCTTTCTGTCTGTCCATCTCTGTTTCACCTTCTCTTTCTTTGTGTCTTGTCTCTCTCGCTTTCCCTCACTTTATTTCTCTCAGTCCTTTGTCTCTGTCCCTTTCTCTCACTCTTTCCTTATGTCTTCCCCTTTCTCTCTATCTTTATCCCTCTTTCTCTCTCCCTGTTCCTCGTCGTGTCTTCCCCTCCCTCCCTTTGTCTGTCTGTCTGTCGTGGTTTCTGTGACGTAGCTGACATAATGCGCATGTATCTGTCATCACAGGTGAAGGCAACGCCGGGCGCGCGGGTACAAGTATATTCGCTGCCGACAAGTTGGCGCCACTTTGTTATTTGCAATAGTTGATGAGGATGGTCGCGGAGACTCGCCATGAGCGACTCTAACCTCAGGAGATATGCAAAGACCAGGTCAGTATTATATCTCCTTCTCTCTCTCTCTTCTCCCTTTCTCTCGCTCCTTTTCTCTGTCTCCTTTTCTCTCTGTGCTTCTCTCTCCTCCCTTTTCCTCTCTCCGTCTCTCTTTATTTCGGTCTGTCGTTCCGTTTGCCTCTCTCCCCCTGTCTGCCTCTCTGAGCTGTTGTCAAGGTATAGGTGACGTCGCGACCCTGCGGCGACTTCCCGGCAACTTCAAAAGTAAGAGACGTTTCGCGCCCAACTTCCGTCAAGTGATTTGGAGGCGCAAGTTGGTTGCAGCAGCATTCCCTTGTCCGTGCTCTGAAGAGAGGAAACGTCACTGTCAGTCACGCTCACTTCCGGCCTTTATGCGGGAGCAGCCAGGGATGACCTGCAGGGCTGCCAACTGCCTCAACATCCGCTCTTGTTGTTTTCAGGAGCGCCAAGAAGAGTCTGGTTATGTACTCGGACTTCTACGACGACGACGACGACAAGGGCAACAAGGTCAACAACTCTGTCCTGAGCGCGGCGCAGAGGTCAGTCTCCCTGGTGAGTCACTACTCTTCTCTTCTCTTCTCTTCTCTTCTCTTCTCTTCTCTTCTCTTCTCTTCTCTTCTCTTCTCTTCTCTTCTCTTCTCTTCTCTTCTCTTCTCTTCTCTTCTCTTCTCTTCTCTTCTCTTCTCTTCTCTTCTCTTCTCTTCTCTTCTCTTCTCTTCTCTTCTCTTCTCTTCTCTTCTCTTCTCTTCTCTTCTCTTCTCTTCTCTTCTCTTCTCTTCTCTTCTCTTCTCTTCTCTTCTCTTCTCTTCTCTTCTCTTCTTCTCTTCTCTTCTCTTCTCTTCTCTTCTCTTCTCTTCTCTCTTCTCTTCTCTTCTCTTCTCTTCTCTTCTCTTCTCTTCTCTTCTCTTCTCTCTCTTCTCTTCTCTTCTCTTCTCTTCTCTTCTCTTCTCTTCTCTTCTCTTCTCTTCTCTTCTCTTCTCTTCTCTTCTCTTCTCTTCTCTTCTCTTCTCTTCTCTTCTCTTCTCTTCTCTTCTCTTCTCTTCTCTTCTCTTCTCTTCTCTTCTCTTCTCTTCTCTTCTCTTCTCTTCTCTCCCTTCTCTTCTCTTCTCTTCTCTTCTCTTCTCTTCTCTTCTCTCTCCCTTCTCTTCTCTCCCCCTCTCTGTTGTCTGACTGACTGAAACATTAACAGCGATTTAATCGTCCGTGTTCGTCACGTGACGTCACGAGTTACGGTTCTCGGAAACCTTCTGTGGGGCGATCACGACGTCACGTGATCTGCGCGGAACCTGACGCCATCGCCATTGCTTCACAACAGGTTGCAGTGCAGTGCATCATCCTCGACTACCACGGGTTACTCTTACATCTACGTCCAGCTACACGATCTCCCTGTCTCTCTCTCTGCCTTCCTGACCAACTGGGTTTTTTCTTTCCCGAGTATCCGCCGTCGCCCGCAGTACCTCGAGGCCTTGTTCAGGTACAGGGGCAGAGGTGGCAGCCCTGCCTGTCCCTCCCTCCCTCCCTCTTAATTACCAGTCACGACCTCGGCGCATTCCAGCGGCGAGCCACGCTCTCCTCTCCTCTCCTCTCCTCTCCTGCAAGCCCAGCCACGTGACGTCACCGCTGTTACTGTTGTTGCAGACGGCGCTGCACCCGGGCCCCGCGCCCCTGGAGCCCAGGATGGCGCAGCTGGAGACTCTGGAGGCCAAGGTCAGTAGCCAAGTCACTTCCTCATCCTCCTCATCAGTCAGCGGGGGAAACACAGCTACTTTAACAATCCATATTAAAATAGACCAACACGTGGCAAGTCTCAGCTGCGTCAAAGTAAATTGGGGCACGATAAATGTGGAAGAGGAATTATTGTGAAAGATAATAGGGTGGGGTTCGAACCCACGTTCTTAGGACCGCTCGGCCAGGGCAGACCTTCCTCATCCGTCACCACCACGCTCGCTCCGTCCGCCCGTTGTCTCGGCAACGCTGACTTGTTCCTCGTAAAGGTTGCCTGCGCTTTGAAAGCTTTTCGATCAGATAGATTCAGTTGAATATGAATGATTAACAGTGCCTGAAGCGGCACGTGATCCACTCAATCGGTCCAGACGAAGAAGCTGGAGCTGGAGCTGGGCAGGGCCTGCGTTTCCTCCCCTCGAGGAACGTCCGCCTCGTGTCTCGTTCCTCATCTCCCTCACGACGCTTTGCAAACCTCTCAAACTGATAGATTTCCATCAACTGGCGATGCCACTACTCAACACTGGGGATATGGATATAGCCTGAACAGAAGACAATACGCATAGTAAAATTTTAGGAATATGAATGGACCAGAATTTAAAGATGGAGGGTGTGCTTAAAGAACACATGCTTAATAGAATGCAAAGAGTAGTATTAAAAGACTCGTGCACAGGTGAAAGATTGGGGAATTATTAAAGCCGGGGTCCCACAGGGATCAGCATTTGGGCCGTCATCATTATTATTCCTTACATATATATATATATATAAGTGCCATAGATTCAACTTCTAAAGCTAGACGATCCTAGTTGTAATAGTAAAAAGTAACAATGACACACTAGAAGAGGCGAGTGACATGGTTTAATGTGAACGGAACTAACAAATAACTGTGTGACAAAAACACATTTCGTGCAATTTCACACGCACAGACAACACGACACAACTTTACGACACTTAAATACGACAACAACAACAACAACAAAATGTAAATGAAGCTTCCTCTGTTAAATTCTTTGGTCTCTTGGTAAATAATAAATTAAATTGGACTTGAATAACTCAGCTCAGCTACATGTGATGCTGTAAGAGCAATGGGATCTAAAAGACAAGAACATTAGTATACTTTGCACATTTCCATCATATGCTGTTATATTTTGAGGTTAGGTTACCTCAGGTTCATAATCACCAACGGGAGGCAGTTATTTTCTTGGAATAATTGTGACATTCATCCCTTCAATAAATACAAAGGAACAGGAAGGAATGTGTGGTGCATCATACATCCATCCATCTTCAACAGATAACCAAGGTCAATCATCCTCCTTCTATTACCGTTAAAGGAATTTATACAAGAATCGGAGACTAGCTTGTAATGTTGGCATCGGCCCTTTCTATTATAAGTATATATTTATCTATCTTTTACATAATAAAATAATGTAATAAATGTACACAGCCTGACATCCTTGAAGCTCAACCTTCTTTACAAGGATCTATGGAACATGGTCATTATTATATATATATATATATAAATTAATGATTGAAACGTGACGTCGTCACACACATATTGTATATTTGGATATACAAACAAAAATATTAAATTGTTCAACCTAAATAAAGACCCACACTCATATAGCACACGTATACACAGATATAACCAATCAATGAATTAAAACATGCCAAAACTGGACTGAGTAGTTTTCTCTGCAACCAAAACTAACCTTCAGAAATTTAAAAAGAAAAAAAAAAAACCCTCAGCCCCCTACGGTTCAGGGGTGAAGCTAAAAATATACTGCAGAATCACCGTTTCTATTCCTTGAACTCACCACTTTACAGTAACAAATCCATATTAAAATAATGAAACTGACTAATATAGGGGTGTAATGTGGCCTAATATTGTAGCCGTCCAATTTTAGATTCAGTGTGATGTAATTACCGTTTTCCCCCATTTCCACAGCAGCCCATGGATGAGCGTGAGCCTGCACAGCATGCCTTTTAATTTTTAAGGATTCAAGCGCTCTATATTATATGTAATATCATTTACCATTAATTCATCACTATACTTGACTCGACTTGTTCTCGTACCTCATGATGTTTAAATAGATACCACGCAACACGTCACTTCCCCTCACCTCGACTCGGCTCTTGCTCTGACCCAACATTTGAATCTGACCTTAAAAACTTGTCACGTGTTCCTCAGAGTCAACCTGAAGACTCTTCCCCTCGCAGCACTCGCTTCGCGACGTCGTCAGCATCCAATTTTGTGTCGCCTTGCAGATGGCGAGCATCGAGGTGTCGCTGTCGTCCACGACGACCACGCCGAGGCGCAAGAAGGCGTCTCTGGGGGGTCAGCCTCCGCAGAGGGCCTCCAGGGACACGACGGCGAGGGAGCTCGAGACCCTCAGGAACGCCCTCAGGGACAAGGAGAACGTCATCCAGAGGTAACGTCTCGACTCGTATACCCCTAAGTGAAGTGTTTAACTCGCGTACAGAACAGGCGATGGAGAAAGCGGAAAATGAATCACGCTGCGAGGAGGAGAAATAAAAATCCTATGCTTTGCCAATGATGTTTAGCAGTATTAGGGGAGACAGAATTGAGACTGGGAAATGGCGTGAACGTGCTCCTGCAAGAAGACTTCAGCAACATGAGGATTAATAGAGGGGGGGAAACAGTGGAATAGCAAAGGCTGCTAGATTGGGAAAGGAATTTAATCCTGCTACTAGAGTAGGACGGCACAGGGCGAGGAACGGGAATTTACTTACAGTTAATTTATAGGCGTGAATCTTGGGAAACATCGGAATGGAGAGTGGCGTTATATGGGGTGGGGGACGGAGGAGGACGGCAGGAGTCGCGGAAAGGGAAAAGAATGGAAGTGGTGCTGTGGGAGGAGAAATGAGATGGATGGTGGATAGTTCTGAGGACTTGATTAATAGGCTACATTTTGAGACGTGAGGGTCTTAGCTTTTAGAGGGACGGAACACTCTCACATCAGCAGTGGGATGTGACGAGGCTCGCTCTAAATAAGGTTAGACCGGCCGGTGTGACGAGTCGAGTCTCTAGGACGCAGTACGAAATTAACAATTCACCTGATAAAAACCCCTATTATTCAACAGTTTGAATAATTTGAAATTTAGCAGACCGATTAATAATAAGTTGATTTTTATACTTCTTCCTAACACACAGCACAAACTTGTGCACCTGAAGATGTTCCAAAACCCGACAGTTTTTATATCATCTATTTATTCTGAATTTTTTTTTATTAAAATATATTTCTGGCAAATCTTCCTTGTATATTGCATTTATAATACTAGCGTAACAATTTAATTACAAACTCCTCCGTACGCAGGCTTAAGGTCACGAACGTTGCATCGACTCAACCGCAATTAATTTATTTGTCGCGTTGTTATGAGAACAGTGTGTGTTCTGTTGGCAGCCTCAAGGGCCAGCTGAGCAACTCGCCCAGCGTCGGGAGACTGGCCGGGGCCTTCCTGAGGTCCGCAGCCGCGGTCCCCGTGGGGGAGGCGGAGCGCAGAGCTGCCGGGGACAGGCTGAGCCGGCTCAGGCAGGACATGGACAACAAGAGGCTGGCCATCAAGAACCTCGCCCTGGCCCTCGAGAGGCTCCACGTCTCCGAGTGAGCACTCTCGCTGTCGTCTTTAGTTTTATTACAAAATTTGACTCAACTTGTCTATTCCTGTGTGTTTAGTTTCTTTACAAAATTTGACTCAACTTGTTTATTCTTTTGTGTTTAGTTTCTTTACAAAATTTGATTCACCTTGTCTATTCCTGTGTGTTTAGTTTCTTTACAAAATTTGATTCACCTTGTCTATTCCTTTTTATTTTATTTTTATTACAAAATTTGACTCAACTTGTCTATTCCTGTGTGTTTAGTTTCTTTACAAAATTTGACTCAACTTGTTTATTCTTTTGTGTTTAGTTTCTTTACAAAATTTGATTCACCTTGTCTATTCCCGTGTGTTTAGTTTCTTTACAAAATTTGATTCACCTTGTCTATTCCTTTTTATTTTATTTTTATTACAAAATTTGACTCAACTTGTCTATTCCTGTGTGTTTAGTTTCTTTACAAAATTTGACTCAACTTGTTTATTCTTTTGTGTTTAGTTTCTTTACAAAATTTGACTCAACTTGTTTATTCTTTTGTGTTTAGTTTCTTTACAAAATTTGATTCACCTTGTCTATTCCTGTGTGTTTAGTTTCTTTACAAAATTTGATTCACCTTGTCTATTCCTTTTTATTTTATTTTTATTTCAAAATTTGACTCAACTTGTTTATTCTTTTGTGTTTAGTTTTATCATAAAATTTGGCTCAACTTTTTTATTCTTGTATCTCCGATTTCATTACAATTTGATAAAACTGTAATAGGACGATGGCCCAAGTGCGTTTATCGTGTCCGATTGTACCAACTTGTGGCGAGAAAAAGGTAGAAAGTGGTACCAAAAATGTTGCTTTTCATTGTATTAAAAAAGTAAGGTCTGAATCCAACCTACATAAAATTTATATCCCACGTATGATTCGGTGTTGTCGTTGGTACGAAATTCCACATTTGTAACGGTGTGAAGTATATCACGTTTTATTAATTTCAACGTATTAGTTTTTGGCGTTTGTTATTTCAGCAACATCGACGTGAGGATCCAGCAGGCGGAGCTGGAGTTCCAGCTGGGCCGCGAGGAGCTCAACTTGCTGAGCCTGCTGGAGGAAGCCCGGGGGCTGCAGACGCTGCTGGAGGAAACGGACAGCGGCAAGGCCAAGGGGGACTCCGCCTCGCTCTTCAGGTCCGTCTCGTCCTCCACCATACGCGCGCCAGCTAACCGACCGACTAACCGACCCGTTCTCTCTCAGCTGCGTGAGCGGCGCCGGTAACGTGACCCTGCACGCCGTCGCCCTGGACTACGACGCCAAGAGCCCTCGGTTCGGAGCCGGGCCCCGAGACTCGGCGCAGGGGCTCTACGTGGACTGGGCCGCCGCTGACTGCGGCATGGCGAAAGGGGACAGGTACGGTTACGGCGATGAAAACATGTCCTCAAATCTATAACACGTGTAGCGCATTCACAGTAGCAAACTTTGCCACTTCACTTGCAACGAAAACAACATGTTCTCAAACCTTTCGAGTCAGGACGACGACGGATCATCCTCGAAATAACCCGGGTTCCAACTTCCGAAGAGATACGGGCTACCCCCTTGTACACCTCTAAACGTAATAACTTTAAATCATGAAAAATTTAATTGGAATTAAATAATTTATCTCACAATTAAATAATTTATCTCACAAATAAAGATACAATAATTGAGTTAAATCAGATACTTTGTCTTTAAAAAAATTTTTTTTAAAAATATAAATCATTACAATGTTTCATCTCTCATTTGAGACTTCTTCAGGTGCCAAAAAGAAATTAATAACTTTATATGTAGTAAAAAAAACTTTTCTGTATTCCTTTTGCAAAGATCCATTGATAAACACACATTACGGGGGCCAACTTTATGGACACACTTTTAAGGGCTACAATAAAATGAGTCAACTCGGCCTCTGTGTTCATTTAAAAAAAAAAAAATTAAAATTATAACTGTTTCTTCTCTCATTTGAGACATCTTCAGGATCTAAAAGGAAATTTACCCATGGATCACACTGGGTGATGTTATGAAAAAAAATTTAAATACCAAAAAAAAAAGGAAAATGTGGTTTTAATTTTACAAAATTATTTTTTGCTTGGAAAGTTGGCAGCTTGCGAGAAAACGTCCCTGTGCAGCCAGGTTTAAAACCATGTGCTGTATTAAAAATAGTTTTAATAACCCATTTACCCAATGTAATCCGTTGGCAAATTCCTATTTAGTACCTGAAGATGTCTCAAACGAGAGACGAAACAGTTATCATTAAAAATGAACGCAGAGGCCGAGTTGACTCATTTTATTGTAGCCCTTGAAAGTGTGTCCATAAAGTTGGCCCCCGTAATGTGTGTTTATCAACTGATCTTTGCAAAAGGAATACAGAAAAGTTTTTTTTTACTACATATAAAGTTATTAATTTCTTTTTGGCACCTGAAGAAGTCTCAAATGAGAGATGAAACATTGGAATGATTTATATTTAATGTTTTTTTTTTAAAAAAAAGACAAAGTGTCTGATTTAAGTCAGTTATTGTATACTTAATTGTGAGATAAAATAATTAATAGCAATTAAATTTATTTTTGAATATATATATTTTTCGTAATTTAAAGTTAATACGTTTAGAGGAGTACAAGGGGGTAGCTCGTATCTCTTTACAAGTTGGAACGCGGGTTATTTCGAGTACGTTTCGTTGGCGTCGTCCTCTAACTCATATTCCCGTATACAATGTGTGTGTGTTTGTTTATCAACGGATCTTTGCAAAAGGAATACAGACGATTTCTTTTAATTCATATATAAAATTGTTAATGAATTTTATTACAGATGCAGAATTACGATCTCTGTAGATTACAAGAAATTTAGAAGCGTATTTAAAATATGTCAAGATGTAGGTTTATTACATAGCAGGACATTAATGGGAGCTTTAATTAAATTTATTATTCGTGGTTTGGTGTGAATTACGGGAAACAAGGAACTACCGTTAATAAGGTTCACGATTCATATTTGGAGAAGCGGCTTTTGCGTTTCTGTGGGTCTTCCTTTAGTCGACTCCGTCCTCGATGTCCAACAGAGTTCTAGTCTCCGTCTAGATGATTCACGGGGTTAAACTCGACTTGTTAACTTCTCCCATGTTCCCTTCTCTGCCATACTTCATCTCTCTCTCTCTCTCTGTCTCTAGCTTGTTTGTTTGGTTACTTTTATTCTCTGATATCCTTCTCTCTGGTTCTTCACTTCCCCTCTATCTTTCTCTGTTTCCCATCGAGACAACGGAATACCCAAAGCAACCGTTATCGCCATCGCCATCGTCAAAATCAGGTGCTTTACTAAGGACGTTACACATTCATTCCTCACATGGACCGTAGTAATAATTGAGTTCGCCTCTAGTAGTGCGGGTTTCCCTCGCAAGATTCTACCATTTTCAATCCCGTAACGTGTCTGCAAAGAGGACGTTGGTGGCCAGGGGAAGGGACACGAGGGTCTTAGGCCAAGGGTGGAACGCGTGCTAAGCAAATTGGGGGGTGGATGCGCTAGATATGCAAAATATGAAAAGGCTTGTTCAAGATAGGTTAGCAAGGATCAGGCCTGTCAAAAGGACTGAATACCACAACAACAACTACAACAACGAATCTGATGATTGAATAGTTAATTACGGTTGATATTTTTGGCTAAATTAAGAGAACTCTGCATCCCCTAAAGATCCATTAATGAGATTAAAAATTGTAGATAATCTTTTCACGCCTGCACACTTTTTTTTAACCAACTCTGACTTGTAGATTTCTCCGTGTGCGACAAATTTCACTCTATATTAGACGGCATTGGTCAATTAATTTTTTTCAAATGATTGCAGTGGCAACACTGACTCGGATTCCGTATATTTTGTTTTGAGAAAACAAATTATTATTATTATTATGGTAGAGTGAAGCAAGCTGTGGTCAAATAGTTCCTCGCGTAGCTAAAAGATGTCAGGGCAGTAGCGTCGGCTCGAAAAAGTTCCGCATTTAGCTAACAGATGTCAGGGCAGTAGCTCCCGCTCGAAAAAGTTCCGGGTTTAGCTAACAGATGTCAGGGCAGTAGCTCCAGCTCGTAAAAGTTCCGGGTTTAGCTAACAGATGTCAGGGCAATAGCGTCTGCTCGAAAAAGTTCCGAGTTTAGCTAACAGATGTCAGGGCAGTAGCTCCAGCTCGTAAAAGTTCCGGGTTTAGCTAACAGATGTCAGGGCAGTAGCGTCTGATAGAAAAATTTCCCAAATATCTGCAAAATAGAGAACAAGAAATTGCTATAGCTAGGGCCCAAATAGTTCGGCATTTAGCTACCAGTCGTCAGGGCAGTAGCGCCTGCTCGAAAAAGTTCTAGGTTTAGCTAACAGATGTCGGGGCAGTAGCGCTCGTTCGAAAAATTCCTCAAATAGCTGAGAAATTGCAGAGAACTGTAATCTGCTTTCCTAGATGCGAAATAGTTCACCACTTAGCTACCACAGGTCAGGGCAGTAGTCATTAATAAATTACTAGTAAAGTAGACGGGATATAAGACCAATGTATGGTTATTTCTCATTTACGTATAGTTATCCGAGTGTTGCGCTGCAAACGCCATTAGCCCTTACTTAGTTATTAAATAAATAAAAAATGAGATAAAATCGAAATGAAGGATAGTAATATCAGCACATTAGTAATAATCGCAAAGGGCTAAAAAAAAACAAGGGCTCAGCCGGGATTTGAACCCGGGACCTCCTGCACCCAAAGCAGGAATCATACCCCTAGACCACTGAGCCCACATGGAGGACAGAGGCTGTGAGAGTTATTATAAGCGCAGGCTGGTGGAGGTGAACGGGAAGCTGGTGTTGGCCTGCAAGGGCCGCGAGGATCTCCTCAGGTTGCTGGCCGTGAGTCCGTCGCCCGCGCAGTTGGTAGTCCTGCGCGCCAGGAGCGACTGCGAGTGGTTGGCCGTCAAGGTGAGGGCCGAGGACGCGGAGAGGGACAACGTGAGGCTCTCCCACAGGATCTCCTACCTGGAGGAGCAGGTGGCGGAGCTGCTGCAGGCCAGGACCACCGCCGCCCACGCCGCCCCCCAGGAGCCCGCCGCCGCCGCCCACGCCCCCGGGGACAGCCAGCTGCAGGTGAGAGACGCGCCGCGCCATCTCCTCCTCCACACACGGAGAGGCGCCGCATGACCGTCCGTCAGGTGTTCCAGAAGGGGCCGCAGGTGACGGCGCTGGTGGCCAACCTGCCGGGCATGGGCGGCCCCCGCCACAGCCTGCCCACGGTGCGGCCCAACAAGACGGAGCAGCAGCAGCTGCTGTTGCAGCCCCGCAGCAGGCGCCACATCGCCGCCCACTCGCTGCTGGACCTGGAGCTGGAGCGGCCCCAGAAGCCCCACAGGGCGAGGCACGGCAAGCCTCTGGACTACAGCTCCGAGCCGTCGCCCCCGGCGCGGCCCCCGCAGAGGCCCACGCCGCCCAAGAAGCCCCTGCGGCTGTCGCTGCACAGAGCCACGAGTCTGCAGACGGTCGCCGCCCCACCCCCGCCGCCGCCCCCGACCACGGCAACGGACGACCAGTCGCGCAAGGCGCCGGCCAAGAGGAACCACAAGGGGGAGGCGACGCCCTCGTGCCAGTCGGCCCTGCGCTGGCCCTCGTCCCTCAGGAGGCCCAGCCTCGTCGCGGGCGCCGACAAGTGGTACTAACTACGCTACGTCACCATCCACGGGGTTACCCCGGTGTTTTTTTAAAAAAATAAATAAATAAATAATAATAAATAGAATATAGGTTGTTGTATTCCTTGAGGGACAAGTCTTATGGTAGGGCACCTGACATCAACCACATCGTAAGAAATACACCCAATGTTTTGACTGGCGATTAAACAAATCAAACACTCGGCCTTAACAATGTCGAGGATCAGGGTGTGATTTCTTTGCTTTTAAAATGTAAAGTATTGGAACACAAGGTTTTGTATTTGGGTTGTTACGTCACAGAGTCTTGCGCTACAATCACGCGTTGCTAGAGACAACAACACAGTCTGCATGAGGTCGGTCGGATGAATAACTAATGGGGGAAGTTGGCACTAGAATGAAGTGAACAGGCGACGGGGAGGCCAAGGGTGGAGTACGCTAACAGGAAATGAATATGCGTCAGCGTGGATCAGAGCACAGAACGTGTGCGTGCGACTCACTTTGCTGATCCCCATAGGCCCAGTCGGCCAGCTGCCTCTAGGAGGCGGGTTTGTTGCAATGTCCTGCAGGCAAGATGGCTGGCAGAGCTACCTGAGCTGACAGGTAGACGGCCTTTCCCGGGACAAGACCCCGGGACCTGTACCAGCCACGACACTGTCCGATTTCACCAAGGCTTGCATTCAACTAAAGGAAAAACACTGCTCTACTCGACGCAGTTGCACCACGAGTGACCAACAAGTAAACAAGTCCAAAGAAACTTGCTTCAAGCAGCAACTCTGGTCGTCAAAGAGAACACGTTTCAAGTCAGAGATAACAAACATCCAACGCTTCTATTTATCATTTCAATATACTAAGCTACTGTCATATATACCTCAGCGTCATTTCCTCCAGTTTGAAAACAGCAATGTTTATACATCACGAATTAAATGTACAATCAATGAGTTAATTCATCATCTCCCTCAGTTATTATTTTTTTAATTTACATATCAAATATTGCAACGTTTCGTCTGTGATTTGAGTCCACTTCAGCTGAAGATTTACTAGTACACGGAACCTCACTCCTTCCGGCCCGAAAAACAAAACAAAAAAAATATTTGGCGAGTCGTGGAGTGAGATTCCATCCATGTACCGCTAATTCTTACCTTTTTTACCCGAAGAAGGCTCAAATCAGAGGCGAAACGTCGTAATGTTTAATTTGTAAATTTAAGAGGCTGATTTAAGTTAATTTAGATTCTCATGGAGAAAGAATTTCCTGAGAGTGAACAACGTTGACGAGCCATTTCCAATTGTTTTTGAGGATGGAGACGCAACAAGATGGCGGCCGTCAAGGAAACGTGACGTGACGAGTGGAATACGTCATGTTTCACCACAAATTAATTAGTGCTGATTTCATGATACGTAAATAAAAATAACTAAAAAATGCGTTTCGGCGAAAACCCCCCTGAAAATTGTCAAGTTTTTTTTATTATATGTTTGATGTAGCTGGACTCTTGCTCACAAGTTTCCAAAATGTCGCTTCGAACGGTCTGAATATTTATGAGAAGGCAGCGCAAAACCTCTCAGAGCTTATCCGTGTGATTAATTAGTGGACCTCTGCTGAGGACAAAGCAAGCTTCCCTTTCACCCCAACACTCAGCAGCAGAGGTCCACTAATTAATGAGAGGACATGTCAAAGTCCAGTTATATGAAGGAAATACCATGGCTTTCCAGTTTTTTGTCCAAACCGCAAGAGTAAAATGGTTTAAAAATTGTTATTTTTTCCATTTACATGTGACAAGATGGCGTTAACCGGGCAGAGTCCGTGAGCCAAAGCACTTGGCTGTCCAGCGGAGGAGACTAACTCTCAGGCGCGCAAACAAACACTGTATGGGAGTGTGGATGACCTGGACGGACTCTCGCCTGAAATTTACACTTTTATTTGAATTCAAGCTTGGAAAGTGACGCACGTGGCGTTCACTCCTTATGTACAAGATATAATATAATCTATGACAAATGCAACAATTACAATAATAATAATAATAATAATAAATACATGATGATCATCATCGTCACTTGATTGTACTAGGATGACATAATGTGGTGGGACGTTTGCTTCACACGACGGGAGCGGAGTTGCTCCTTCTTCTTCACCCTCACTTTTGTACTTGCTTGCTACTAGGGGTTGGGGAGAGAGAGGAGAGGAGAGGAGAGGTCTGTCTGAAATAGAAAGAATTATCTTTGGTGCAAATATAGGCGGCCTAGCCGTGGAGGTTCTTGCTGAGGAGGAGGTTGTTGTGAGGGCCCGACAGGTGGCGGATGAGCTCCTGCAGCGTCTCGAAGGACATCTGGCAGAAGCAGCAGTGGAAGCGGCCCTCGCCGCCCTCGTTGATGACGTTCCTGTGCACGGAGCAGAGGTGCTTGAGCAGGTGCGCCTTCTGCTTGAACATGGCGACGCAGAGGCGGCACGCGAAGGGCTTTTCGCCCGTGTGCACCCTCAGGTGCGTCTTGAGGTTCCAGCTCATGCCGAACTGTTTCCCGCAGTACTCGCAGCGGTACTCGCGCACGGCCACGCTCTTGCCGGGGGCCGACGGGGGCGGCGCGCTTCCCGCTGACGGGTCGTCGCCCCCGCCGCCGCCGCCCACCTGCGTCGTGCACAGCGACCACGTGCCCCACGACGACACGTCACCGCCGCCGCCGCCCCCACCACCCCCGCCTTCGCCGCCGCCGAGCGGGGGTCCGGGGGTAGGCGCCGAGGGCGGCGGGGGTTCCGGGCAGTGCAGTGGGGGCGGCGGCGGCGACGCGGGCCTGTCGGCCGTCAGGTAGGGCGGCGCGTAGTGGCGGGGGCGGTAGGACATCTCGTCTATGTATGAGGGGCAGAGGGGCACGAAGGGCGGGTTCTGCGCGGGAGAGTTGTGGAAGCCGGGGCGGCGCTTGCGGTGGGGCGTCACCACGTAGTTGTCGGGAGACGTGCGGATCATGGCCGCGGCGTCGTCCACCTTGTGGGCGGCGTCGCCGTCGGGGTACAGCTCCGGGTAGGGGAACTTGCGCTTGCCGCCCCTGTGCACGTCCACGGGGAAGCGGTACAGGGGCTTCTCCGGGGGCGGCAGCAGCTGCACCGCCGCCTTCTTCTCTACGTGCGCGGAAATCTACACACGAAAACAAATATCATCTCTGCTCGCAAGTCCCTGCGTTGCCAAATCTCACAACCGTATCAGGAGAAGTGTCACTGACCTTGTCCGTGTCCTCCGCCTCCGGGTCCGCGGGGCTCTTCTGCGGGTTGGTCAGCGACAGGTTCACGGGGTTGAGGGAGCTGCGCCGCCTCCGCAGGGAGATGACCTTGGCAGCGCCGCCCCTCTCCTCCTCCTCCTCCTCGGCGGCGGACTTTTCCCCGTCCTCCTCCTCCTCCTGCTCCTCTTCCTCGTCCTCATCTTCTTCTTCTTCTTCTTGTTCGTCAGCGTTGTCCTCGTCTTCCGAGTCTCGCTGTCGCGCCGCCGCCGCCGCCTCCTCGGCCTCCGGCTCCGCCTCCTTCTTGACGGTGACGTGGGCGGCGGAGGGCGGCGACGGAGGCTTCGGGGTCTTGTCGCCGGCGGGCGGCGTCGCGTGGTCCTCCGGGGGCGGCGGAGTCGTCTGCTCCTGCTTGCTGCATCCGCCCCCGGCGCTCTGCTGCAGCTTCTCGTGGACAAAGTCCGTGTTGATCTCGAGCAGGTTGATGAGCTCCTGCAGGCCCCCGATGTCCGTAGACTGCGGAGGGTGACAGAGAGAAAAGGAAAGGACGCTTCAGAAACGCCGCCGAGTCACGTACAAGGAGAGACAGAGACAAGGACTAGACTAGACTAGAGCCACTTACTTACCCGAGGGTCCGGGTACATTTTTCTCCAGCGGAGCATGAAAGACACACAAGGAGAGTAGTTTAATGGTGGTGGTAGGAGGAGGAGGCAAGGCAAGGCAAGGGACAGGAGTTACGCACCTGCACGCAGGCCTCGCCCGTGTAGAGGAACCTGAGGAGCTGCTTCATGTGGGCGGCGGCCACGCCGGGGAGGCTGACGGCCACGGGGCTGCCGGGGGCGGGTCCGGGGGCGTCGTCCAGCGCCCTGCGGATGAGGGGCGACGCCGCGGCCAGCACGAGGCGGTGCGCCCTGAGCACGACGCCCTCGCACAGCAGCTCCAGGTCCGCCCCGTGGCCGGCCACGAACCACGCCCTCACCTCGTCCAGGAGCCCCGCGGGGTGGCGTCCGTAGTGCAGCGTCAGGAGCCCGCCGCTGTCCAGCATGGCGCCTGCAACCAAACATCTTGCTTTACACTGCACTAGGAATTCCTTGGGACATCTTCAAGGCAATAACAACAACAGATAACCAGAGATAACTTTAATTACGACGGCCCTCTCTCCTCTCTCTCCCTCTCTCCTCGTAACAGCGGTGCTAAGTCCTGCCAAGGTTGGCACCAGGTTGCGTAACGCGCTCTCTCTCTCTCTCTCTCTCTCACGCGCGCACTCTGGAGGGAGAGTGAAGAGTGTTTCGCTGTCGGGGCGACACCTGTGACGTCACCTCACCACACCATGGGGAGACCGGACGGGCGGGGGGGCGAAGTGATACGCTGGTTTACTCTTCACCGTCGTCTTGGTGAAGGCAGAGAGGCCGGCCATTTCCCTCATGACTTGACCTACGAGCTCGGGTGGTGGAGCGCCCGCCCTCTGCTGTGACGTCAGCTCCGCCGAGGTTGTCAAGGTCACGGCGGCGGGACAATGGCGACCTACTTGCTCCCGTCGCGTCGCGTCCTCACGCTGTACCGTGACGTCACGTCCGACCCACGTGCACAGCCTTGACGAGGCCCGGCGCGCTGATTAATATTTATCGTCGCTGCGGATCTCATTACGTCTGGCCTCGAAGTATTCGTTTGACCCTCCAAACTCCGCCGCCAGCAGCAGCAGCAGCAGCAGTCTCTCTCTCTCTCTCTGTCAATGACGCTGCATTCCCACGGCGCTTGGCGGGGACAAGCCGCGGCGCCGAACAATCGCACGCACGTGTGACGTACGTCAGCAGCCTGGCCCTCGGGGTCAGGTCCTGTCATCACAACTACCAGACACGGAGTCTGCCTCTATGTCCCTTTCCCGTGGTGAAGGGCGCTACCGAAACCTGACCTGGACGCCTGCTCAGCGCCGACCTTGCCGCGTGCGGCGCTGGAGGCTCCTCAGAGGGGGGCAGCACTTTACCCTCTCGCACAGCCAACAAAGATGGCGACCGCGTCCACGCGTAAAGGTCGTCACTTTCCCTCGCCGCCTTGAGATCTGCAACTTTCAGCTTCCAAGGACGCTCGGTAGTCCCTTTAATTGGACACGCCCAGGGGACACGCGCCCGTGTGTAATCTCTGGTCGGCCCCCACGACATAACAGCTCAGCCGTCGTCCCTTTCCCCGTGACGTAACGGAGAGGACAAGATGGCGGAGAAAGCATCTCACTCCTACACCAACATTTAAACACAATGCCAAGAAACGGGAAGCGTCGTTTCCTGAGGATTGAACACGGGACAGAAAATAAGTATCGAGGAAGGAGCAAGACAAGGATGCTCTTTAACTTATACACATAAAACAGGCGATGAAGAAAGTTAAAACTCAACATGGGAAAAGGAATGAAACCGCAAGGATGCCAATGGCATCAACTACGAAGAGTAGGTGAGGAATAACACAGGCTGTTACAACGCGAAGGAATACTTTTAGACGGAAATTAAGGAAACGTGGTACTTGGGGGCCGTAGGTAAGGGGGCGAAACGTGGACGGTAGGAGTAGTCGGGGAGAGGAAAAGGATAGAAGCCTTTACATAATGTGCTGACGGATGACTATCAAAGTTGTAAACAGAATAGAGGGGGAAAAGCGAACAACGTGCAGGACTATGAAGGGATAGATGACTAGACACCGACGGTCTTGTAAAATCAGAATTAGAGGGAAGTGTGTGGGGATTAGAGAGGATGTGGGTTGTGCTAGTTACGAGGAAATGAAAAGGCTTGCACAAGATAGGTTAACGTGCATCAGACGACGGGGATTAACACAGGCCTGTTACGAGCTCGCTGGTCTACTTTTCTCATCACGGCGAGGTGTCATTGCAAGAAGGCTGAGTGGTTCCCTTTATCTGTGTCGACATTGGATAAGGGCCGCGCGCGATCCATTTCTTTATCTGCCTGCGTATCCGTAGCTTAGGGTGACGTCACCGCGGGACAGAGGCAGAAGCGCAGGAAAGGGAAAGTTGCACGGGGGGGGAAGGGGGTCAAGGCCGACTTTCTATTACGTGAAGCACGGCAAAACCTCTCTTCTCGGACGAAACGAAATGGGTTGCGCCACGGAATAGAGAGCAGGAGAGCTGCTGACGTAACGCTGTCGGAGGTAGATGTAGGTCAGAGCACGAGTTCCTCAAAATAGAACAACGCGTGAGGACAAGGACGAGCTCCGTCTCTACTCTGTGACGTCACCATCCTCTCTCTCTCATGTGAGACATTTTTTTTAAAAAAAATGGGGGGAAAAGTTGTGAAGGGTTGGAAAACCCTTTCTCCTTCTCCACAGCATTGCTATTCCACTCGCCATTTACGAGACTCTTACTTTTCAACACAGGTGAAAGGAAAAGCAAAATGTTTCGGTACCTTCTTGAGCAACTGGGGAGACACCTGCTGAGGCATTGTTGTTGCAGGAAAGGGGAGGATGAGTTTTTTTGTGGCTGCACAAGTTTTGAGGGGGGAAGGAGAGGGACAATTATCAGCCAAGGATGTAGCGGAGCCTAACCTGGGATAAGGCGATCACTTTCACTGTCGTGGGAAACTGACCTTGAGAGATTTCAAGGTCAGCAGCAGCAGCGGCAGCTGCGGCGCCCCTACAAGGAAGGAAGGAAGGATACTCACCAGCGACGCAGCAGCAGAGGTGATGACGTTGATGACGGTGACGGTGACGTAGTAGTAGTAGGTAATCCCAGTAGTGGCACTTTGCTCAGGAGGACGCGCGCCGACGAGGAACATGATCACCAGCAGCAGCAGCAACAGCAACACAACAACAACAACCACCACAAGAACACGCAACCATTGTTGAGGAGGACGAGGTGTTTCACAGGTGAGTGCGGCGTCGAGGTCGTCGACGATGCGGCGGCATCTTCACAGGACACTAGTAGTAGAGGAGACTCCCGCTGCCGCTGCTCACTCGCGGCTTTTGCTTTCACTACTAACAGGGATCCGGAAAACGGCCGTCGTCTGCGAGGAGAGGAGAGGAGAGGAGAGGAGAGAGGGGCGAGGCACGGCGAGGGGAAGGGAGGGGGAAAACACTTTCACAATATACCAAGCAGAGCAGCGGGGAGCGGAGGGGAGAGGGGAGGAGAGGGGAGAGGGGAGGAGGCGTCATGGCCGGCCTGAAAACGTCGACCCTTGCCTCACGAGACCGGATTTGGGTCACTCTTCTGCAAAAACATAAACACACGACACATTTCTGTATTAATTATTATTATTTTAGAGATTACGGATATAGAGGGAAGGGAACAAGTGTTAAGGGAGAGGTAATTAGTTGCTGCTCCATCCTTGTATGAGTATTTACAACCTAACTTGGGGGGAGACAGCCAGCCTTCCAATGTTCCTTGCCTCCGTCTCCCCTATATATGAACTAAGGTAGAATGCCTTGCCTAAACTTTCTGTACAATTTTTCCTGCTCATTTGCTTGTTTGGGAAGGTCAGATCCCTCGTCGAGCAGATCCGAGGACTATATGGGTCGATTCCTCAAGTTTTAGCTAACAGCGTCTGTGGACGAGTTGAGGTCCGCCCGTGACGTCACCAGTCAACATCACTCTCCAGCCTGCAATACGTTCTTTGGCATTCGAAAAGAAAAGTAGTTTTGTTGCAGAGTAATCTCTAGCACAGTGATCCAGGGACAGGACAGCATAGGGATCCTACCCTCGCGGCGTTTTTCGCCTAAAGAGGTGCAGAGGGAGGGGAGAAAACCTGCATCAGGTAGGTCTTACCCCGGCACATGCACCTCCTCAAATATTAGCAGGGAGGGCGGACGAGGCATTCCCAAAAGGTGAGCCCCGCGGTCTACCTGACTGCCTGCGAGAGAGGAAATCGCACACAAGGAATCCTCTCCCGTTAAAGTTATGTCCGCCCCCGGGGGGTGGCAGCCAATCGTGTAACCTGAAACGGCTCTGGCCTTCGCGTGAAGCGTTTTGTTGACTTAAGTCGTCAAAAGGATGCTTACGTCACAAGCTGTACGTGTCTCAAGGGAGAAACGAACGAACCTAAACGTTCTGCAGGCGGCACAAAGGGATGGATGAACTACATCTTGGGAGAAACTTTAGAGTGAAACACGAGGAACTGCGGCTGATTGAAGAAGGGGACAGGAATTAATAGGCATAGGAGAAGGAAACGGGCGCATGTTTTGTGCGTGGTCCGTAGTTTCCCTCGTGGGTTGTCTTTCACCGCCGCCGCCGCCGCCGCCGTTACACAACAAAAACCTTGGGCCCTTCCTTGCACAATGGAAAGCGAGAGTGACGATCAGGCAACGCCGCACTCACACAGGCAGGGGCCCGCTTTCTTCCTCTCCTCCACTCCACTCTGGGGAGGGACGAGGGAGGCTCTGACAAGGGAATGCCTCGCAAGTCTCCTTGTCAGCTTTCCTATTCACTCCCAAGACTCGTCTGATCTGATCCCTGTCGTGCAAGCCTTTTCATAACAACCCCTCTCTTCCCTCGGGTCGCAAATCGTGACCTATTAACCTATCCCTTCCCCATTTCCTTCTCTCTTCTCTTACAAGTTCCTGGTGATATTAGCCGTAAGTGGATTCCTGTCCTTTCCCTCTTCTTCTCTCTCCAGGACCACGGTTATTATGGTTTCCGAGTCTCGTCTCTAATCCTGCAACATCATCGGCAAAGGGAAGGTTGGCAGGTGTAAAATCTTCACAAAGACGGCGTGTATCTAGTTTTCTGCCCTCCACTCGTGTCTGAGAGAGATGACGTCGAGCATGTGACGAGTGTTTGAGGTTGGGCAAGAGTCGCTGTGTCGCTCCCGTGACGTCAGGGAGGGAGGGAGGATGAGACGCTTATTCCAGGGCTGCCAACACAACAGCCAGAGAGAGAGAGAGAGAGCTGCTGCTGCCAAGGATCTGGAGCGCGTCTCACTGGTAGACTCGTCGTCACGAAACTAACTTGTGTCAATGATGACCAAGACTGTTCCTCGTGACTGGTGCATCGTATTCCATACTCGTCCACTTCCCTCTTGGCTAAGACCATCAGTGTTCCCCTGGTTAGTCTCCCTGTCCACCTCATCTCATTCTCCTTCCGCCCACGCGATGTAATGATTTACCTTGCCATCCAGAATATCCCTTCCCAATCCACGTCGATTGTCATTCACGCAAGCGTTGTTATGACAGGGAAGTTGCCTGCCTGCCTCCGCCATTGTTACGCACTCCCTGCCTTTCACCTGGAGGACACGAGGGTGAATCAAGGAGAAATTACTTTCACTTTCGGCCGCTGGTTGTTGGATAAGAGCGTGGGCGATGTGGAGTAACTCTCTCTCTCTCTCTCACTCCGTGACGTCACAGACAATCATCGCTCGCCTCCACTAACGCCGCATATTTCACCCCGCGCCTTTGCAGTCGTCTAGGACTGCGTTCCTCGTGTCCTTTCCAAATAAACCGCGTCGTGTTGGCGACATTCACACCTAAAAATTTTCCTGTGTCCCACCAAGTTGTCCGTTCCAAATAAACAACATTCCAGTTCTGTCGTCTTACAAGAAAAAACACTTTGCGAACCTCGATGATGTAATTACTACTCTATATAATCGTTAATCATTCTAAAGCCTTCCACGCACCATCTATTATTATTAACCAAGTTCAAAAATACTGGTATAGATTTTTTCGGGGGTCCTGAAGGTGGATTCGGGAATATTTTTTTAAAACAAATGATCCTTCACTCAAGGAGTTGGCTGTGAATGACGTCACGGGGGGAAGTGAAGTAACAATCACGGTATAAAATCACAGAGATCAAACACTTTTCGCCGATGATTGTGCCTATGGTGGATGAAGCACAACAGATTCTGCTGCAGACTTGATTCGGGAAAAAAATTTACCAATGGTCAGTTAGAAATAAAAATACAAATGAATGCAAGGAAGAGTAAGGAGAGGCGTGTTTACAAAGAAAAGAAAAGAGAGAGAGAAATCTCCCTCCCCCCCCCCACTAGATATAAAATGAGGTGGGGGACGGGGACGAAGTTGATAAGTGTAAACATCTTGGTGGGTGACGATTAGTAAAGATTTAAATTGGGGGGGGGGAGGTGATGAGGTGAAGGAGGCGCAGCTTCACGGGGAAAAGCACGAGAGAGGGCATATGAAAAGGCTTGCGCAAGCTGGGTAGAGGTGCTGGCTGGCGGCAAGGAGAATGGAGGGTTTTGCGAAACGTCCGGAGCGACTTTCACGGCGGCGGCGGCTGAAAGCGTCGCAAATTTTGCCGGGCTTTCGCTAATCCGTGGGCGCAACACGAGAAGAGATCCGCAGCCTATCGAGGAGGACCAGGATGGCACAGGCAAATATAAGTGTTGAGCTATTAGGAGGGAGGGATTCCGTAGCCCTGGCACAAAGGTCAGCTGGTTTACTTTTCACCGAGGGATGGGATGACGTAACGCCTCCGCCGTCACGCTCTCGCACTCTCACAGAGAGAGAGACAAGGTTTCTCCTCCCTCGCCTCACTCATCTGCTGAGAGAGAGAGACGTCCTCATGTCGGGGATGCCTCTCCTACTCTCACCACATGCCTATTTTGGGAGGTATATGTGCTGACTGACCTTGGGGCATGTGGCAAGAGTTGTCCTCCGATCAGTCAGTCGGCCGCCTGTTGCCTCCTGAAACTCGTCCGTCGCAGGGAAGGAAGGGCGTAGTAGCCCCCTGACCTACCTGATGCAGGTTTTCTAGGGTTGCATCTGCCTGTTTCACGGTCTATCACGGTTAGTGTGTCCCACCGCGCACGCGTCCAATCAGCTCCATCAGTCCCACTATTCAAGATTGTAAAATTTGTATCTTTCTTGCTAGTATGTCGTGAACCGAGGAGTAACGGACTGAATAATAATCAGCACGTCTTGTTTCTGATGACAAGAGGCTCTGCTGGCTACGGACTAATGAAGAGGCTTGCACAGTACTCAACACAACATGACTGGTCATGTTAAAATGCAAACTTGACGACGTCGCTGGAGGATCTCCCGGGTGCAGCGGGTCAGAACGTGATTCAACCCGGGAAAGTCGATCGGAGAAAATGAGAGACGCTGCGTCACGGTCTAGTGACAAGGGAATGCTGCGTCACACAAGACCTAGCTGCCGGTGCATTTCTTCAAACTTTGTAAAGAACGGGGACACAAGAAAATTTCTTGAGTATTTGTGTTTATAAACACTGTTGAGAATGTGGTGCCTGCCTTCCTGATGCAGGTCCCCTAAGGTGAGTGGCGCGCTCAAGGCCAAGACGGAAGCCTTTAATTTATCTAAATGTAAGCGGTAAACAGAGTGCTATTATTTTCGCGGCAGTTACGTCACTCGCGGGCGGCCAGAGATAATATGCGGTAACAGCGGAGGAGGAGGAGGAGGAGGAGGAGACCTTCTTCTTGTTGTCGTCGTCGACTTTTATCAGCGAGACGGAGTGTAAACGTTATTTTGGCTAATAATTACCGCGGATAAGTGAAGGAAACGGCTTCCCAAATCTCCTTGCGGCTAATCAATTCCCCAAGGCGAGCAACAGACAGACAAACAAGCTCGAGGTTCAACTCCCTCTAAAATAACACTATGCGACATTACATTATTCCTATCAAACAACTTTTTATTGTATTTTAAGTAAATGGTTAAACCGTTTTATGTTGCATGAAGGAAGCGCGAGCATCCCAGGCCTGTGATGATCTCACATCCAGCTGGAAGCCAAGCAACACACAAAGTCAATAATAACACGTTCGGTTCAAAGGAAATATAACTTCAATGGTTTTCCTTTACTGTTTATTCATTGTAATTTTCACCATTTGTGACTTCAGCATTAATTTCCTTCGTGGTCAACAGTTTAACATCAAACGTATATCAACGCTACACTTTTGATTTAAACAAAAAAATAATAAATGTAAATGACATATTCGCGAATCCAAAGATATTCCTGTTTACTAGCAGAGACGTTCCTTACGCGCGCCAATTATTAGTATTTTTGAAAAGAAAAGAAATGCTCGGTGACGTGTAAAGACGTCTCACTGCGAGGAGATGGAAACACGTCCACGCTATAATTTTATATTATTTGTGTTATAAAACAGCCTGGAATGTTCCACTTTAATTCAGATGAACTTAAATAACTATAGCAGGGACAAGAGAAGCAATATTGACTCTGCGGCTAATGTAAGAAGATAAGATAAGAATATAAAAAAAAACAACAGTCCTACGTTCGTGGCATGAACAGGTTTAGAAAAAGCCCTCTGGTAATGTCAAGTGGAAGAAGTAACTGTGGTTTACTAAGCAAAAACAATTAAGCTGTACACCATGGAGTGAAATTGACTGTTTTTCGCGGGGTATTTCCCTGGCCAAGTAAACGGAAGATTGGAGAGGAGAGGAGAGACAGGGTGTCCAACCCTAACATGCGCCGTCGAGCCTTGGCGACGAAATGATTCAGTAAGGCACACTACAATATATATACAACAGGAAGAATACTACAAGGACAGGAAAATGAAAAGGGGAACAGAATAAGTGGTCCTGGAGAGAAGATAGGAGCTGCTCTGCAAAATGACTTGGCAGCGAAATAAACTATTCAAAATCAACAATAGTAAGGCGATTAGTTTTACTAAAATACGCGTTCAATATGCCTTGATATATATAATATAGATGAGGGGGGGAAACAGTGATCCAGGATAGACAAACTAGTAATCTGTGGGGAGGTGAACTATGCGTGGATGGAACACTCGACAAGGGGAAAGACGAGATGGCATATATATTAGTCATTAGTAGGATAGGGCAAAGAGAAGGGGCCGCCGCAAAATTCGTACAAATAGGACCTGGGGCAACGGGACGGGAACGGAAAAGGGTAAAGGGACACGCAACAGACGAGAAGAGAGAAAAGAAGAAACAGGCTGCACACTTTGCTACAGAGCCTTTGCAGGTCAAAAGAAAACCTTGGCAGGGGGAATCCGAGATGGAATGAAAGAAGAATCGACTAGGAACAAGGAGGAGGAGGAGAGATCAACCCTGTTTAAATAACAAGTGAGGAACCCCCCCCCCCCAAAAAAAACACAGTCGTTGTTAGAAAAATACTCATTCTTAAAATAGGACAACTAATGATAACTGCAGGAGTGTTTTAGGGGAACTTCCTACAACAGAAAGAGAAAAATATCGACTTAATCTAAGTTTAGTGCAGTGATCAGTGACGTCATCAGCGCTGCCAAATCTCTAAAAACATACATACACTACGGGGAAATATACTTCCAGTGTTTTTTTTTCTTTTTTCAGGCAAATACAATTTTTTTAATGATATGATTCCCACACACTTATTTATTATTATATTGAATATAATTATACATTGAAGTATAGGGTTAGATATATGTCCTCACGACCAGATTGTTAATTATTGTGTGTGTCTGCCACCAGGGGCAATGAGAGAGACTGAACAAGACTCTGTCCACGTGAAGAAAGAAGGTCTGCCGTTGCGTAAGCCATATCAGAGGAAGGCGAAACTGCTTAATGACGGACCACGACAAGGGCAACGACAAACAAACAGAGAGAGAGAGAGGATGACCTTGTCCCTGAGCACTGAGAGAGAGAGATTATCACTAGTCGCAGGCGTTGGCGAAAACAAAGAAGTGAGAATCCTTGAGGACAGCTAATATAGATTAGCTGATCATCTGGTGTCCGTCACACAGAGAACTCGTTTCTTGTCGCCAAAGAAGACCTTCCAATGTGGAAGGCGAATCATACTGCGACGAGGAGGAATGAAGCACTCACGTTCAAATTGTGAAGAGTGCAGCATGACGATTATTAGAGGGGATAACGACTAGCGCAGGCAAGAAAAAGGAGTAAATCAATAAAAATGTTGGTACGGAGCGTGGCGTTAAAATAGGACGGTAGGAGTTGCACAAGTGAAGTGAACGTGACGAGGAAGAATACTCATTTAACAGCAGAAAGTTTTGGAGAAATTTTCTTCGGTACCTTTATTAGTAGATGGATGATAGAGTTTAGTGCCTCATGCGGGGAAAATGTTAACTACGACACTACATTGGAGGATGGAATGACGGACGGAGTTAGGAGACGATGAGTTTAGGGACAAGGGAGAAGAGGAATGACGCAAGCGTGAATATTAGGAAATGTCGGATGATAGGAATTGCAGCAAGTAGGATAGAGTAACTAAGCAGGAAGTTGTAATGCGAATACTGGAAGAGATAAGAATGTAGAGGCTGATACTTAGCATTGGAGGGAGAATTCGCTAGTTATGTTGAAATGAAAAGTCTTGCGCAGGACAAGCCAGCATGGAAGCTTAGGGCTGATACAATAACAACAAGCTATCTATGCAAGATCCTTTGAGATTGCAAAAAAAAAATATTAATAAGGGGGAATTTTATTTTGGCAAGTTTGAGGGTCGACGTGTAAGTCTGGTCTGGTCCATGCTAACCTGTCTTTCATAACTAACCTACAACCTGTCTAATATGCTTGGCGTACTCCATCCTCGTGCCTACTAATCTATCCCTCGCCCTGTTCTTTTCGTAGTTATTTAGTTAATGACGCGTGTGAATGTGACTCCAAGGTGAAGCTAACCCTTTATGTGTTAATTCCTTGGGTCGCCCGCTAATTCCCGTCATTGTCTGTCGTGCCGTCATGGCGACGGCCTTGATCCGAATTTTCGGGTCGTCCAAGCCAACCAAGTAGGTCGCTTCCTCTGTCACACACACACACTCGCCCGTGCCTGTTGCGAAACTCCGCCGCCTCTGGTGGCGAATTTCTCCGCTTTCTCCTTACGTAAGCGAGTGAGCGAGGCATCCGGCTCACTGGGTCACTGGGTATCACTCTTGATCCCGTCGTTGGGCCAGTGAGAAGGGAATGCTGCGACCCCACAGCAGCCTGTCAACCCAAGTGGAGTCGCAAGCTTTATCTCGCGGATACCGACTGTCTCCTTGAATAGAGAGGAGCCTCATCATCCAGGTTCCTCTTGGTCAATGCCGGATTTCGGGCGACGCCCACGCACTGGCGAGAGAGAGAGAGAGAAGGAATCAGCAGCCGCCATCTAACCTTCCGGATCAGATGTGGGAGGGAGAAGCAAGGCTGTACACCCCCGCATCTTGTGGAGAGAGAATGGACGCCTTTCTCCGCGGACCTTGGAGGTTATGTAACAGCATACAGCTCACAGCTTCATCCTCTAGACTGAGGGAATTTTTTTGAAAATGTCCCGCAATGGCCCAGTTGTTATTTAGAGGCGGCCAGGAGAGAGAGAGAGAGAGAAGGGAGGAGGCTTGACTTGTCTCACGCACTGGCCTTGGTCTGTTTTTTAGAGCCTTTCGCCGCTGCTGGCCTTTCTCCTCGGTTACGCCACAGCAGCAGCAGGGTAGGATCCTTGGTGCGTGTCCTCGGCTGTTGCGACACGCGCCTTTGCACAAGAGCGCTTGCTTTCAGCTTTCCTCACTTGTGAACGCGAGAAGAAAGTGAAAGTGAACCACGCTGACCTTCTGCCTTGGACCATTCCTGCAGATCCCGTCACTCCCTCCTCAGCTGCTGCTGTTCTTTAAGGTTTCCTTGACGACGACGAGGAGAAAGGAACCTCGGGCTCGGTCGGTTCTTTCATCTCGACGACTGAGCCTTGACAAGCAACCAATCATCATCATCCGAGTGTGTGACGTCGCTCATCAATACTACACGCAAGGGATAGAATCAAGACAGTTAAAACAGGAATCACACTGCGCCGCGCTTTGGCCATGAGAGGAAGATGGTTTTCCCTGAATCCTGATGAAGTGAATAGTTCATGTGGTCTTCCTTCCTTCCACCACGGGTTCAGGTTTGTATTTTGCCGCGACGTTGTTTCGATGGTAAAGATCTCCCTTCCATCTTTGTCAAAGATTAATGAGGATTAATAGACAAAGACGGAAGAAACGACGTCGTGGCAAAATACAAACCTGACCCGGGTAGAGGAAGGAAGGAATGCCATGAGGATTAATAGAGGTAAAAACCAAGGTGAACAGAGGAAGGAATAACAGAGTAGGAAGTGTAGGGAATGTCGGTGTGGCGAGTGAAGGACTTGCGTTCTAAATGTGGTGCTACAGGAGAATGAGATGGGGAAACTAACCAGGCAGAGAACACGAGCGTGTCAGAGGGAAGTGGACAGAAGAGGGAGGCGAAGGATGGAATCCGCTGAGGAAGTAGAGGCTTGCGTCGCCATCACAGGACAAGACGTTACTGATGGAAACACACCACGCCTGTGACGTCACCGCCGCCATGTTTAATTGCGACTGTAGCAGTTGGTTGTTATCATTCATTAACCGTGGCAGTTGGAATCTCCCCCTCTCTCCCCCCCTCTACGTCACAGCTTCTTCTTTTCGGAATAATCTACGTAAATAACTACAAATTAAGTACCGGAGTTGCATGTCAAGTCGGAAATGGAAAATACGTTTCGTCCCCCGACTTTAAGCACATCCTCAGTTGTTGTTGTTTGTGTAATGATAGTATTGGAGTCTCCTGCGAGGCAGACAGCCAGCTGCACGCCGCTGTGGAGCCTCCAGCCGACATCTCAGGCATCATTTCCCACTCTTCTCCACGTGCATGACGACGTCTTTTATTTCCCAAGTCTCCTACTGACTCCCCTGTTATTTAAACTTCCTCCATTGCCAGTTGTAGGATGACATTCGTCAAGAGCAACGTGGAGGAGGTACAGAGAGAGAGAGAGAGATGACGTAAGAGATGTTGAGGCGCAACACTTTCACTTGCTTTCGCGTGTTGTGCAATACCGTCTCTAAACTAGATTCCATTAGCGCGCCCAAATCTGCCCGGGCCGCTTTCTCCCCTGATGACGTCCCGCGGCGGGGACGAAACGGGCAACGCCGGGTCCCCAGCTACTGTATCAATAAATCAGTAACCTAACTAACCTCCGTTTCATTGGAGCCTGCGTGACGTCATCAGCAGCAGCAGTAGGGGTCCTCCCTCCCTCCTTACCTCTCACAGTCACACCTGCAACAACAAAATGGCCGCCGCCATTAAAACAGTTTACACAATTAATTAACCGTACAACAGACAAATGTAAACTTTTTTTTTTTTGGAGTGTAAAGTTGATGTTAGATACTCAGGTCTGTTGGTAAATAATAAATTAGATTGGTCTGATGAGGATTACTTAAGGTCAGCTTCAGTCATCATATGGTGTTATATTTTGGGGGCAATGAGATTTGTTACTACCTCAACAAGTTCTTGCACAGGTATTTTCACTTTTGACGTACCAATACATTTACTTGTAATTACAAATAGGCATTTATTTTGCAATAATTTTGATATTCATCCCTTCAATACAAGGAACAAAAATAATGTGTACACAAAATGTAAAACGTTGTCAGTTGCAGAGAGAGAGAGAGAGAAAGGTGTGGTGCATCATCCATCTTCAACAAATAACCAAGGTCAATCATCCTCCATCTACTCAGTAAAGGAATTTATAGAAGAATCGGAGGACGCGTAATTAGTTTATATATAATGTTGGCATCTATTATAGGTACATTTATGTATCCATTGTCGTTTGTCATACTCCAGAGATGACGGCAGGCAGAGATATTACACGCGGCAGATAAACAAACAAGCGACTGACTGAGTTTCGTCCCCCCTTTTTAGGCTGGAGGTTGATGACACAAATCGCGCAGTGTTGTTGACAGACAGGATCATGGTGAGTGACGTCACTAGGCTGTGATGTCATGGCTTGTACGTCATCCTCAGGAGAAGGCGGCGGCTGACGGTCTGGACGAGGACTTCATCTGCTACCTGGACTACGCGCACAAGTACTCGGACAAGCTGACGGAGCGCGTGCACATAGAGCTCAGCAAGGTACCAACCTAACCATCTCTCTCCCTTCACGCATACTCCTTTCCTTCTCTCCATCTTCAATTCCATTTACTGCTGACTGTCTCCTGAAGAGGTTATGTATATGTGTGTGTGTGTGTGGGCTTGTTCATCTCCAAAACTGAATTTTTGGAAGCTCTCCAACTGCAGGCGGATAACCTAGAGAAATTAGATCCTCTACAATTCAGGTCAGGGGATATTTTCTCCTGACAGCAGGTCAAGGAGACATCTCTCCCTCCGCTACCATTTTGAAGATAATTCGGCATTTGCGGAAGCTAGGTTGAGCCTAGAAGTGGATTTGGCACGTGACGAGGTTTGGGCCAATATTTCAAGACGTCAGTAATCTGCCAATTAATTGCTAATAAATTGCAAAAGGAAAGGTGGTGTTCCGCAGGCGTGGCTCAGCAAGCTGATGGAGGTTCCGAGAAGCATCCCGGAGAAGAGGAACCGCAACATCTTCCTGTCGCGCCTGGTCCTGGCCATGCAGACGGGGGAGCTGGAGAAGCCGTTCCTGAAGCCGCCCCCCGCGGGGCCGCTGCCCAACGCCTTCCAGATCTTCGGCCCCCCGCAGCCCGAGATAGAGGTCGGGGGCGGCGAGGACGAGTGCGACCTGGACTCTGCGTACATCTCCAAGGACGGACGCACGTACGTGGCCACCAAGTCCCTGGGCAAGGGCCTCGGGGCCCTCACCTACATGGGCGTGTCGGTGGCCGACGTGCAGGGCCCGCGACCCTGCGACCCCGACGCGGCCTTCGGCACCCACTTCGCCGCCCCCAAGAGGGCCGCCTTCACCCTGAGCAGCTCGAGAGGCGGACGGTCCGCCAAGGAGGATCCGCCGCCCAAGCCCGTGGGCTGCTCCTGCTCCTCCAAGGCCAAGGCGCAGGGGGAGGAAGTGATGCAGCTGAGGGGCGGCGCCAACGGACTCTGCCAGCTCTACTGCGACGGACAGGTTCTTGAGATATATATATACAGCAGCAACCAGGGCAGGGCTGGGCTGGCGTTGTCCTAGACGTGTCAACTGTGTCCCGCAGACGGAATCGTGGAGTGACGAGACGGGCGACACGATGAGCATCTGCGAGTACTACGCGGCCCACGTGAGGAACATCGACCAGTACCTGGGGGGCAAGAGCTGCCTGGCCGAGGAGGTGGAGCAGATGGCGAGGGACATGCAGACGGAAGTGACGGGCAACGACAAGGACTCTGTGGACGAGGCCTTCGTGTCGGAGCTGAGGGACGTGCTAAGGCAACGCCACCACAGTGTCAGTATCCTCAGCCAAAAACTTTAGTTGTGGATAAACCAGTAACAAAAGTTCATAGATGTTGCAACTTGCTGAATAATTGTTTGTAGATCCAGCAGCAAAGCCAGCGGCTCAACAGTCTGCTGGAGCAGAGGCTGGACGACGCCGAAACCTCTTCCCCGGAGGAATACTTCCAGAAAGTTTGGTCGGAGGCTGCGGCCGACGAGATGACAACGGAGAGCGTCCAGCAGCTGGAGAAAACTTACACCACGGAAGTCAAGAACAAGTAAGGCGATGAACAAGGACCCAAATGCAGCCTGAAGAAGGAAATGTTGTTTTTGTGAGAGCACGAGGCTAATTTCTGCCTCACAGCCCTGGCTTTCCACTGCTGCAGCTCCACCATTTTCAAACACACATGACACGAGAGGTTGTCTTCTTTTATAAGAAGTTGTAGGATTTGAGGATAAACCAACTTGAAGTCAATTAGACGATTCTTAAATATTAAAAAAATAGATTCAGGGAAAAAATATGTGAAATGAAAATTTTAATTTATTTTATACTTTACGAAAGGAACATTCAATTTTGTCGCTGAAAATAAACAAATTTCGTTAAAAATTCTCGTATAACAGATTTATCATTCAAATATTTGTGCGAAAGACACATTCATCAACTGCTATAAACACTGAAAAAAAAAATATATCTGCAACACTGATTACCCAACGGTTGTTTGCGAGTAAAGTATGTTCCATATTGAACAGAAGCAAATTTGATGTACGTCTATATTATGATTGGAAAATAAATTTATTTGAGCGTGATGATCGCCGCTGCAAATTTCTGAGTAATAAATCTGTTATAAAACATGTTCATATGAAACGAAAGCAAACATTCACTATTTGGAGCCTAGGAAAGTGGCGTATATTCCACCAAAATTTCATTTGAGGAAAATGTGCCTGCGAGGTGCTGCTTACATGATTTTTAAATTAAATTATTGTGATTTCACATTTTATCATGTTGGTAGTCTTAATCCGATGCCAGGGGAAAGACGGTGGAATTACTGTTGCAGGTTCATGGAAATCCAGAAGAAAATGAAGTTGGATTTGGTGGAAAAGGGTAAGGAGTCTGTGAGGAAAGCGTGGACGGAGATGTTCAACACCCACCAACACCACATCAAACGTTTGGAAGACAAAATTAAAGTAAGCCGACGACATTGCAAGGACGTCATCTTGTTCATGCTCGTGTTGATGCTCGTGCTCTTGTTGTGCAGACGGCCAAGGACATCCTGGAGACGACCACCAGAGACCTGGACGCGATATTCTCGAGCGCGAGGAACGTTGGCGGGAAGCGAGAAAGCGGGGACGGGAAGCTGCACGTGGAAAAGATTATGCTCCACGAACTGTCCAAACTCTTCAACGAGCACAAGGTAACTGAAGCACGTTAATTTTCTTGAAAAAAAAACAAAAAGAATATGTTAGAGGCTGACTCACACACGCTGCCAGCTACAGACTGTAGGCTACATTACACTCCCAAAAGTGATACATATGGTCTTTTTTTTAAAAAAAAAAGAAAGAACCAAGTGTCTTGGTGCAAAAATTACCTATCTGCTGTTTCCTTGGTAGAAATCATCATTCGCAAAGAAAGGAAATTACAATGAAAAATTGGACATGTTGATGAAATAGACCGTTGTACTTGTTGTGCCTGTTATAACAGTAGCTTCGGACAACGCGTCATCAGCTGAAAACATCGTCTTCGCATTTCCAGCTAATAAGACGGAAACGAGGCAAAAGCTGCGCTCCTTATTCCAAAATTATTTGTCAGAGACTAACCAACCAGAATAAGCTGGTCGCAAGTCAAAAATAGAAATTCAATACAAAATCAAATGAAGAAACAGTTTCTTTCACTTGTTTCAAGAAGGGGTAGATATATTATTTTTCTTTGCCCGTGGCTCTGTAGCCCATTGCGGGATGGGGCCTGGGCCTACCGAGTCGACTGCGGACTACTGTCATCTTGCATGACACATTCCGATCCGTGGGTTGTGAGTCAGGCTAGCCACTACACCACGCTCTGTCTAAGTTTGATTTCATACAGATGACCCATGTAACACCATTTGGACCATCCGTCGTGGTGAAAGCAACTAGGTTTCAAGGACCGCAACGTCTAGATATTCTTGATAGTTTTTGTCGCTTGATTAGTTTCGGCCGAGTTTATTGTATTTTGCTTTGTATCGTGTGCAGGTGGAGCGTGAAGAGGTTGACCGCTTGGAGCGTCTGGTGGTGGCCCAAGGAGAGACGATGAACAAGCTGATGGTGGAGGAGCGGATCCTCAACGAGTCCAACTGCGCCATCAAGTCCGAGATGAAGAAGCTGATGGAGCGAGACGAGCGCTGCGCTACCTTTACTTCCAAATAACAACAGGCAGACATTTCCCATCAACTGAATAAATCATGTGACGTGTTGAGCTTCTACTCCTTAATTGTGATTAACGAGGATAAATTTAGTGTTGACGAAGATCACTTCAAAATTTAAGCAGTGTTCATAATACCTTTGTTTTTTTTTTGGTGGTAATTGTCTGTTTACACAAGCTGTTATTTACTCGTGTTATTTTAAGATTTTTCATGTTCTTTGAACACAGTTGAGTCAGAATGAAGTAAATGATTCACTTAAATGTTTTATTATTTAAGAAACATTAAGGTGATGTCCATGCAAAGCTCCTTTTCACCGCTGGATACTAAGGTAAGAGGTTCATCCACGCAGACAGAGAAAAGGCCAAGGGAACCACGGAGACGAAGTGATTTTTTTTTCTGAAAGTTAAAAACGAATTGAAGTTCAATCAAGTTGCTGAAAATGTAAAGCCAGCCGATAGTGAAACGGTAAGTCAAGTAACTAATATTAAACCAGACAAGTTTACGGCGAGTCACAAAGGTGACGTTTCATCACCACATCTGTTGCTTCCTTTTTGATGAACAGAAGGATTGTATTTGGTTGCAGAGTATAATTTGTGACCAAGGAGAGAAACAGTTGGTGTTGGAGGAACAGAGCTAGCTGCTGGAGGCAGGTCCCGTTATCCAGCCAGGGCAGCCGAACAAACTACCTCCTTCCATAAAGAATACTGGTTGATGACTCGAGGGACAAAATCGCACGGGTTAGAGAAGGGATGCGCAGAAACGCGGATTAAGCCACTGCGCAGCCCCGTTAGTGATAATAGCAAGGAAGCTCTGCCAATTGTAAAATATTTGGATTGCAAGGAGACCGGAAATGCTCTGCTAGGAAAGGGTGGCTTGGGATTGTGAGGGACCTGCTCATAGGTAAAAGGTATCGTACTGCAAGGGGAAGAAATAAAAACCCCGACGACATTGGAAACCACGGAGAGAAGACTACAACGTAAGGATTAACAGAGATGAAGCAAAGGTAATGGAATGCAGAGGCATGGAGCGTGGCGTTATATGGGAAGAGAATGAATGAGGTGAGGTGGTGGTTGGATAGCTGTAAGCAGAGATAAGATGGAGGAAGGGATAGATGAATAGGCCACGTTTTGAGACAAGAACAGCACTGGAGCTGCATAAAATACTTGTAAAGTTTTCCACCAGATAAGTGAAGATTCTCCAGGGTCAGCACAGGACGTTGGCACAGAGAGGAATGTGATTGCTGGAGGACAGTGTGACTGGTGGACGAGGGACGACGTGTCTTGCGGTACTCTGACCTAGGGTCAACGCTCTCGCCGCTGCCCTATAAAAGCCGCGGCTCCTCTCCTCCTCCAGGGAGAAGGCGTCCACGCTCTGCACGGAAAACTCTCAGTGCGACAACCTGACAACAAGGTGAGTAAGCAACGTCCACACATTACGTGGATGTGCAGGGAGGTGAACAACATGGAGGAATTTCAAGTTATTCAGGTAGAGGCTAGATGTTGTGTTGGGAGACCAGGGACACACAGACATTATAAGGATACAGATAATATATGCAGGGAGGTAAACAGAACAACATGGAGGAATTTCAAGGGATAGCACGTTTTGAAACGTGACGGCCTCAACAACATTACAGAACGGTGATGTAGAAATGAAAAGGCTTGCACGGAATAGGTTAGTGTGGTTTAGACGAGTCCAACGACACAGACACAGCTCGTCTACCTGTATATATGTGTGTGTGTATGTCCATTATAGAGGGGGTGGAGGGGGGGGGGAGAGAGAGAGAGAGAGACCTTTCACGTCAAGTGTTCAAGTCGCAGCCCACTGCTTGTGTTTCTAGTTTATTTTTAGAAGATACATATCTAATTATGAATCAAATGTACGAGGTCTTTTCCCGGTGAATGCCATGTATAAATTCTTGTCGCGGTTTTGCAGCCGGGTCAAAGATTCAAACGGTGACGTTTCGATAGCTTGCTGCGCCATCATCTTTAGGGTGTGAAGATGACGGCAGAGCAAGTCATCGAAACGTCACCGTTAAAATCTTTGACCCGGCTGCAAAACCGCGACAAGAATTTATACATGAATCAAGTGATTTTACTGTATTAACTAACTTATTTTTAGCTGATAATCTATCGTCATAAATGGCGCAGACTTGTCGATGAGATGTGTTGCAGGCAGGACATGACGAGGACTGTGCTGCTGCTCCTGGCCGTCGCAGCCTCCGCGGCGCTGGCGCAGGTCCCCAGCTTCGGCTACTGCCCCGACATCGAGCCCGTCGTCAAGTTCAACTTGGAACAGGTCACTAGCATTAGCAATATAACTAATATAACACGTGGTTGGTCAGCGTCGTGTATTATCATCATCCCCAGTCGTGGATTCGCCAAACGGAAAAAAGTATTTGCATTTATCGAGGCAAGTTCACACACAACTTCATCAATTTGAGACGTGTGTGGGTCATTAAGACAATTACAAGGGGGGAAAATAGACGTTTGGGCAAACAACAGACAACAAATTTTACAACTTGTGAAAACCTATATATTGGTCATTTGTTGAAAAGTAACAAAAAAAATAATTACCAAGTAATTTCTAATTTTTAAAATATTTTTCCAGCAAATAAAAGAGGTCCAGCCTGTAATTAAATAATAAATTCAATTAATCCTTCCTTTTAAAATCTACGCGTACTTGAGTCTGGACGCTGCTGGATAAATACGTCATAGATGTACAGAGGTGAGGGCAGGAACGTCAAAATAATTTTTTTTTTTTTGGATAATTGCCAAATCTCGTGTAGATCGCGTGGTGTTGTATTCCTCCGTCCCCCCCCCCCTCTACGACGACCTCTATTATTTTTTAAAGTCTCCCTGTGACGTAAAAGGCGACGTTTTTGAATAAATGATAATCAAGATCAGTTCGTTTGCTTAGATTGTGAATTGCTGTAAGGCCGCCATATTGCTGGCCGGGATACACATTGCCGAAAATATTGCCGGGCCACAATTTTCAGAAATATCGCCGGCGATGTGAAATTTTTGTTGCTCGTTTACGATCCCCCTTCAGTGTGAATTTTTGGAAATCCATACTAAAAATATACATGTAGACTGTGGCATTATATGGGGGAGGAGGAGGTGGGTGGATGGAACTGCTGGAGTTATAACCCGTGCACAACTAGTCTCTTAATTAAGGTATGTTTCAAAGTAAAGACAATGTACTTTCAAAATAAAAAATTTACATTTAGATTATTTATCACGAGATCTTCCCTTTTCAACCAAATAATCTTGTAAAAAAGCTCTATACGTATACAAATAATTATTTTGGTGAAAATAAATGAAAAATAAATAAATAACAGGAATCAATACTCGGGGTAAGAGAAATTATTTTAGAATCAGGACAAATAAGACATACAGACAACGACCCATTTATGAAGGGGACAATACTGTTTAATAAGCGCCCTCATGTCAAGTTATTCGCAGTACAACTAAAAAAATATATCTAGTTAAATATCTAGTCTAAATGGAAATGTATTGTTTGTCCTCACATAACCAAACAAACTGCGTTATGCCGGGAAAAAATAAAAACTCCATTTACTTACTCGTCTGCCGCGTGACACCGAATCGCCCATCGCCGATGTAAGGAACACTCACTGCAGTTCACACGTGCACATTAATTTAATTTAGTAATTTTTAATAACCTTTGTAATAATAGCATTTTTACACTCCGAAGACTTTAAACTCCCGCGTCACTCCAAAGACTTTGCGGCGGAACGACTCGTGCGCATGCGCAGTATACCGCTTCAGTACACCCACCCCACCCCACCCCCCTCCACCACCACCACACTTCCTGCCAACCCAACAACGTCGAATCACGCACCGAAATCGAAATAAATTTCAACCATTCCATAATTAAAATTTTTATTTTAAAATAGTTCATATTTTTAAAAACAATAATTGCATTTGTAAAGTATTAAAAAAAATCTCAGGCGAAGGTTAAACATTTAAGAGGCTGCATTTCGAAGACATTCGTCAAACTGAAAATTACCGCCGTGAAATTTTTTCAAAATATACTTTCGTGTTATAAGAGTGTCAACTTGGTTTTAAAATTTTCTGCTGCCAAGTCATTAAATGATATGACGGCATATTACCAGCCGCAGAGTCTTGGTAACACTGCCATTGTTGTAGTATTTGGGCTTGCATAATAATTCAAGATCAATATTATAAATTAACATAAATGAATAAACATACATTTTTACATATAAATGCAAATCGTTTCTCTGCTAATAATACCGTAACTGTCATTCATATATCTGAATATATATTTAAAGAAAATAATTGTCTTGGTGTCAAATTGTACATGGCTAAAGGGGGAATATGGCTTGGTTGCAGTTCCAAGGGATGTGGTACGAGGCGGAGCGCATGTTCGCAGTCGTGGAGGCGGGCAGCAAGTGCGTGGCCAGCAACTACTCCGTGGACCCCGACGGCAAGGTCAGGGTCTACAACGAGGTCACCAGCAGACTGTGAGTACAGCCTCAACTCGTCCACGTCCTGCTGCTGTTCCTGTTCCTCCTCCTCTGACGGTTGATTGCTTGCAGGACGGGCATCAAGCGCATTCTCGAGGGAGACCTCAAGATGGTGGGCAGGGCCGGAGAGGCCAAGATGACCGTCAAGTACTCTTCTCTGCCAGGTAAGGGAATCAACTCCGACCGTAGCCGACCCGTGTGAGACAGCTCGTGACGCCTTCTTCCGTCCGTTTCAGTGGCCATCGACACCGACTACATGATCCTCGACACCGACTACAAGAGTTACGCCGTGGCGTGGTCCTGCGGCTCGCTGGGACCCTTCAACAGCCGTGAGTACTCACCAGTCTTGTCCAGTCCAGTCCAGTCCGGTCCGGTCCAGTCCCCCTCTTCATGCAATGCCGTGTCTGTGATCGCAGAGAGCGCGTGGATCCTCACCAGGGAGAGGAAGCCCACGGAGGTGACGCTCCAGAAGGCCTACGGCATCCTCGACAAGAACAGCATCCGCCGCACCTTCTTCGTCAAGTCCGACCAGGACAACTGCGAGCACCTGGCGCAGCCCACCGACGCCCCCACGACCGTCCCCGTCGTCCAGGGCTCCAAGGCGAAGGACTAACGGACCCTCTTTTCTCAGTAATTTAAATAAAGTGCCAATAAAACGTATTTATCCATTTACATCTCCTGTGGTTTTCATTCATATGTAATCCTGACATCATCATTCAGCTAATACTTCAATTTAGTCACAAATACAAATTAAGAACATGGCACAATGTGTTCTCTGTAAGCTCTGCTGGTGCAACAAAACATTTAAATAAATAATTTATCTCCTGAATTTAAACATCTACGAGGGTAAGAAAATCAACAAGTCCCGCTACAAAATGTTTATTTCACCAAGTCAAATAGTATAAGATTTTGGGCACCGAAATAGAATTACCGACACTAGCAGAATAAATTAGGCATATATATGGGCCAGCCCCCAGTTTGGAGGTTCAACAAGAACCGAACTGGATTTTATTCAAGACTACCGTGGCCAAAGCTCGTCGTGGTGCGATAAACATTTTGTTTCTGCCGAGGGCTGGCTTTATCTCTCTTACGTGGACACGGAGATTGCAAAGATGTCTCTGGCCGTGGACCGGTTTGCTTCAGCTCGTCTATTCTTGACAAATCTAGAAGTAAATACTGCCAGCAACATAATCACATCACTTAGCAACACAATCACATCACATCAACACTGTTTAAGTGGAATATGGAAAGGAAAGGAGAAGAAATAAAATCTCTGATATTGCATGAACGTGATCCTGGACAAATAGTACAACATGAGGATCAGTAGAGGGAAAACCAAGGTAACGGAGTGTAGTATGGGAAACGGTGGAATAACAAAGGGATACTCCGAATTCTGCTACTTGAGTAAGATAGCACAGGGAAGGAAGACGAATTTACTTACGGCTAATTAAGTGTGAATATTAGGAAATGTTGTGGCGTTGGGAGTTGCAGAAAGGAAAATAATACAAGTCTTTGAAATGTGGTGCTATAGGACACGGGTAGATAGGGTAACTAACCAGCCATATAGGGAAAGAGAGAACAATATGGAGGATTAAACGGGTTAATAGGACATGTTTTAAGACATGAGGGTTTTGTACAATTAGCATTAGAGAGAAGTTGGGAAGGATGTCGGATTGACACGTCTTTGTCGATGTCATGATCCGGGTGACCTGGCACGTGGTTGTGTCGCAGCAGTTTTGTTTAGACGTGAAGATGGTCTTAGTCGGTCATCAGAGGGCAGCCGGTGCGTTGGTCGTAGTTGTGGCGCTGCTGCTCGACAGTGATTCGAGGACATTGCGGCGCGTTTGAAGTTCGTCGCGCACTCCGACCGACTCGTGTTCGACTTCAGACGTCCGCGCTGTAAATAGCGTCGCCGTCGAGTTGCCGAAAGATGTATTCAATTTCTGATTGCACAAATGATCGTTCTATTTTGAATCTAAAAATAAAAAATTGCTTGTATTACTACCTTTCTCATATATAATCAAATAACATATGCCTTCCCAGAGTATCAAAATGCAATAAATGAATCTCAGTTCATCGACCAGCTCAATTGTTTATTAAAACACGTTTCAGCAAAATAAACCTCAAAACTGTCACGCACCCGATTACAGTGGAGCCGAATAACAACACCAAACCATTTTGCTTTGATAAACAATTCACCTGGTTGATAAAACCAACAATTTTCAACTTTCCTCACAACCTGAGTCAGTTTCTCTCTCTCTCAGCCAACTTCCATATTATTTTAAATTTACTTCTATGAAATGTTCCTGATATATTTCTTTATTTTTAAACATAGTTTTCTGAATATAAGTTTACAATAAATAAGTCAGCATATAATTTCATTACCATTTAATATGAACCCGACATTTTGCCTCCGTTTTGAGACTTGATCAGGGAATTGCTAAATTTTATACCTCACGAGGAACACAAAACAGCAACTTTATATTAATTAAATAGTAATATAGACTTGTTGGCTGTCTTTTTATTTATTATTTTCGGTAAGGTTTCTTAATTTGTTCCATCAATTCATTTTTTTTTAAAAAAAACATTCAGGTACAATTCCTAAACTTTTTACAACTCCACAATATTATTAATGAGACATTTATCTGACTTCATTGAATTGTAAACGAATAAATCAGCCAACTTTGTCATAAATGTACATTACATAATTTTAAAAAATGATAACAAAATAAAAATGTTATAAATTTTCTCAACAAAACTTTTACAGGAAATGAATAGCAAGAACTGTTCAATAAAATCTGTTATAGATATCACGTTTTTATAAAATCTTATTCTCTTTAAAGGTATGCATATTCCAGCTGCTACAATTCTTATATTTTCACTTGGCTTGCTTATTAATCTATAATAAAATATATCGTTTTACATTTCTCAATATCGACCGTTTTAACACAACATCATTTTAAACACAGAAATGATAAGCCGCAATACTCCACGTCAGTTTCTTTGTTCGTTTCATGCTGCAAGTTCAATTTATAAAATGTTTTCACATCAAGATTTAAAGGAGTAAAAACTCCTGAACCGACATACTTAACATTAATAGATTTTAAAATATATATTTCATGTTGTTACCTTAAAATAAAATACACTTTGACAAAAGGAATAAATGGACGAGTGTGGTACAAAGTGATGGACCCTGATGGCTTCTCTGGGCAACTTCAGAGCCTGAAAGTTGTTACCATAGTAGTCATGCAAGATGGCCAATAAGTCGGAACGTAAATTTATTGCTATTCAATTAAATATGACGTTTCGTCTCCCCTTTGATACTTCCTCAGGCGAATGTACTGCAAACATATTACTAGAAATTTATATATAAAGGAAGATGAAACATCATATAGTTATAAATTTATATGCTGACTTATTGTCTGTCTTTATTTATTGTAAACTACACTTACTATAGCATATAATGTAGAATATTTTACAAACTAATACTGTATTGTACTATTGAAAATGGTCTTATATTACACACACACACACACACGCATATATATATATGTATATTATATATGTATATATGCGTGTGTGTGTGTGTGTTTGTAATACACATATATATGCTAGTTCATGACTCATATATATATACACACATAAATTATGTATTGGATAAGTGACAATGTCACACAGAGGATAAAAATATTTGGGAGAAATGCAGGAAATTCGCTCTTTGAATCATATGTACGGCATGGAATCGTGCACAAGGAAATACATATGTTAAGCGTAGAAGGGAACGTGTAACTTCATCACTTATCCAATATATAATTTATTTGTAATTTATCCTCAACGGACGCTCCTAATTTTTCCATCCCTCTTCTCTATCCATCCTAACTTGAAAACCTAATATATAGACTGAAAACGTTCGGTCGGTCGTACTCGATGTGGTGGCGGAGACGGTGAGGATCAACGCCACGGCTCAAGTGCGCCCCGGGTTCGAGTCCTCCCGGCCACGTCGAATATTTTCGGTCTTTCTTCCTTCTTCCATTCCCTTCTACGCCATATATACGTATATGAGTCAGGAAATGGCATTGTCATGTTAATTACAAACAATTAATAAGGAAAGGAAAGAGCTTTCTTTCTCTCTTTTTGGAAATCATTACTAAAAATGTTGTAATGGAGCGTGGCGTTATATATCTGGGAAACGTTGACGGTCGTAGTTGCAAAAAGAGAAAGAGTAGGTGCCTTTGAAATGTGGTGCTGTAGGAGATTGAGATGGGAGGATAGGGTAACTAACCAGGAAGTTCTATACAATATAAGAGAGGACTTTCAAGGGATACATTAACAGGCCACGTTTTGAGGCACGAGACACATGGCCCGGGTACTTATTTATATCATCCCGGTACATTATTTAATTCTTGGTCAACACGTGACTGAGGCGACATCGAAACCGCCGCAATATGAACTTCAGTGTGCCGACAGTCACAAATACACCCGGTACAATAACAGGAAAAAATATATATAAATAGCAAACAACTTCTTGGTTCATAAAAAATTCCAACATCATACCAAACTGTTGTCTCAAATTCAGCCTTTATTTAAACTGTTGTTAGAAAGCGGGAGCTGGACAACAGGTTAAATGAAACCTGAATTTGAGACAACAGTTGTGTATGATTTCGCAACAATAAACAATTTACTGGGTGCGAGCCAAGATCTGCCTGCTACGGTTTAACACGTGTATTTAAATACTGGGCTGTGACGTGGGCAGAATCTCGATCGCACGACAATCCATAAATTTATTTTTGGACTGGACAGAAATGTTTTGGTAAGTCAATTTGAGGGATTATAAAAGATTAACCGTTTACTCAATTGATCATTACAAAACAAAACCCGAGCAAGATCTAGTAAAACATATGGACACAACGGGAAATAATACATTCTAAACAAAACTGATAATGACCCAATACGAAGAAATATTCAATAAACTTCCTCAACACATAAAAGAAAAATCTGAAAAATTATATAGCAGAATGAGTAACGCATTTACATTAATAACCGCTAATGTGCTTCTTGAACGTATTGCTATAAGTGTATGTATAACGTAAGGTTGTTGTTGTCGTCGTAATCAGTCCTGAGACTGGTTTGATCCATGCTAAGTTATCCCCAATCTGCTTAGCACATTCCAACCCTCGCCTCCGATACCAAGACCGTCACGTCTTAAAACGTGGCCTGTTAATCTGTCATTCCTCCTGGTCAACGTCCTTCCCCTATTCTGTGCAATACAAATTTTCTTACGAATAGCTGAAGTATTATCAGTGAGACGTGACCACAACCTCGCCATGACCAGTCAGCAAGAGTTCCCATAGTGTCGCCGACGGGTTGCCAACTTCCGCAGCTCATATCGGGCACATTTAGTTTCCGGAAGGGCAAGAAATTATTTGAATTCCATCCAGGTAGACGAACGATTAAAGGAATCGGACAGTTTTGTGTGTGTTGACAATAGAGATCAAGAAAAGAAAGCAGAAATCAAGGATGCAGTCTGTTGCCCATTCTCTTTAGCTTACATACAGAACACGTGACGAAGTTAAAATGGAACGTGGATATGGAATCGCACCGTAAGGAGAAGAAATGAAAACATTACAGGAGGAGTCGGAACAAGAATCGGAAACCGCAATAAAGGGCACGAACGTGGTCCTCGAGGAAGAGTACAACAGGAGGATTAAAACCAAGGTGACGGAGTGTAGTATGGGAGACGGCGGAATAACAAGGGCTGTTACGATTGGTAAGGGAGTTCTGCTGCTACAGTAAGACGGCACAGGATAGAGGAATTTACTTAGGGCTAATATAAGTGAGAACGTTAGGATAATCGTAGGTTGTCGTGGCGTTATATGGGTGTGAAACGTGGACGGAAAAGAATGGAAGCCTTTGAAACGTGGATGGTAGGAGAATGAGATGAGGTGGATGGGGAAACTAACCAGGAAGTTTTAAGGAGAATGTGTAGGACTTTGAAGGGATAGATTAACGGAACGTATGTGTAGGGGAGAAGAACAGAAGAGTCTGAGGACTGAACACCACAACAGCAACGAGAATTGTACCCACTAAAAATGTGAGTGGGAGAAGGACGTCCAAACATCCAGGCTTCTGTAAGCGGCGAGAGGAGACCGGAGTTGACGGGTCGTCGAGGCACGTGGAGGTGATGTCTTTCGGTTTCGAGTCGTCCCAAGGTTACCACAAGGACTCTTGGCAGGACGCCATCGAGGCGTAATTAAAACACTGGGGAAATGTTGCTCCATCACGCTCGAATAATAAACCCCGCGCCCGGAAAAATCAGTTAATTAAAATCTGAAGCGACGGCAGGACGACGCCGTGACGCAGCATTCCCTTCTCCGTGCCCGGCCGCCAGCGTCCTCGGGCACATTCCTGCAGAGAGCAGCAGCGGCGCTGTGGCAGGTTGGCAGCGCTGGCGCGTGTGCCACCGCAGTCGGGCAGCAGCGACCGTCGCCACCGGACGTGCGTCACCTCAGGTGAGTCTCTGCGGACCGTCGTCAGCCGGACAGCTTCCAAAATTCATATTCCTCGGATGAATGAGATACGGTTCAGGACACCCTCTGGCCGCCGTGGTGTGACATCGACGTTTCGCTGACTGGCGCCGCCATCTTCTTCAGGCAGGCCGAGTACCGTGTCCCCTACATTCGGTACAGCTCTTCTTATTGGTTGATCAACTTTAATTGAAGCCGCCGCCATGTTTGACTTGACTCTCGTGGACGAATTTAAATGGCTGATGCCATACTTCTTAAATTCTGTAAAAATGTTTAAATACATTCGGTTTATGTATATATATATACATACATATATATTTGAATTTTAAGCGAGAAAATTGTAAATGATGTTTTGAGACCAATTTGGCTCCATTTTTTTTAAAAAAAAGATGTTAAAAGTTGCAGTTGCGTCTACGGAAAAGTCAGAGATTAAAAGCTTACAAGTCAACGACGTTAAGGGACGTGGGGGCGTTTAGTCAGTGTCTCTGGAAAAGATTTAACTTAGCAAAACATATTCTCTCTTTACATTTAATCGGTCTCTTTGAACTCTAACATTAAACTATTTTTAAATACCTTCGTCATTCTGTAATAGGCAATTGTGTTTTATCCAATCTAATTTCGACATGTTTGTGACAACTTGACAGCCTTGTCTACCAGACATCGTCAAAATTTTAATTTCACTTATGAAAAAAGAACAAAAACGACTCCATTAATTTTCTTGGCAAGTGTAATTAAAAGGACATCTCGATGAGGTTAAATCTAACCAACACCGCACTTCACTGCAATTTTAATTAATGGAAAAACCGAGCACAACTTATGATAATGACGACAGCAGCGCGATGAACACTTCTCCCCTTTAACCAACTAATTGTGGGGGACGGGTTTATTTAATAACCAAGGAAATGACGTCATTTCCTTCAATACCCACTTGAAACTGTTCTTGTTGTGGTATTTACTCCCGACTTGCGCAAGTCTTTTCATTCTCCCTATTACGCTTAGCGTCCCTCTAACCCTCGTGTCTTAAAAAAACGTGGCCCATTAATCGCAAGTCCTCCACATTGTCCGCTCTCTTCCCCCTTTTCTGCTTAGAACGCCCTGGTTGGTTACCTAATCCCATTCTCCTACAACTCCACATTCTTTTCCTTTCCACGCTCCACACTTCCACTACCTTGGTTTTCCCTCGTCTATAGATCCTCGTGTTCAACTCTCCCTCCTTTTATTATGGTTTCCCAGTCTCCCTCGGGTGACTTTCACACTGCATCATCACTTATTGGGGTGGTTCCACGTCTCCCCAGCTTGGGTGACGTCATCCCACACTAGGCTGTGCGCGCTGTTGCCACGTGGAAACACGCGTGTGTATGGGAAGAGGGAATCCACCAAGAGTCTTGCTACATCTCACAATTGAGCCATACGTATATAACATGGACTACAGCTAAATTTTTTACCCGAAGAAGTCACAAATGGGAAACGAAACGTTTAAATTTGAAAACCTGACAAAGAGTCTGCGTTAACTCGTCATCCATTACACATAATTTGCGTGTAAAAGGTAACGCGGTGTTTCGTCAGCTGAGAGTTCACACATCATACACACACACATGAACCTCGAGCCGGTGGCGAAAATATACTCCTGGCTTGAAAAATATCTTCACTACTGAAACAGAATAAAAATTAATCTTCCCCCACACACTAAACGGATGGCGCTTTTTTAGTTAAGCCGTATATTGTTATTTCCGCCCCACTTCATGCTGCAAGGGGTTGGAAATTATACTCAAATATTGCCGAGTAAAGGACTGTGAAGGTGACTGACTTCAATCATCTTTTTTCGACTCAAATCTGAGCCTTTATTACATATATATACAAATTCCACCGACTGCGCCGCTACATATACTGACGCCTCTATTAAGGGAGTGGAGCCTTGTCGTCTTAGGTCGGGGATTCAGTTTCGTTGCCGGTCAAATCAAATAACCAGCAAGTTGGCAATGGCGCCCGGACACAAGGAACAATGGCGGATGTTGTCTCCTGCCGAGGTCCTGGTCAGTCCCAATCCAGGTGAGAGAGAGATGCAGGTCCGTCCCCCCTCCCCTCCCGTCTCCCTGAGAGAGAGAGAGTAACGGCTCCTTTCCTCTCCTTTGTGATCGCTGCTGTACTTGTTATAAAGCGACAACGACGACGACGAGGAGGTGGAGGAGGCTATTGAAGGCTCAAGTTCATTCAACCCGGGAGAAAGTGACGACGCGGGCAAAGGCGAGGTGCACCACATTTGGCGCCCCACGAGGGGCAAGTGGTTCAACCCTCACGAGGGGAAAGGAACCGCCCGTGTCTTTGAGCGGAGACTGGGCAGGGCCGAGAGAGGAGCGACCTGGGCCAACGGGGCGTTGAACTCGGCGCCCCGGGGCGGGCGACCATCACAACAATGCGACGGCGCGAGCAGTGACGTCAAGGTAAACTCTGCTGCTGCTGCTGCTCGCCATCTGTGAAATGATTCTCCCGCTCTGGTGGGCGACAGACAGACAGGGTAAGAGGACCGCCGCACGTGTTTCGGCTGAGGAACCAGTTTCCCCCCCGTAGGCCGCCATAAATAACGGACCTCGTTATGAATGGAAGCGGCCAGAGCCAGAGATGAGTGACAACGTCAAGGGCGCGGAAGGTGGGGTCGCAGCATTCCCTTCTCCGCCAGTATTAGGCGTGCACGAGGTGTGAACTCACTTTACAATCCTCTACTTGTTACATTTAAAAAGGTCCTACCTTTCTCCGGAGCTGGACGACTTAATCCCGCCATCTTGAGTTCGATGCAGCGCCAGGAGAAAGCAGCGGCTGCCTCCACCTTCAAACACAATGTTGTCTCGTCACAAAATGGTTTTACGTAACACATTATAGCTTATATATTATTATTATTAGGGATGCCAGAACGAGACTTGGAAACCAGTAACAACGGACGAAGGAGAATCAGATGCAGAATAGGGGAAGATGGTCCTGAACGGATGAGACCAGGTTCCTTGCGGCGCTGCAGCTTTATGGCCGACCGTTTCAAAGCGGGAATGTGAAATATGGCGCGACTCCGCTCCAAGGACTCTCTCCCAACACTCCGCTCAAGACTTGGCTCTTACAACGCGGTCCATTTTGCAACTTCCCGGTTAGTCACCCACACCAACATTTCCTAACGATCGCACTTATATTGGCCGAAAGTAAAATCCTCTTCCTTGCCTTCCTTTGCTACTAGCAGAATTCCTCCAAACTATTCCCTTCCCAATCCAACAGCCCTTTTTATCTTACCGTTTCCCATACACATTGCTTTCCCCCTAACGCTGATGCCATTTATTCTAGTTTCCAAGTCTTCTTCCGACTTCCCCCAACATAATCATCGGCAAAGCGAAGGATTTTTATTCCTTCTCCTTGCAGTATTATTCCTTTCCCACTCCTCCCTTTCGATTCCAGTCACAGCTGACTGCCCTGCGCAGAGACTTTTGTGCATCCGATTGTTTGAGTCGTCGTGTTGGTAGTCCTGCAGCTGATGGGAACTCATCTTGTTAGCTGTTAATTGGCTGTGAATATTTAGGAGAAACGCGGCAATTACCATTAACGTGGCCCTCTTCCTCTTCTTTTTCCAGGCGGAGAGAAAGCGTGTGCATATTCATCAGCAGCGGGCGTGAGAGCCAGGTACGTGTCTCCTTCGTCTCCCGCCGCCGCCCACCACGCAGTCCAGTCCCTCGCCGGCAGCGTCGCGGACAAGGGAATGCTGCGCGCCACGACCCGCAATCTGTCATTAACAAACAACTTGGGGCGAACAGATTAGGAGGCAGGTCGTAACAATTTCTAAAGAGGCAAAACACGGCGTTTCGATCTCGTTGAAAATAAATTCTGAAATTGTGTTGTTGCAGGGCGACAGATGTTGATGGCTTCGCGTCCTCTGTGGCTGCCACGGTAAGCAAGCATGGCGACGGGTTGGAGGAGAGGCAACGTTTCACTCAACTCCTGGGTGTAATTTTCAGACGGCGGTGACGCGGCGCAGGATGGAGCGCGCGGCGCTGGTGGCGCTCATGCTGCTGCAGGGGCGACGGGTGGCCGCCGCCCGCAGCAGGCCCGAGCTCAGCACAGAGTTCTTCCTGGTCCCCGAGGGTCCGAGTCCTCGCACGCCCTGCGCCAACTGCTCATCGGGGGCGGCGGGGGCGGGGTTGCTGCGGGAGGAGGCGTGGGCCGTGCCGCTGCTGGTGGTGGCGGCGCTCAGCATGGCGCTCATGGGCGCCTTCGAGGTGTTCGTGCTGTGCAAGGCCCGGCGCACGTCGCCCAGCCGCCGCCACCTCTTCCTGGGGCAGACGCTGCTGCTGGGGCTGTTCCTGTGCGCGCTCGTGGGGGCGCTGCTGGCCGCGACGCCCACGCCCGCCTCCTGCGGCGCCGTGCGGCTGGGCGCCGGCGTCGCCTACGCGCTCGTCATGGGGGCGCTGCTCGTCAAGAGCGTCTTCCTCGTCAGCCTCAACGGGGGCGTCTACCTGCCCGCCGCCTACCAGGCGCTGCTGCTCGCCTTCGCCGTCCTCGTGCAGGTGGCCGTGGGGCTGCAGTGGCTGCTGCACGCGCCGCCCGCCGTCGCCCACGTGCCGCAGCCCTCGTGCCGCGCGCCCTACTCGCACCTGCTGCTGTCGCTCGTCTACTGCGCCGCCCTCCTGCTGCTCGTGGCGCTGCTGGCCGTCAAGACGCGCGGCATCCGCGACAACTACCGCGAGGCCACCTTCATCGGGCTGGCCGCGGGGCTGGCGCTGCTCGTCGCCGTCGCGGCGCTGCTGGGGGCCGTGCTGCTGCCCCGCCGCCACCGCGACGCCTGCCTCGCCTTCGGCCTCGAGGCCACCGCCGCCACCGTCTTCCTCGTCATGTTCATGCCCAAGGGGCGGCAGCTGGCCGCCATGGGCCGCGACGGCGTCTACGCCGAGGACCGCGAGGAGCGCCTCTCCTCCCTCAGCAGGGCGGCGTCGCCCTCCTTCTTCCACTTCACCCCCGCGCCGCCGCCTCCGCCGCCCCCGCTCAAGCCCGGCGCAGGTACGTGCGCCCATCCAGCGACTCCGTCAACGCGTTCCGTTGCAGACAGCCTCAGACCTTGTCGTGTTGTTGCAGACCAGGTGGCGCTCGTCACGGCGGCGCCGCCCAGCTACACGCGGATGTACCACTACTACCCCTACTGCTACTACCCGCGGTACCCGGGGGCGTGTCCCTGCGCGCCGGCCCCCGCCCCGCCCCCGCCAGCCTCCGTCGACCACGCCAGGGACTTTCGCTGGAAGAGTAAGCATTACACTCTGGTATCTTTAGCCCTAGCGTTCCTCCTCCCTTCCACCTGGTAAACATAACTGCGGCGCTGTATTTAGGTGGCAACCTGTACGTCAAGCCCGACGAGAGCCACCTGTACACGGCAGTGGAGCCAACCTTGTCCAGCAACCCCAACGTGTTCTTCCAGCGCGGAGGTCTGCACCCGGGGATGATCTACTAGACCCGGACCTGGACCCGGGACCCACCGAAACATCGACTGACTCTTTCTTGTACAAATGCTGTTATTTAATAAAGCGACAACTTTCTACTTTTGCTACTCGCCAGTGTTTCATTCGTCTCCTTCCAGGCTTCATCAACATGGCGAATTTCCTTTCCACAGCAATTCTTACCCTCAAGTTAATAAAACATCCAACATGTCAGCGTTTTAACGTCTCATTCCCAATACAAAAATTAAATAAATTTGGACGAAAATACAGACGCCAAGTATTTGTTAAATTAAACTGACTTTTCGACGCCTCATTTGGTATTTCTTCAAATATTACTGTAGAAATTGTAAAAAAGTAAAAAATTGATACAATTCGTCTTAGTAACTGACATTTTCACCAATGCCATCACGTTCCTGAAATTTTAATAATTTAAGGAAATTCCGCATGCAAAATCTAGAGAAAAGTCGTTCCCAATTACAGTAAGCGCTGGCGGCATTCGAAGTGAAGCGTTATTTCAAGAGTTTCTTTCACCGACTCTAATGGCCGTCGATATTCGACGCTGAGGACGTCGTTAGTCGCGAGGATGCGTCGCGGGCCTCTGGAGGTGCTGGACAAGATGGCGCTCGAGATGTCCGTGCACGGCCTCCGCTACGTCGCCCCCAGCCAGGGCCACGCGCTCGCCTCGAGGCTGGCGTGGGGGGCGGCGGTGGCCGCGGGGGCGGCGCTCGCGACGCTGCTGGCGCTGTCCGCGTGGCAGGACTACGTCACGAGCCCCACGGCCACCGTCGTCAAGAGCACGCACTGGCCGCTGCACGCGGTTCCCTTCCCCGCCGTCAGCGTCTGCCCCACGACGCGCGTGCTCGCCGCCCCCGCGCACCGCCTCCTGGGGGGCGTCGCGTCGCCCGCGGAGCTGCGTCACGTGCTGTCGGCGCTGTCGCTGCTGCAGCATCCCCACTACGGTCGCGCCGCCACGCACCTGAGGGCGGCGGGGGCCGTCCTGGGGCGGCTGTCCGCGGTCAACGTGACGGAGCTCATGCTCCAGACGCTGCCCCCCTGCGCCGCCCTCTTCCTGGGCTGCTACTGGCGCGGCGCCCAGATCGACTGCTGCTCCGAGTTCCGCCTCCAGCGCTCGGAGGCGGGCTTCTGCTACTCCTTCAACTCCCTCACCGCCGACGCGACCCTGCACTGGTAAGCACCGCCACCCCTTCCCCCCCCCGCCCCGCCTCCGCCCCTGACCGTACTCGGCCTTTACAGCGCCTCCGACCCCCGCGGCCCCGAGTGCGTCGTCAGACACAACACCGCGGCGGGGGCGGCGTCGGGCCTCGAACTCTTCATGGCCAAGGGCGTGGGCCGCGACCGAGAGCGCCAGCGGGAGATCGACCAGGGCGACGTCGACGGCTTCAGGGTGGGTGACGGACGCGCAAATGTCTACCTGCGCCACCACATTTTATGTTTGCACGTCTCGTTGCAGGTCTCCATCCACCCCCCCAGCGAGTTTCCCGAGCCGAGCCTGCTGGTGGCGTCGTGGGAGGCGGGGAGCCGCCCCCGCGTCACGGCCGTCCACGTGCAGGTGTCCGTGACGGAGAGCGCCGCCCAGGTGCGCCGCCTCCCCCCCGCCTCCCGCCAGTGCTACTTCCCCGACGAGCGCCGCGTCCGCCTCACGCCCGTCTACAGCCAGCGCAGCTGCCTGGCCGAGTGCCGCCTCCTGTCCGTGGCCGCCGCCTGCGGCTGCCGCCCCTACTTCCTGTCCGGAGGCTCCGCGGACGAGTGCAGGCTGGACCAGCTGCCGTGCGTCGCCGCCCACGCGCGCCGCCGCCCCAGCTGCGACGGCTGCCTGGCGTCGTGCCGCGAGACGCTCTACTCCACGGACGTGCTGCTCGTCGACGACAGTAACCCCACCACCGGCAACGCCAGCGCCTACGTCGACGTCTTCTTCTCGCAGCTGGGCGTCGTCAAGTACGAGCGCGGCCTCACCTTCGACTCCCTGCAGCTCCTAGGTAACACGCCTTGCCCATCACGCCTTCACGCCGTCACGCCTTGCCCTTCACGCTGCTGCTGCTGCTTACAGTGTCCGTGGGCGGCGTCGCCAGCCTCTTCCTCGGCGTCTCCCTGCTCAGTCTCGTCGAGCTCCTCTACTGGCTGCTGCGCCTCCTCTGGTCCATCCTGCGCGTCTCTCAACCAACAAGGCAATAAATTAAATCCACTTCTACTAGAGCCTAATCGTTCGGACACCAATATTCGCCCAGTGGTCCAGCAGGAGAGAGAGAGAGAGGGAGAGGGAGACTGTGCACCTACCCTGATGCGGACCGCAGTGGCTACCTCCTCGCGACGCCCTGCGACGCCCGGGATCTGGTCAGGGAAGGAAAACCCTACGACGACGACGGCGTCTTCCTCCGTCGTCCCACTGCGTCGGCAAACCTCCTCGCGACGCCAGGCGTCCGGGAACACTAATTACCTAGAGACAACTTTCGTTTTTGCTCTCGCAAATTTTGCCGATACATATATTATATATGTACGTATTTATATATATATATTTGTCGTCGTCGCCCGCGAGGGAAGGACGCTATCTTTTTCGTCGGTCGAGGTCCCGGGGGCGACGCCGCCGCCCCCCCGAGGCGCGGGCGCGACGCAAGTCTTTGCTCCAGCAAATTTTGTCGCTATATATTTTCTCATCGTCATCTGCAAAGGAAGGAAGCAACAGAGCGTGAGAACGAGACTCGGAGGCTGCGAGCCGGACCACTGGGCGCCGCCCACGACTAAACTACAAAAAGCAACGTCTTTCAAAATATTACGCACCAAAATGTAAATTTACTCCACTTCTCTGGCACTTTTCACTACAAATTAACAGCTTCAATTTATCCTAAATATAAATAAATTATAGGCAAAAGCGTGTCAAGTTTCATTATTTTACAAATTTTACCACTTGTTACAAAGTTTGAAATGGAACGAGATCAAGTTCAGTTTCGGAATCGGGCCAAAAACAAATACGAATTAAAAGTTAAAAACACGACTTTTGCAGTTTCCGACGCCTGGGAACTCAAAATTCACAATACAAATTCAGTTATCAATTATTTATTTACTAATAAAAATGGCCTGTACAAACCTAAGCAGGCGAGTGACACACATTAACAGGCCTCAATCATAATTCAAACTCCGTCAATAATTATCTCTTTACTAATTTTAATAAAGGAAGGTGCTTCCGGTCAATATTTTTGTCGTAATTTATTAAAAGCTAAGTTGTATTGTTGACAAAAAACACGATTTTTTATTGAAAAGGTTTTCGTGTAGAAATAAAGTGACCAAAAGTTCTTTTCTTTAACAAAATTCATAAATACATATTATTGCAATTTTTAAACTTTACCGAGTCATTAATTCCCCAAATTGCCAAAAGTGTAAAAAACTGAAAATCGTCCCCATAAACAATTTATCACAATAATTAAGATCATATATTTAAACATTAACCATAAGGGTTCACCTCATCAAGTCCCAAAATTGGGGAAACATTCCAAACAAAACATGGTCAGGTTTTTTGTTTTTCTATTTAATTTTATCTATTTTCACCAAGTTTGCTCCATATTTTCTTCTTCTTCTTCTTCGGGTATGGAAATTATCAATTTCAAAACCGTAATGAATTTTTGACTTCATGGAACTACATATATATATATATATATATGCGTCAAGAAATAGCATTGTCATGTTAATTCAAACAATTAGTAAGGACAGGAAAGAGAAATAGTAGTTGACTTACCTGAGGTTCATACATGATAGACAGACACCTTGTGAGGTTTGCGGTTGTTTAAATTTTTGGAGGCACCAGAGGCCCCCTTCATCAGAAAGTTAGGAAGACATTTGCAATGGTCGGCTCGTCCACGACTCTGATGAAGGGGAGGGGGAAGGGGGGAGGGAGCCTCTGGTGCCTCCAAAAATTTAAACAACCCCAAACCTTACAAGGTGCCTGCCATCTGTGAACCTCAGGTAAGTCAACTACTATTTCTCTTTCCTGAGTCGTTACAGTCCAAGAACCAAAATTCTTTACAGTGTATATTTCCATCAATTCTGTTGGAAATTGCTTATTTCAAATAAAAAACTCTCCACACTGGCCTCTTTTCGTGTGTGTAAATTTGTTAACGCCAGGGAAATTATTTATTTTTGTTAATCACATCGTTAATTCATAAACCTTTTTCTGAATGTTTCACTTGTTGTTACACGTACATCAACATGACTGACGTCACGACAGAAATTACAATTTCAGGTATGTCTATTTTACATTCTAAAAGGATAAATCTACATATACCTACGGATAATTTTGCGTCGTGGGCCTGAGGAAGTCCACAAATGTGCACGAAACGTTCATGTCTTAGGTGAATATTAAGGCCTATATATACATATATATTGCTTGTTTATAATTACCAAAGTTACTGAATCTCCCGCAGCAGGAAATCGGCCGCCATGTTGATGTTGACGTTGACGTCACTACAGACAACGCCACGAATAAACACGTACGTGCTAGTTCATTCTAATTTACTTAAATCCTGTGGTAAATAATTTATATTTGAAGTAATACATAAGAAAAATGAAGGTAAGCATCTCGATTCCAACTATGGGGAAGTGGAAGAGTTTGAATCCACCACATGACGTCACAACGTGTCCATTCCCCTTCAGACAATTATTTGCAAATCTGCATACAATGAAGGAAAATCTTTTACTTAGTTTAAAATTGTTTAAAGGAAATCTTCAATTATTTTCAAACCTGTATACATAAAGGGCAATCATTTCCTAAATTACAAGTATTACAATACAATTCCAAAAGGCTAAAGGCGTATGCATCAGCATTTCGCTTTCATTGCACACGCGTTAAGAGTGACGTCATTAGCTGTGCACCAGTCACGAGTTAGGAGGTACAACTCGTCGGGAAGAGAGGATTAGATAAATAGGCCACGTTTTGACCCACGAGAGAAGTGAACAGAAGAGGTAGGAATACGCTAAGCAGAATAGGGAGGATGTTTGCGCAGGATAGGTCTCAAAACTGAATACGAGGCAAGTGACACTTCGCGGTTAGTAATGGCCGTGGCATGTATACTATTATTCCCCTTCAGTCGAGACTTGAATATTAGCATAAATCAATACAACTAATCAAGGGATATGTTTACTTTGAACACGTGAACGTACGAGGAAGCAATAATACAAGAAAAGTATAGGGGTTATGTCACGTCAATGACGTCATCTCCACTAATTTCTTTTTCATGAGGGGCGTAACGAGGGCGTGCGTGACGTGCGTCGTACGTACCTGCCTCCCCAAATCCGTCGGCGACTGTATGCACATGTATATATATATATGTATTAAGGGAAAACGGACGGACGGACGTGCCTCGCTGAAACGCCATTTCCGAATGACGGGAGGATCATGGGTAATAATACATGGAACTCACGACATTCCAAAGAGCTCGCATGTCGTCCACGGAGCTTACGTACGTCATAACAATGGCCCTCCCTTCCCCTGGCGCCAGAGATTCTCCACCAACGGAGCCACGCGACGTTTCACTTTTCTCTCAGCTCCGAATGTTGTTATATGTGCAAAACTCGTTGCATATTACAATCGACAAATTGTTATCCGCTGTACAGTAAAGCCACTATTAAATCAATCACATAATACAGTATTTAAAAAAAAAAATTATAAATGCGTTTTTTTTATAAACGCGGGAGAAAAAAAATCTGCAGGCATTAAAATATACTAAACTAATCCAAAAAAAACTTATTAACAATTTTCATTATTATAAATATAGTGAAAGGAAGTAGAAATTCTTGTACCGAAGCTCACGTAGGAGCGTTTCTTCTAAAATAATTATAATAATGAGTTAAATCAGCCTCTTTGTCAGGTTTTTTTTTCGCGGTTTAAAAATTTAACATTTCAACGTTTCGTCTCTCGTTTGAGTCTTGTTCAGGTAAAACGTAATCAGTTCTAAGACCGGTCTGACCCGTGCTCAACCGTCCCGCGCACGCCTTTTCATTTCTACGTAGTTACCACCACAACACCCTCCTCCCCAATGTATCTAAGAGTATTCCATCCTTGGCGTAACTCTTCCCTATATAATACCGAGACCCTCCATATTGGTTCCGTTTAGAAGTTCCTGGTTAGTTGTCCACCTCATCTCATCTCATCCTCCCACAGCGCCACATTTCAGAGGCTTTTATTACCTTTTTTCGTTTCCGCAACTCCCATACAACGCCACATCCTATACCCACCATTTCCTAATATTCATATCAGCCCTGAGTAAATTCCTTCCTTGCCTGCGCTATCCTAGTCTTGTAGGTTTATTGTTGTTTCCCATTAGTGATCCTCCTCGATTGAGGAAATAGGATACGGTCATACATTAAAAATGAACAAAATAGGGTACATAATTACAGACAAATAATCTTAAAATAAATTAATAAAAGGAAATGTATATAGACAAAAGTCAATATAAAGACAACGCAGGGACACACACACGCACGCAATGGAGGAGTTTTGAACCACTGTCCTTAGCTCCAGGCAACACATGAAACGAAAGAGCAGAAAAAAAAACTGAATAGAAAATTTTAAAGATATGTGGTGTGGTATTTTACAAGGTTGGCAGCAGCAGCAGCAATACCATTCGTCAATTCCTCCGTTTCCCACACTGCGCTCCGCCGCCAAAGTGGAATTTCCTTACGACTCATGTAGGTGTAAATATTATAGGAAGGTTGGTAGGGAATGTAAGCTTTTGAAATTTGGTGGTGTGTAAGGACGAGATGGCGGGTTTAGTAGGTAACCAGGATGTTCTAGAGGGAAGTGATGGAGGACGTGGACTCTGCTGCAGCGGAGGTTCAGTATTCTAATCCGAGGCGGCGCTGCGAAGGCGTGGACAGGAGAGGAGAGGAGAGGGACGGGTGGTCCAGACGGGGTCAAAGACCTTCCACTAACGGCAGTCTCTCGATTTATTTGGGGGGGTAATTTGATCGGGACATTCCAAGCTGCGGGACCTTCAGATGTACCAACACTGCAAGGAGAGACAAGGGGATTGCGGGACGGATTAACAGGGCCTTGGAACTGAATACCACAACATCACGTCTGAGTGGAAAAGATGAGAAGAAAACAGTCGAGTTGGGGTTTCACGGGGAAAGAGGGGGACAGAAATTGACGAAGATTAAGAGAGTCGACGAAACGTTTCGAACAGCAGGGAATCGTCATCAGGGACGAGGCGCTTCCTCCAGCCCGAATGGGGAAAAAAAATCTATTGTAAAGCAACAAGAGGGACAACCTTCTTCACGGGGCAACATCCATCATGTGGTCGGCAATCATCATGGCCCAGCAACATTGCCTGGGAGCAACAACGTTGCCCGTCGTGTTGTTGCAAACCACTTGCCGGAGAGTTTCGAAAATATGTGGGCCAATCAGCTCAGTTAATAACTAATATAAGACGTGGTTCGTCAGCGTCGTGTTTCAGTATAAATATTATTATCTCCAGTCGTGGATTCGCCAAAATGAAAAAAAAAAAATTACTTGCACATTTACCGACGCAAGTTCACACACAAACAAAAATTCATCAAATTTTGAGACGACGTGTGTGTGTGTGTCATTAAGAGAATTACAAGGGGTGGGGGGGGGGATATATAGATGTTTGGGCAAACAACAGACAACAAATTTTACAACTTGTGAAAACCTATATTATTTATTGAAAAGTAACAAAAAATAATAATTACCAAGTAATTTCTAATTTTTAAAATATTTTTCCAGCAAATAAAAGAGGTCCAGCCTGTAATTAAATAATAAATTCAATTAATCCTTCCTTTTAAAACTACGCGTACTTGAGTCTGGACGCTGCTGGATAAATACGTCATAGATGTACAGAGGTGAGGGCAGGAACGTCAAAATAATTTTTTGTTTTTTGGATAATTGCCGAATCTGGTGTAGATCCCTTTACGACGACCTCTATTTTTTTTAGTCTCCCTGTGACGTATGAGGCGACGTTTTTGAATAAATGATAATCAAGATCAGTTCGTTTGCTTAGATTGTGAATTGTTCATTTTAAAAAAAAAAGGTCTAAAGTTCATCTCCACTAAACTAACGACGCGCTAATTAATAACAACATTATTTTCGGCCATGTTGCTGCTGCTGTAAGGCGGGAGGGAAATACACACACGTTGCCGGGCAACAATTTTCAGAAATATTGCCGGCAATGTGAAAAATTCGTTGCTTTTTCGTTTCCATCTATCCTATCCTAGTGGTGATTATTAATTACAAGGCCATGCTCCTCCGTCCACACAAACAAATTCGTCGTTGGCGAACAATAGTCCATTGTTTGGCAGCGCCGCCATCCATTGTCTGCCCAGGGCCTCTGCTCCTAATTAATGCCTCTTTCAACAGGGGGGTCGAGTCACACCTAACCTAACCTGCTTAGCGCAATCCATCGTTGCCCTATGGCCATGTAATAACCACATTCTCATCGAAAATCCAGTATATCCCTCTTGTGCCAATCAATCTTCCAGCCATCTAACTTCACTACTATATCTAACTTTAACCTTTTCTAGATTTTCTAATCTACCTGCACGGTTTAAACTTCCGACGTTCCACGCTCCGAGTTGTCACTCTTTGTCTTTCCGAGAGATCATCCCGAGCAGAAGATGCGGGGGAATAATTTACCCGAGAGGCTGCAATAGTGAGAAATTTCATAAGACGCATTTTAACTCAGAACGCAAGTTCTGTGACATCAGACCTATACAACAACAACAACAACGTCAGAAGAATATAAGAATACAAGCTATTAATAAAAATAAAACTCTCTCTCTAAGAGTAAATATTAAAGCCTCATTAGCTATGGGTAAAAATCTCGTTTAATGAATCATTAATTAAAATGTAATTAATTTATTCAACATTCACACACACAACATTGAATTAAAAATGTTGCATTGAATTTATTTAATCCAATTATCTCGAGATTACAAGTATTGAGATAAATCAATAGTAAATGATATGACACACAACAGGGTGGAGGAATTCTTAATAATTTAATGGTTAAAAAAAAAAAGCATACAGGCGCATGTTAATGGAAGGAAGTCCCTAAACACCAACCTTATAATAGCTACCTTTTCTCTGACACTGGAACTTTTTTTTCCCCACCTCATCGTGTTTGTGGAAGCAGAATAAATTATTAGCTATGGATAAGAAACTTGTAAAAAAAAAAAATTCCACACTAAAAATCTTGTTCAATGAATCATTAATTAAAATTTAATCAATTTATTCAACATTCTCACACACAATTAAATTAAAAATGTTGTATTGTATTTATTTAATCCAATTATCTCGAGATACAAGTATTGAGATAAATCCATAGTAAATGATATGACACACAACAGGGTGCAGGAATTCTTAATAATTTAAAGGTTAAAAAAAGCATACAGGCACACGTTGATGGAGATTCGCATTCAAACGTTCGTTTACGGAATAGAAACGCTGTTTTTTGCGGTAATTTCATTACACTAAATCTATATTACACGGTTTTATTTCATAACACAAAATTACAAGAACCATCGATTATCTGATAAGCTGTAAACATAGCCTGATGTTTCTTTACGATAAATATTAGTTAGTTTTATTATTTTTAAATGGATTTATTATAGCATAAGTGGAATTGTGGTAGTAGTAGTAGTTGTTGTTGTTGTTGTGGTATCAACTATATAGCGCAAGCCTTTTCACAATCCTACATCTTCCCTAATCTGCTTACCGTATCGGGAAAACCCGGCGAAATTTGCAAATTTACAAATTACGAGCGTCATCTCGGGAAGCCGACACAGCTACATAAAAAATGATGCACCGTGCATATTTTCGTTCTGTCATGTGTCATTCACGGTATTGCAAACTGCGGTCATTCGCATCACCCGTACGAATAGCAAGTGTCTGGTGCGGAGCGGAGTGCACGGATTACGACAAGCAAACCGTTGTTTCGCAAACTTGGGAATTTTAACCTTACCTTGTACGTGTATTCTAGAAATTTTAAAATTTTTATGCAGCAACACCAATCAATCATTCAATATGCTGTTGAAGTCACTAGTAATCTCTCTCAGCTCTGTGTTGAAAAATATCGTCTAAGTCTTTTTGAGACAAGCGTTCACTATTCCGGTATAAATCTACACAACAGTCTCCCGGAAGAAATAAAATCTTTAAAGGTTCAAAAATTATTTATAAAGAGTTGTAAATCTCTGTTAATGAATGGAGGAGCGTATTATTCACTCAAAGAGTTCGTAGACAGGAAGGACTAAAACAGTTTACTGGTGTCTTATCAAATTCTCCTATTATTTTAGAACTATACTCTACTAGAATTTAACTACTGACTTATTTTCTTTCTCCTTCGTCGACTGAAAATTGAATTTTATCTTTCCTCTTTCTGCCCTTCAATTCCTAGTTGTAAAATTTAGTATATTTCTTGTAATATTATATTTGACGTATCCTATTTCCTCAACGGAGGACTCAATGGATTGAATAACAATAATAAATCCTTGGCCTCCCTCTTCTGTTCACTTCCCTCTAATGCTGATTTCACAAGACCCTCGTGTATCAAAACATGCCCCATTAATCTACCCCTTCAAAGTCCTCCACAATTTTTCTCTCTCTTCCCCTATTCCGTTTACAAATTCCTCGTTATCGATTCCATCCACCCACCTGAATTTTTAAAAATATGCAGTAATACATTTTCAGCGTAGAATCTGTAACAGTTTCCAAGGAAACGACGATGTTTAACATTGTTGGCAATACAGATCCTTCCGACTCACCTTGACGGCACGTCGCCAAAAATATCCAGTCGATGAAGAATAATTCTACTGTAAAGTAAGTTATGTAAGTCAAGAATTTTTAAAACATTACAAACAAATCCTTACCAGAGCTAGTTGTTCTTCCTTCCTTGGCTCTGCAGCCCATTCAGGGTCGACCGTGGGCCGTTGTCTATCGTGACGCGTTATGAATTTCGAGCGACGCGTGGTGAGCTTTGCGATTCTCCGGTCCCCGAGATCCTGACGACGCTAACGTACGAGCCCGTGACGGGATTCGAAACCGGGACCTCTGGGTGGCGACTTCGTTTTGGCCTTAATAACTATTATAAACACACATTATGAACATTCTGAAGCCAAACAAATCAGGAGTCTTCCTAATTTATACATCTATTCATCTACACCGTTGACTATTAATTATCTGGAAAAGGAAGATTACGTCAAAATCAAATACATGCATATAAAACACACCAAAGAACTAGTCTATAAGTTCATATAATTCCATGAACACTACAGATTTTACATTTAATTAAAGAACATGACATATTAGGAGTTTAAACTCAATTTCTAACTCACAGTTGTCAGATTTTATTACCCAACTAGAATATTAAGTAAACCACGTAATGACAAGTTCCTCTTAATTATTGTACATTTTCCTTGCTATATAAACATTTTTCACTTTCCATCACTTCGGCATAAATAGAACTTCCATTTTATTTCATTTTTATTATTATTCTATTTTTCCTCCGTATTTTTTCAATTTTCTCCAGTAGATCTCTCTCCTCCCCTACATACAAACGGTAGTCTCCAGCTTCCTCAGCGTGTCTATGTGATCTTGCTTGGAATCGACTTCCACCATCAGTTTGCTGACCAAGTTGGAAGGCGTGACCTCCTGCCGCAAGAAGTTGGAGACGAGCTGCTTGGCCGGCGTGCCTCCTCCGTGGGCGAGGCACTCGCGCCTGTACTTCTCCCCCGCCGACGAAGACATGGGGTCCGCCTCGAAATATTCCTGCCAGATCCAGGAGGCCAGGGCTCGGGACAGCAAGTACGAGTAGTACTTGGCTCCGTACCCCACCAGGTGAGAGAACCGCAGCTGCCAGGCCTGGAAACGTCGACGATTACTAATACAAAATCTGAGGAGCGGCGATTAAATATTGGGCGTTAACGGCGTGGAAATAACCCGAACAATCCGACCCTTACCGTGTCGGGTATATAAGGAATCCTGTAGTAGTCCTTTTGAAGATTGGCGAGCACCTCCGTGGTGGAACCTCGCAGAGGGTGCGAACCGTGGTACACCTGGTCCAGCTTCGAATAAAAGACTTGCATCTGTATCTCCGAGGCGCAGAACAGGTACTTGGAAGCGCACAGCTTCGCGATCATATCCTCCGGCATCACCTCTTGCGTCTGGAAGTGTTTCGCAAAAGTTCTGACCACCTGAAAAATAAAACGGCACAACAGTTTTTTATTTTTTCAATATTTTTTCAATATTCTACTATTCTTAACATACTAATTGTTTACTTTAGGCTACAAGTCACAAATATATTGGAAACAATGAGAGATAAAATAATGAGGGCAAGGGAACTGTGAAAAGTGATGTGTTCAAAGACCAAATTGAAACATTCACAATAACGTTACCGACAAATTTACTTCTGCCGGAACCGGGTAAGAAAACGTTCGACAACCGCTCACCCTCGGGTCTGCCGCGAAGTACTCCATCAAAACCGAGGGTACTTCTGCAAAGTCTGTGCAGCAGCGGGTGCCCGTGACGTGTTGGTACTTGGTCCGGGCCAGCATGGAGTGCATGGCGTGCCCCATCTCGTGAAACAGGTTGTCCATCATGCTCGGGCTGAGGAGGCTCGGGCTGGACCAGTGCGATACGGGGAAGTTTAGCATCACCACCACCACGGGATTCTGCATTGTAAATAAAACTTTCGTGAATAAAAACGCACGTTACTTTCAATTATATTATTTACAAGGAGTCTTTATTTCCTGACAACTAACAGACACACATATAATAAATTAAACTTGTGCTTCCTAATGCAATTGCCCTTAAGATGAAAACCACTATTACTGCAATTTATGACATTGTCGGCTTCCACGGTTGTCAAATGTCATCTTGCTGTATTTAAGAACTGAAAAGTAATATAAAATAAATTTACCGATTGTTTTCGTGGCCATATTAATATCAGAATCATATGGCGATTTTTTTGGGCTGTTGGGCCACGTTGTTGTTTGGCGTTCTTGCAGAATTCCACGAGAGGAACCGGTAATTAAAGCCTTCCTTCCGTGCATCGGAGGAGCGACTGAACGTATCGGAACCATGGCATATTTCCCATTTACAAGAGCGAAAACAGGATAGGGGAATACCGTTTCCTCAATTAAAGACCGCGAGGAAAAGTTGCTTACCAGAGGAATATACAAAATCCCACGTGAACACGGCGAAGCATATATTGGAGAGACGGGCAGGTCCGTTCTCGACAGACCGAAGGAGCACGAGAGATATATGCGATCACGCCATTATAATCTGTTAGCGGTTGCGGAACATGCCGTGGTCACGAACCACAGAATTGACCTACAGAACACGGAAATACTAGCTAAGGAAAAATCGTACTGGACCCGGAAAGTCCGAGAAGGCATAGAAATATTTAAGTGCCCTAACAATTTCAATAAGGAAAACGGTCACCGACCAGCACGCAGCTGCCAAACGTGCCTGAGGAAACAAACAGATTCCAGGAAGGTAACGGAAAACATTGAGTGAACTATAACGTCCCGACGATATACAAGCCACAACGGTCTCGGCCTAGCCTCGAAAGCGCTCGATGCCTCCGAGCGAAACGTCGGCAAGAACGCCAGACAACGGCGTGGGCCAACAGCCCCCAAAAAAAACCCGTATGATTCTGATGTTAAATAATTTTGATCACCGATAAACCCACTCACCTGGTAAGTTCCGTCGGGAAGTTCCTTGCCACCTCGGATGGTAAAATGACAGTCCTGGTTAGGTTTCGCCTGACGTTCGTAGAAATCGCAGTAGATGTGCCCCAGCAGGCCTTCGGAGTCGTGGATCACTGTGACGAAAAAGTGAACAATTCAAGATGGTGAACCTCGCAACAACAAAAAAAATTAGGGTATGCCCAAATGATGCCCAATAAATAGGAAAGAGGAGAACCTAGAGTAAGAGAGATATTGCCATAAGTTAAGAGTGAGAAACCATACTTGAATATCTGTGTTTTGAAATAAATAAATACATGACCATAATGATCCACATGACATTAAATAATGCGCTTTAATGTACAATGTTTAACAAATAAAGGATACAATTTCCTAAAATGTTTATCTAACCATATAAGACATTAACTATGTATTCTGTGTCAAGTCTCACCCGCCAGTTTGTACACATCTGGAGCCCACACCTCACCGGGACGAACTTCCTCATTCACCAGGGAGATGTTGTAGAGGTTGTTGAGCAAGATGTTGATGCCGTCCATGCAGGCGCCCAGCGAGAGGTACGGGGAGAACTCTGACGAGCCCGCCTGGAGCCAGCCCTGCTTCACTTTAGACGTATAGTAAGGAATGTCCCAAGGCGACAGTCCCTGAAAAATAAAACCGCGAGTGGAGGAAACGCGAGGAACACACAACGCACAATTTTCAGATGTACGTAGATAAATATCGACATTAAATATTATGTAATGCAGCGAGTTGTTAAGTACAGGCGCAATTAATTCAAACTGTGATTTAGACAGCGAGTAATCACGAGTTGTTGACTGCTACAATGTGAAAAGTAAGGAACGTCCAGACTATATACTTTTTATTTTAAGATTATTTTGTAATTAATTATGTACCTTATTTTGTTCTTAAAATTATTTGTAATGTATGACGTATCCCATTTCCTCAATCGAGGGCTAATGGAAACAATAATAAATCTAAATCATTATTGTAAAGACAATTGCCTTACATTCTGACTTGTAAAAAGTTTTATATTTACATTAGAAGAGGTTTCAAAAACATAAAGAACCATTGTGGAAATTTTGATCTTATTTTTTTTTTATATTGATGGCAACTTTTGGATGTTTTATTCTTTTACTATCCGCTGAAGTCGAAACAATCTGCTCGATTACCTTTCATAAATATTAATGTAAAGGAGCAATACCTCTTTCAAGTAATTAACTTCGGACAGCTTCATCTTCATCATCACGTCAAAGTCGTTACCCGCTCTGTCAGATATGCAACTATTCAAGGTGTCCAGGAATTCTTTAGCCACGTCCGGTGTTTCTACTATACTTCCCTTCAAAGCCCTGGTAGAGCAATAAAAAAAACCTTAGTTTTTGCTTTAAAAACAAATTTATAATCTGTCTAAAAGTATTATTAAATTATTTAAGGTCACTTTGGTTTAAAATTTTGAATAATTTTCTTTTTTAAATTTATAATCTTTTTCAAACTTAATAGGAGATATTTATTTTCAATATCTTTTGATTTTTGTGCAGATAAATTGTTTAATTGCATCAAAAGCTCATTTGAAGAAAAAATGTAACAATATTAATAAATAACATTTATAAATGATTTGAAAAATCAAGACTTAAAAATATATATATTAAATGTCATGTATAACTTATTAATAACACAACATGAATATTTTGATAATCTGACGAGAAGAATAAGGTATGATGAATAACAAACCTTTGCGCATACGTCTCAAAACCACAAAGTTGTGCCAGCTCATTTCGAGACTCGAGAAGTTCGCCCAGGAGGTATTCCTGGTGACTGTCTGGATACAGGAATATCCTGTAAGCGGCTTCCCGAGCCAGAGCGTTGGGCGAGTCGGCGTACAACCCGCTGACCAGAACGTTGTTACCCTGCGTGGCAAACCTGACACACGCGATTCAAGTGTAAATCCACATGCAAAAATATTAAGTTGTCGTGATGATAAACTGGTGGTTTATTCTAATCGAATTACATGCGAGTGCGTATCAAAAAGAACTTACAGGTGCCTTATATTATGAGGAAGCATTCCCTTGGGTACAGTTCTGGGATTAACCGCTCCGTTCATGAACTTCTGGCCAATCTGCAAGATGTAGCCGTTGAGGTCGACGACACGGCGCCTGTCGCGCTCCGGGAGGTGAATTCCAGACTGCTCAAAGTCGAACAGAAACAGCCTCGCCACGTGATCGTCGACCGCGGACGTCTCGAACTTGTCGCCCCCCTCGCAGACGGATTTCAAGGCAAAGTACAGCTCTCGGTGAGTGTTTAGCCTGCAACGACGTGAACGATATTATTTGCTGTACCGGGTGTAAGCATGTGAGTCACTGTGCAACTCCATAGGAAGATCCTGAATAGCGCATAGTATAGAGAACCTACCTAAGAAGAAACTATGGCCAATTAAGTGGCGCATGTGCCGATCGATGCACAAATGTGGATATAAAAAACAAAGCTGAATATGATACAGAGTTTATAAAGGCTAATAAAATTAATGTAAGCAACAAAGTTCTCTCGGGCTAAGACGATGGCCAGGAAGGTCAAGGAAACGTCGTGCTGCGACGACGAGTCAACCCGTCTGGAAGCCCGAGAGAGCTTCGTTGGATATCTACACCGGGAAAGCCTACGATCCGACTGTAAGATTACAGTAAAATAGAGTTGAAACTTACTTTTCCACAATAGAACTGGTAGAAATGCATATTTCTTCAGCTGCTCTAGAATACGCTGCAGTTGGATGCGCTATTCTTATGAATTCAGCCAAGTCTGCAACTTTGCATAGCGTGTCTGATAACTCGTCAAACACTCCCACCATCTTCCGGGACCTGGAACGGTTGACTTACTTTTAAGACAACTGTTATATGTACTAATATAAATAGTCACAATTATCTAAGGAGTTAAAAAAATTAGCTTTAGGCTCCCCAAATTGGGTTATGTTATTGCTTTGGTGTTCCTGAACTATTAATATTACTGTGGAGCAGCCATTTATAAGATCTCAATAACAATAATTGAATTGCTCAAAGTACTAAAAAAGTAAATATTATTCACTAGTTGTCTACTGGCTATTGAAGAAAGTGATACCGTAGCCAACCTTTTGGGACTGCACGATTCTTTGATGAGTTCGTCAGTCCTAATTTCAGCATAATTTTTCATGCAATAAAAACCATCAAAAGTTTGCAGTTCAGGGTACTCAAACAGGCCCTAAAAATAAATACCAAATAATTATAAAGTAGCCACATTGTAAATACGGAACAGGACTAGTTTGGATACACCACTCTCGTCTTTGTTTCTTGTAATGTGACTTTTTCGCATAATGAAGGGAAAATCCCATAGTGAACGACAAATATTTGACTAAATAATACAAACAATGATGTAGATGAAAATAAATATTTATTTGAGGATTATGTCTGACTTGAAGTAGCATTCTGTAGTGTATGTCAACTAGCCCTTAGCTGTAATTACATTACAAAATGTAGTAATACAGTTTTCTTGAGAATGAAAATGTAATTTTTAGAAGTATTCAGTTTCTTAATCCATTGTCAAACATTTTTAATAAATCAATTACTACTTTATAGGGCTTTTATGATGTACACAAACTTAGAACAATAAACAAACGGAAAAGTTTGATTCATATTCTTCCCAAAATTTTAAAAAGTATATACATCCACTAAATTAGGTAGCACGCATAAAACGATCCTACAAATGAAACACTGTTCTTGAATAATTATCACTCTTATAAACTGTACATGGACTATTTCAAAATTTTTGAGAAGCGAGCTTCAATTTGTGTTGAATTATTAAGTGCCTAGAGAAAATACTTTCAACTGCGTTTTTATAATTTCAAATACATAGCATCATGTGTAGACGTACGAAGATATGTTTAATCAGAATAGTCACAAAACAAAGTCATTATTTTAAGATGAAATCATCAAGGTTAACCAACCGCGTTAGGTATTTAAAAGAACACAACGTTTCTGCGGCCATCTGCAGGCTATAGCCTGGTTGGTTAACCGTGAAGATTTCATCCGAATTATTCACCGGGAAAGTCTACGTTCATACATTATTTTAAGTTTCTTGTATGCATTTAAGTGACATGTAATTGTTTCAAATTCAAATATTTCTAATTTAGCATTGAATTAACGTTCACTTCAGCTTCGCATTAGAAAAAAATAGAAAATAAAATCCAAGCAATAGATATTTTAATTTACTGTGAATATTGGTTCAGACATACAAGGCTACTGCATCACTGGACCAAATTTCATTTGAAAATTTTTTTTCGAATGATGGAAAATAGGAGAGTTTGTGGGAAGTTCCAAATACTACTCAAGTTATAGATGGACATTAGACATTTTAAGATTAGACGACTGCAGATCATCTTACCGCATCTTCCTGAGTCAAGCTGAGGTTAATTTTTCTGGCGGGTCTAGAGTTGAAAGCTGTCGCTAAAGGCGACCAAGCACTAACGTGAACCTTTCGGACAATCCGATTCACAGGACCTGCCATAACCTTCCGCATGCGCGACATATTTATTTATGTTTTTCCTATCGTTGGTTCAAGTTTTTGACCTCAACAACGCCAAGAGGGCTGGAAACTAGGCAAATTCTGTAAAATGTCAAACAGAAAGGCAACATGAAATTACCAAAAGGAAACTAGTAAGGGTCGTAAGGTAAGGTAACGTGCGGTGCGTACATATTAGGAGATTCGAGTTCTTTCTGGGTTTGTTTCGGTCAGGAGCCATTTTTCCTTAAATTGGTTTCATACATTTTATCTTAATTTCTGCAGTGCTACTTATTTTGAACCACTATGACATCCATAGCATCGTGCATCAGTCCTAAACTCAACCAACGATGTGTTTGACGGTGAAGATGTTCCGACGCGCTGCCACTGACCAATGAGTTCACTCACGTCTCTACATGACAAAAGTTTTGATACAAATATAACAGAAATTTAGGTTTGTGTTTGCCAAAAATAACTACAGCATACAAAATGAATTTTGCTATTTTTAAGGTACGTTTACACGGGCAGTGATCATCGTCCAAGTTCGGTTCGCTGTACACTGCCTGCCATTTACATTACACCGTTGGCATCAACTGTCCACTTCGTCACTGACATCTTCTGCTCTCTCGCTACAGAACGGGCAGTGAACTCTGGTAAATGTTTACACTTCTCTGCTATTTCTTGGCAACTACAACCGGTTGGAATGTCGATGTTGTATAGTATCGATATATATTGTTTATATAAGTTACTTATTTTTCCCCTTTATGTTTCCATAAACAGGAAATAATCACATCGTTTCTGTGATAGGAAAGGCTTAACGAACGAGGATAAACTCAGTATTACGTTACACTATAGGCACGTAGTAACATTGCTCTGAATTATTATTACAACAGTAATTAAGCGCATGGATTTTGAAGCTGGTTTTCCGTGTTTAATTGACTTGGTTTTGATTACTTGTTGTTTTATTCCCCTTAAAGCTATCTATTACTGAACACAATTTTTTTTTCATTTCATGTGGTAGTAGTACGTTTATAGATATATACAATTATTTATTCTATTTTCTTTTGCCATTTAAAGTTTCGAGAGTGGACAATAATTTTTTTTGTAATTAATCGCACAGTAAGTCAAACTCCACAAATTAAAAAAAGCGCAAAATATTTACCATCGCGCAATCGATATTCAGCTCTTTCACACTGTTCACAGTCGATAGTTGACAATCGTAGCTGCCACCAACTGCGGGCAGCGTCTCTGGCGGGGGACGCCAGTCGCGACTGGCACACTGTTTACACGCTCCAAGAAAACTGAGGCAGTGCTGTCGTGTCAGCGATGGATTGTCAGTTGCCGATGCAGCACTGACATATGTTTATACGCCACTGACAGTAGTGTACCTCTTTTTTTTTCTGGCAGTCATCACTGCCTGTGTAAACAACCCAGGCTAAGTTTGTATTTGCCAAAAAGCATACATAATCAATTTTGCGATATTTACAAACTGTAGCATAAAAAGTCATGAACAACAAATTAAATCCTTCTTCTTGCTAATTGCCAATTAAGTTCTCCCAGTGTGGGATGCAATCGTCGCTGCAATTTTTTTAAATTTGTTACAATATCTGAAAATAGTAAAAAGGTCTGCCAATCAATCAGAAAAAAATAACAAACATAATTGACAGCAGTTAAAGAATTCGGAACCTCATCAGGTGTGATTTAAACCCTAAAAATACAAAAGTAAAATAAGTTTGTGCAGAATTTATTTTAGTAAGGACAGAGCAATATATAACTAAATATATAGTATAACAGTTAATTATTTATTTCGTATTTATTATTAATCATATTATTTTATTATATTTATAAAGTAAATTTTTTATATAAAAACTATTGATTTTGGTTTACATTTAAATTTAGGTTGAACTTAAATTTTGTTAAAATAGTAAAGATAAAATTAATTTTTTTCTATAAATATTATATTATATACCAAATTAACATTTTAGACTGTAATTACTGTTTCATTGGTCAAACCAAACGTTCATTAAAACACATTAATGAAAGAGCAAATAATTTGAAACATATAACAAATAAAATGCTAATATTTCGTCAATCGATCTTATGACTGTTTATAAACAAATAAAATGCTATATAATATATATATTATAGCATTTTATTTGTTTAATGTAATCTGATCTGTCAGATGCTTCAACAATTCGGCCATTAACGTGAAGAATGTCACAAAAAAAATTAAACAAAACTTTTGTTGTATACTTTCCGTTTTTCTTTATTCCGTAATTTATTTTTCATTTTATATGACAATTGTATTATACATATCATATCTTAAATAATTATTATTTGCGCTTTTTAAGTTTTGATAACATAATTTAGGAACTAAATGTCGTGTAGGGACAAGTGTCAACAAAGTATTATAATTGTTTGTCTGACTTATAGGCTGTATTAGTTTTTTAAACATTTTTTATGATTTGATCCGCGACGAATTTCATAACCTGGTGCAAAAATTCTTTGCCAAAGATATTAATTTTCTAAATTGTATCTCTGGCTTTCCAACGAGTCATCTATCTGCAGTTTTCATGTGTACAACCAGTGTTTGTACTCGGGTCGTTGCTTGTGCGTCTTAACCAATTGATTCTATTTTACTTAATTACAGAAACGGCTTAATACATTTAGTCACTTACCATGGAAACTATCTTGGAGCAGCAGAGAAGATATCATGAAGAAAGAGAGAGACTTATGGATAGTATGGTCAAAGAAATGTTGCACAAAAAATCGGGGGTAAGCAGTGTCGTGTATTTGTTTTACTTTATGTTTTTCTAAACCCTGGTTCGTGTTTTAGCATTATGTGACTACACCATAGTGTACACTTTGTACTAAGTATTTCAACTGTGTTTTTATTTTTGTTCGTTTTACGGAAACTGTATCTGATATATTCCGATGTAAACTCTCCCATAGTATATTTCGTGTTATTATGTGAAGTGTATGATTGAATTAATTATAACTGAGCGAGACAGTTTTCTTGTTGCTTTAAAATGTTATTCAACTGTATATATTCCCCCCCCCCCCATTCAATCCTTCCTTTTCAAGCATATACGTGTCAATGCTGTGTTTTGATGAATATTTTCGTTTTTCCAGTATCGTGAAGTGATAAACTCTGACCACCGATTGAAAATCCTTTTGGATGTGAGTAAATTGCTGCTACATTTTATTTTGCTTAAATTTTTTAATATTCCATACAATTATATTAATAAACTTGTATGTATTATTGTTCAATATGGTTGATAACCTTTTTTTTTTAGCTTTATATGGACAGTACAAACAACCTAAGGGAACTTTATGAAGACAAGGATGGTCTCAGAAAAGAAGAAGTAGCTGCTTTATCTGGACCAAATGAACTGGCTGAATTTTATACAAGATTGAAGGCAATCAAAGACTTCTACAGGCGTTTACCAAATGAGGTGAGTCAAGTTTAAATTGCCGGTATTGCTGCTACTTTACACAAATACAAGCTTTTCTACAGAGCACATAAATTATATTTGCGGAAACTCGAGTTGTCCTTCATTTTACATCTACCGTTTATGTCTCTCTTCGCTATCCATAAGTAATATAAATAACGTTTATGCACATTTTTCTCAAGTTTTGGCACCTGTAAATCAATTAAACTTGGCACGCACAAGCTATATAATTACTCGGCTAAGAATATTACATTAAATTACTCTTATAACAGTCTAATGCATTACTTTTTTGGAGTATTTCAATGTATAATTTTTATAATTCAAATTATCAAATTGAAGTTAAATGTAAGTGATTTTTTTTTGTTACATTAACCTTATGTATTGTCTTAACCAACAGATAAGTGTGCCAATGTCTGTTGAATTTGAGGAGCTGAATAAGTTACGCGAAAACCCAACTGATGAACAGTCCAGTAAGTAAATTTACTAAATATCCTTTACTGTTGTAAATACGAGAATTATGAATTCATCCCTGCTTCTATTTCAACAGATCTTGTAGAATTTACTGACGAAGAAGGGTATGGGAAGTACTTAGACCTTCACGAGTGTTACGAGAAGTATGTGAACTTGAAAGGGATTGAGGTGTGTACAATTTATTACCTGAATAGTGGAATGTAAGATGTTTTTTCAATAAATTATCCCGATGGCTCGAAAGAGTAACACATTTTGCATTGTTATTGCAAATTTTGTAAATGTCGAATGCAAATCCTACAAATATTTTTATTTGGCATAGTAAATACAGCTTTCATCTCACAAATAATTTAGTATGAGAGCCAATATCTAAGTACTTAACCTAATTTGTTTATAAAGTAAGACTAGTACATTTTCAAAATTTATTATTTATTTTAATTTAGCTGTTCTTGGGTCATACTGCAAACATATTTTTTTTATCTTCAAGTATTTTCTATTACATGTTGTTTGAAATAAAATTTCCATTTTCAGAAAGTCGATTACATCTCTTACCTGACCACGTTTGACCATCTATTTGACATACCTAAAGACAGGAAAAACTCCGAGTACAGAAAGTACTTGGAGTCGTTGCTGGAGTACTTGTATGACTACATACAACGTATAAAACCACTGTTAGATTTGAGTGCTGAAATTGAGCTCGTGCAGAAACAATTTCTTGCGGCGTGGGAAGCGGGAACGTTTCCCGGTTGGCCCGTAAGTGCTCCTCGCGTTCTCCGCCTGCGCCAAATTGGAATCCTGCCGGATCAGATCGCGATCGGTTATTTACTCTTCTCGTTTTCAGAAAGAAACCGGAAGCGCGTTGGCCCACGTGGGGGCCCATTTGGATTTATCGGCGTTCTCGTCGTGGGAAGAGCTGGCTTCGCTCGGCCTCGACAGACTCAAATCTGCTCTGATGGCCCTCGGACTCAAGTGTGGAGGGTAAGAGTACGTTATTGGCTAGGAGGTTCTCTCTTCATATTCCCAGGTTTTTAATAATCTAGTCAAAGTAATTTGTTTTCTGTTGAATGGCTATTTTATAAATTTGCTACCAGTCATATTGTCTCCCATCTTTTTTTGATAATTCCTTTCAGGGTGAATTATTATTCACTTACGTTTTTAGCAAAAATATATAAAGTATCAACTTCACCAATTGATTGTATTTAACGTACATAGGGATTGTTATTGTGCGTCTTTGGACTGGTCTGATGCAACCCTCCGTGATAACCTGTGTTGCGCAAGTCCTTTCATTTCCGCATAGCTACCGCATCCTCCATTATCTCCTCAGCATATTCCATCCTTTCCTCCTTCTTCTGTTCGCTTCCCTCTAATGCTAATTACGTCATACAATGTGGCCTATTAATCTGCCCCTCCGTATTCTACCTAGAACTTCCTGGCTAGTTACCCTATCCACCCATCTCATTCTCCTGCAGCATCACATTTCAAAGGTGCCTATTCTTTTCCTTATGTAGGGATTGTGAAAAAATTTCAATATTTGGTAAGGAAAATGGGCTCACTATGTCTTTTAAATGCCAGATCTATGAAGGAAAGTAACCTCACACAAATGAAACCCAGTTTTGGTTAATGATTTATTTTTGTTTGCTGAAAACCACATTAAAATAGTGAACACAATGAACTTAAAATTCAAGAGAGATTGGTACTCATTTGATAGACTTTGTAATATTCTATTACTTCAGGACTCTAGAAGAGCGAGCTCAACGTCTGTTCAGCACAAAAGGAAAGAAATCTTTAGACCCCAATCTGTTGGCAAAGAACAAACCAGGCAAAGTTGGTCGCGGTAAGGAGAGCGAACGTCAGAGGGACATTGCGGCACTGGAAGCCCAGGTCTACAGGTAGAGTCAGCTCGTACTATACAAAGGTATCTCCTTCAAGCGACTTGTGACGCGCTTTTCATTCCTCCCCGCAGATTCACCGAGTTGGTCTCCGAGCAAAGGACAGCCACCAAGGAGAACGTTCAGCGCAAACAAGCGCGCACGGAAGGGGAGAGAGACGACTCGGACGCCGAAGCTAGCGCCAGCGAATCGGAAGACGAAGATGACAGCGAGGTTCCTTACAATCCAAAGAACTTGCCCTTGGGTTGGGATGGAAAGGTGAATTGTTTAGTATTTTTAAATTTTTCAAGCATTGTTTTGGTAAACAATAAATCTCTCAAGTTTTTGGAGGTGCTAGATATTTACCAATTAGACGCTATGTTTTTTTTTTAATAATAAATGCAGGCATAGTGCACATTGAGGATTAGCTTTCCCGCTGAAGATGTTGGAGAAACAGTTCTCGGGTTTCCACACGGGTCGGAAGGCGATTAATACACGATGTTTCTAAGACGGAGCTTGAAACGTCTCATATTAATTGCCTTCTGTTGAAACCCGAGAACTGTTTCTGCATAGTGAACATTATTGGAAATGGTTTCTTATAACACAGTTGTACGGCATTGGTTACATCTGTGTTTCAGTGTAACTTAAATATTGGTTTCAAAAAAACACGTAACCGCAGTCCAAGTTTGTACTACACCGCACAAGCTTGACTTCAATTATTTCAGGGAGTATAATTTAATATGTGAATATACCTATAAAGCCTCTTACAGTAGTCGGTGGGAATCTTTGAGTTTGCTTGCTAAACCAATTTACTTCCACAGTCAAGGACTTCACTAAAATGTTTGTGTTTTTCTTTTCCAGCCTATACCGTATTGGTTGTACAAGCTTCATGGCTTGAACATCAGCTACAATTGTGAGATATGCGGCAACTTCACGTACAAAGGCCCGAAAGCGTTCCAGAGACATTTTGCCGTGAGTAACGTTTGACATCGTGAAATATCTGCGTTACACTGTAATCATTCGGCTTGTTTTGTTTTTAAGGAATGGAGGCACGCCCACGGAATGCGGTGTCTCGGAATCCCCAATACAGCTCACTTTGCGAACGTCACTCAGATTGAAGACGCTTTGGCTTGTAAGTAAATCCTAGTTCCTGTTTCTTTTCTAATTTGCAACACGGAAGTTTTGTTAATTCATTTATGAACAAGCCACAGAAACCGTTCCGGTAAGCATCGTGTCGGTACGTTTCCATGACTGGCTCCGAGATCGGCTCCTGGTGGCGTTTAAATTCTGGTACATGGCGTTGGGTTTATGGGAATCGGCGAATCATTCCCGTTAAACTGGGCAGAATAAAGATTTGTCGTCGCCCATAAATTCAACGACGCGCCGGGGCGACAACGGAGCTCGTTCAAGGAGCGAGGCGTCGAAACGCTGCGACGTGACGTGCGCCTTTTTTTAGGGTAGAAGCAAACCCTAGCTCTATTTTTACATTACACCGGGAAAGTTGCCTATATTTATTGCTTATAATATTGTCATGATGGTTTTCTTTGTTGTTGTTTTTAATGAGGGAAATTGTGGAATCCATCATGGACACCCGAGGGAGGTCCGCACCCCTCAGGTAGTGTGAGACTTCTACTCACTAAATCCTTTCTCCTTGGCTAATGTCCACCGCGGAACCGCTTTCGCATTACTTCGTGGTTTTGTAGCCTCTTCGGCACCTCTCCGTTCCATCTTGCTTTATTTTGTAGCCCAAACTTTTGTTAATTTATCCTATACTATTTCTATATATGTCTACACACTTAAACACACGCTATAAAATATGGTAACCCCCCTTATATTAACGCTAAATATATAAGAATTAGCCTACTTATATGTCATGTATATACAATGCTATTCAGCTTTCTCCGTCGCTGTCACGATGTTAGCGTGTGTATGTTACAGAGCTCTGTTATAACACCTTTTTCTTGTGTAAATTTTAGTGTGGGAAAAGCTGAAGAGCCAGAAACACGCCGAGCGCTGGCAACCGGAGCAGGAGGAAGAGTTTGAAGATTCCTTGGGAAACGTAGTCAACAGGAAGACGTACGAAGATCTGAAAAGGCAAGGACTTCTCTAGAAGAGAACGGTTGCTCAGCGTCGTCAATGTCGAACTTTTATAATGTTTACGTGTAACTGAACTTAAATTCTTATTTTAGCTTCTAGTTGTGTGCAAGTCTGTATGATTTTAGTTGGGATCATTCCAAAGTGTTTGTGAATGAAGCAGCGAGTTTCTAATGCATTAATTGTAAATATATGGGTTACCTGCCGTACAATATTGCAAGATCCTGCATTCTCCTGATCTCACCGTACCTCCTAAGTTACCCCAAATATTTTAAAAACATTTCAGTTGCGCCTCAAAATATTGACACGGGGAATTTGTCGTAGACCGGTTTGACGCCAACGTTCTCATCATCTCGATGCAAGTTGGTTTCGTGCAGAATGAATGTTCTCTACTCACTCTGGGTAATTAAAGATAATGGTAAAAACGAGCTTTAGATGGAATGACGCAGAACGGTCGAGCGCCGTCTCGCGTATCATCTCTGCGCGCGGGCGACGCCAGCGGCACCTGGCACCCGCAGCGCTGAACTAGACGAGCCGAAGTAAACAACGTCCGAGCTGCTCGGTTGTACAATCAACGGTCGGTCTCGCCAGTTGACGCACTTTGCGAGATATTTTAGACCATTGCGGGCGATGAATGGCAGGCAAAGCTAGTTATGCGATTAGTAAGGTGCTCGGTAATTGCTGCGGTATATAAACTCTGAGTGAGGCTCCGGCCGACGTGTCATGCACTTCTATGTCAAGTTTCGCTAAAATTCAAACCCATGAAGCCCAACAAGGGGAAGATCGCGTGAATGCCAGGAGAAAGAGATTATCCCCCAACAGTGAAAATATCTGCAAGAGGTTAAGAGTAGAAGACAAAAATATGAACGATACCGCGACGAATAACCAAAAGAGGGCGAACTTTTCGGCTATCACCAGCCCCAACGGAGTCAACAAAAACTCGACGATCGTGACGACCAAACCTGGCGCTGCCAAGAAATTAGTAATTAAAAATTTTAAAGGTACGGTGATGTTTGTAGGTTATGTTTACTTGCTATTTGGCCCCCGAGTCCCTCAGGACGCTTTGTGAGGGTCGCCGTGTTGTAGAAACCTCTCGAGACACGCGCACGCATCTCCGGATGAATTAAACATGTACTCAACTCGCCCATAACAACCTTATATTATGCCAATTGTTAACACACATAATGCTTTTCTTCAGTGCAGTCTACCTGTAAATTAATTTGTATCACGATTAGGGCTAGTCCAACACATTTTTATTTGTGAGACTCCAAATATGTGTTGTTGGCTCAAGATATGTTAATCAAAACGGTGGAACTGGACTAGTTTGGATACGCCGCTGACGTCTGCACCTTTCTTGTATCGAGACTTCTTAATGCCGTGAAGCTAAAATCCCTTGGTGAATGATAAATAAATACAAATACTGATGTAGATAATAAAATAAATATTTATTTTGAAGATAACATCTTACTTGAAAATTTTGTAGTGTATTTGGACAAGTCTTTTAGCCCAGATAACAATGTACAGACCAAAAGTATGAAATTTATAACAATTTTAAATTACCATTAGATAAAATGTTTCATCCCTAATTTTAGGGGCCTCTTCAGTTGCATCTTGAAATAAGTAATTATATATAATGATGATGAGAGGAGTTGTTTTCCAAACAAGTGTAACATTGACTGACACCCAGTGCGGCATTCTTGAATAAGATAGAATCAGATATGTGTGAAAGATGACAACATGTGTGTGTGAGTGAGAGGTATTTAAATAATTGGGGATGCAGGAGTAAGTAGTTGTAAGTAAGAGAAACGAGATGGAGAAGTGTTTCTCAAGGTAAAAGTGGGCTGAAGATTTGTTTGGAACATTGTTCTCGATGATACTAATTTAGTAATCATCATGTTCCTTGTATCGGAACCTCTCGAGTTGTGATGATAAGTTGCTGTGAATAGGTAAAGCTTTTAACTTGCTACACGCTCAAAGTCGCCACTGAAGTGAATGTTAAAAGGAACGCGATGTTGTGGTGTGGCATTTATATATTAAAAATGTTCATTGTCCGCTGTTGATTTTGCCAACATACGTGCATCGTTAGCTGTAATTGTATTTCTGACTTAACTCGGCTGTATACTCGATCCTTTTCAATTCAGTCAGACCACTATAACTGTTTGATATCATACCTTCTGAAAATTTGAAAAGTGTTTTAGGGGAAGGTGGATAACAGGAAGCAAACCAAAATTGGCCGTGAATGTATTGTGTTTCTGTTAAAACCTTTATTAAATTTAAATTGTTGAATTCTCTTAATGTAATAGTATCAGATTGTAGCTTTAAAAGCCATAACAACTTAATTAAAGTGTATTTAACCTTAAAAATGTACTCGTGCTATATTCAAGCTCCTTTGTTGATTTCCATTTTTATAATGTTTACTGCCTTTCTACCAACCACATCAGAACATATGATGTATTTTTCAATTTTTATATTATTCCACACGCAATGTTTCATCCACAATTTAGGGACTTCTTCAGATAAAAATGTACACAGTCCAAATGTCTTGTGGCATTCTTTAGTGAATGTATTCAAGTACATGCCAAATTAAACAAAACCACCCGAATGTTTCTACACAATCTTCATAATATTTATTTTAATCTACACTGGATACATCCCTTCATTATTCATATATATTTATTCAACGATTCATCATTCATCTTACATTTAAAAAAAAAAAGGCTCATTATATGAAAAGTCAGAACCGAATTTTATTTTGTCACAATTTTGTGCCCCATTCTTTCGAAGGATTCCAAGTTTTGCGTCTGCGAAACCGTTCAACGGAAAGGTAAAATAATGTAATATTTTGGATAATAATGATTTTCGTAATGCCACCAGGTTACAGTTTTCTTTACAAAGTATTTGAGTGAAATGCAAACATTACTTGATATAAATAGGCTTGTCCGTTATTATTTTTTTCCCCCCTGCGTTGAAAGATTTGAAATGTTTCCAAGATCTATACGAGACGTTTCCTTTGCAGACAAACCAAAGTTACCAGACAACTACCAGGAACAGACGTGGGAGAAGCTTAAGGAAGCTGTAATAGCTATTCAAACTTCAAAATCTATTCGATATAGTTTAGAAGATCTTTATCAAGCTGTAGAAAATATGTGTAACCATAAAATGGCGTCTACTTTATACGTTAATTTAACAGGTGAGTGCGTGCTGTGAATTTTTTGACTTTCGGTTCGATCGCGCCGCGTCGTTTACCGTCTGTCCCAACTGTTTGAACCTTCTTCTTTTGCAGAACTGACTGAAAAACATGTGAGGGCAAACATCGAACAGTTTTTGGCGGAGTCCATGGACAGACACATTTTTCTCAAAAAGATGAACGATTGCTGGCAGTCACATTGTCAACAAATGATTATGGTTAGAGGCATTTTCCTGTATCTGGATAGGACGTATGTTTTGCAGAACCCGGCAATACACTCCATATGGTGAGATTTTTGTCCCGAAACGACTCCGCCTTACGGCAGGGAAAGAAAGTCGAACCACTTGAAGTCGCGCGGCTCACCTAATTTTGTCCGCTTCGTTTCCACAGGGACATGGGGTTGGACCTTTTTCGTTTACACATCGTGCTGAACACTTTGGTACAAACCAGGACCGTAGAAGGGCTGCTGATGCTCATCGAGAAGGAGAGGCAGGGCGACACCGTCGACCGAACCCTGCTCAAGTCCCTCCTCAGGATGTTATCGGACCTTCAGATCTACCAAGAAGCGTTTGAAGTCAAGTAAGTACGCGCTGCTGCGACAATGATCTGTTTAACCTTTTTAATTTTACTTTTTGCATTTCAATCGTTTCTCCAGATTTTTAGCCGCAACGGAGCGCCTGTACGCCGCGGAAGGACAGAGGTTAATGCAAGAACATGACATACCCGAATACTTGGCACACGTCGACCAAAGACTGAAGGAAGAAATGGAAAGACTCCTGCACTACTTGGACCCTACAACTAAGTAAGCGGGTGACGTGTGTATAAAATTCAATATATATATATGGATGCTCCTAATAATCGCTTCTATCCCATTTCTCTCTATCCATCACAACTAAATACATCGTATATATATCCTACAAGGCTGACTATCTTCGACGCACTGGCGACGTAGCCTAAAGGTCAAGGCGATCTGCAGCTACAGCGGAGGCTCTGTGACGATCCGGGTTCGAGTCCCGGCTGCGCCGAATATTTTCAGTCTTTCTTCCTTCCTTCTTCCTTTCTTCTCTACGCTTGTCATATGTCTTTCCCTGAGCATAATTCTGTGCCAAACATATGTTTCAAAAGCATATTTCCTATCTTTCTCCCTCATTTACTATCCTTATTTATTATCCTAATATCCAATACCTGTCCACCCGGACTAACGATATTTGGCATAGGGCGGGCATCGTGGCTGAATCGGTAAAGGCGTCTCGTGCCTAAAGCGAGGGCTCCGTGACGATCCGGGTTCGAGTCCCAGCGATGCCTAATATTTTCAGTCTTTCTTCTTCTATTCCTCTCTACGCTGATCGCACAGCTTTCTCTGAGCATATTTCTACGCCGAGCTTGTGACTTAAAAGAGAATTTCCCAACTTTCTCCCACGTGTTCTATCCTTACACCCTACCCAAATATACAATGTGTGTGATGACATCACGTTTCAATCATTATTTTGCGTGTATATATTATAATAAGGTAACAGATGGCAGGCACCTTGTAAACGGAAGGTGCCTACCATCTGCGAATCTCAATTATCCAATGTGTGACTTCATCACTTGTCCAATATAGAATTTGTTTATATATATATATATATATTACAGTTGTCATCCATACGTCAACCGACTTACCCAATTTCAAATTTCAGGTGGCAACTGATCCACACGGTCGAGAAGCAGTTGTTGTCGGAGCACCTCAGCAGTATTTTACATAAAGGTCTAGACAGTCTTCTAGAAGAAAATAGAGTTTCGGACTTGACGCTGCTCTACAACCTGTTTACAAGAGTTAAAAACGGTCTGGTGGAGCTGTGCCTCAATTTCAATACATACATTAAGGTATTTAACTGTCGCACACTTCATTAATCTTGTGTAGGAAGTGGCCGAGATGATAAAGCGACATATAGTCGGGTAACTTGTCAACTTGTAACTTATCCTTTTATTCTCACTTTTCTTTCCTCCCGCTCCTCCGTTTCGCCTCACGATTCAGGAGGTTTCGCTTGCCGCGACTGCGCTCAAACTGTCGTTTATTTTCTCCTCAGAAGAAGGGTCGCACCATAGTCATAGATCCGGAAAAGGACAAGACGATGGTCCAAGAGTTGCTCGACTTCAAAGACAAGATGGACAACATCGTCAGCAATTGTTTCCAGAAGAACGAAAAGTTTGCGAACAGCTTGAAGGAAGCCTTCGAACATTTCATCAACCAGCGGGCAAACAAACCGGCTGAATTGATAGGTGAATTAATATTTATTTGTTTTCAAGACAAGTACAATTAAGCCTGAAAAGTGGAAATAATGTGGCACTACTAAATTATTTTTTCTTACCCGAGAATTATTGTACTGTATTTTTTTCACCAAATTATAACGATTGATTTTTCAACAGCAAAATTTGTAGATTCAAAGCTGAGAGCCGGCAACAAGGAATCTACCGAAGAAGAACTGGAAAGACTTTTAGATAAAATTATGGTCCTCTTCCGATTTATTCACGGGAAAGATGTGTTTGAAGCATTTTACAAGAAAGTAAGTAAATACATTGTAATTACGTTATAGAAAATTTCCTTCCCTCCACTATTCTGGCATCCTTCAAGGTTTACTTTGCCGTTTTTGTTTTATCGAATGAGATTCGATGAACGGGCCAAAAGCCAGAAATACAATAATTTTAATTAAAACATTTCACCCCCAACTTTCGTGACCTCTCGTGATTATTGCAAGATCAACCGATATCGTAGCCATAAATCTCCAATTTAATTTACGATGTGTGTATTTTATTATCATTATTTTCTCGTTATTAATTTCCTGGTACATTAATCTGTCGACACAAGCTCATTATCGAGTTCCCCCCCTCTCGGCTTCCGTTTTATCTATTTGTATCACACCTATTTATATTAAATTTGTCGATTGCGTGTTTTTAAACTTTACCAGAGTAAGCGTAGTTGATTTACCATTTCGCGCTTGCTCTCGTCAGGATCTGGCGAAGAGGCTGCTGGTAGGTAAATCGGCGAGCGTCGACGCGGAGAAGAGCATGCTGTCCAAGTTGAAACAGGAGTGCGGCGGAGGCTTCACGTCCAAGCTGGAAGGAATGTTCAAAGACATGGAACTCAGCAAGGACATCAACGTCGCGTTCAAACAGGTGAGGATTCCGCCTTATGCCGCGCTTTCATAAATTGGAACGCTATAAACGACTATATCTTCACAAGAGTTTAATTTTCAAGCACATGGGGAACCTGCGCTACCTCCACCTCACGAGTATCGACCTGACCGTGAATATACTCACCATGGGCTACTGGCCCACTTACCCTGTCCTGGAGGTGAACCTGCCCATAGAAATGATTCAGTACCAGAACATTTTCAACAAGTTTTACCTGGGGAAACACAGCGGCCGGAAGCTGCAGTGGCAGCCGACTTTGGGCCACTGCGTCCTGAAGGCTTCTTTCACGCAGGTCAGTCGACGTGTCCCCGGGGTCGGGGAAGCGACCGTTTACCTCGGGGCCGAATACGCTTACCTTTTACGTTTCAGGGCAAGAAGGAACTGGTGGTGTCGTTGTTCCAAGCTCTCGTCCTGTTGCTGTTCAACAACACGGACGAGCTCACCTTCGAAGAGTTGAAGGCTGCGACCAGCATAGAGGTGATCCGCGTCCCTTACGTCAGATAACGTACGAGCGGTATGTACACGTGTGTGTCTCTTGTGCAGGATGGAGAGCTGCGCAGGACTTTGCAATCCTTGGCGTGCGGGAAGGCCAGAGTTCTCCAGAAGAACCCCAGAGGTCGAGACGTCGAGGACAACGACAAATTTCAGTTCAACAAGGATTTTTCCAATAAGCTGTTCAGGATAAAGATCAACCAGATTCAAATGAAGGAAACGGTGAGTCGTTATCGTACGTTTTTCGGGTCTTTAAATTTGTCGTTTCAGTCGGGTCCGCACAGGTTTGCTCAATTTGCGTTGTAACGAAGGATAACGTGACGGAGGAGACTCTCGACACGTGCCGACTGTGGCGACTTTTCCACGACCGTCTGATATAGGAACATCTGACTCGTCGTCGCGATAATTGTGTATTGTAATTTCTGGAATTTATTGATTCACGTGTCATTTCTACACGCAAATAGATTTTTAGTGGCGCACGTTAACCGCATCGGCACCATTTTTACAGACGGAGGAACAAAAAGCTACCGAAGAGAGAGTTTTCCAGGACAGGCAGTATCAAATTGACGCAGCCATCGTCAGAATCATGAAGATGAGGAAAACGTTGAGTCACAATTTGCTGATTAGCGAGTTGTACAATCAGCTCAAGTTTCCTGTCAAGGTAAAAATATAAGTTCAATTTAAAAATTTGTTGCAACTAATTAATATTTAGACCTTTTAACTCCCATGTACTTTATCGACTATTTGATATTTAGGCCAATTGTTGTACCAGAGGTCCACTAATTTTAACTTTTGAGTTTCGGTATCGCGAACTCCCGTCCCTTTCATTTGCTAAAAGTTTCAAATCCATTTCCGAGAGCATGAAATATTTTCTTTTCTTCGTAGCACATTTGTAAACCTCGCCAAGTCTTCCGTGCCTCATTCTTCGTCGTGTAGCGCGACTTAAAAATGTACCCGGAGATTTCACGGAGAACAGATAACCAAATTCAGTTTCCTTACAGCCTTCCGACTTGAAGAAACGCATCGAGTCTTTGATAGATCGAGATTATATGGAACGAGACAAGGACAACCCCAACCAGTACAACTACGTGGCATAAGAGACGGATTTCGGTCTCCGGACACTTCATGTAACATATATATTGAAAGCAAAAATATATCTATAAATAAATATAAGTTAATAGCAGCAAAAGGGGAGGGGGGGGAGAGAATCGTCACCTAGATAATCAACGTAACGTGAAAAAATAAAGTGCTGTGAGAGAACTTGAGGATTGTGTAAAGAGAAATGATGGGTAGATACTGTGAATGTATCTTCTGTTATTTGTTGTTAAAGATAAAGGGCTGAACTTTTTTCAATTAATTGTATGTTTGTGTGCGCGTGCGAGTGTGTGTATTTGCGAGCGGGCACTAAGAGGTGTAGTACGATATAATAAATATTAAAATTAATAAGAAAACAGTTTTAATACACATTATTATGCTTCCTGCAACCTTACAGCAAGCGAAGCGGCACATCAGTCGACGTGCGAGTGACGGAACTGTCGAGGCGTCTCGACCGACGACGATATTTTTTGCACTTTTGTACTTCGTTTGGCACACAGAAATTGCCAGTGAGTACGTTTATAGTTTTTGTTCGTGATCCAAATTCGTACCAAACCTTTTTATTTGTTGTAAAATGAATTTCTGTTGTGTAAACATGCATATACAAATATATTTTAAATTTACAATACTCAATTGTTAATGTTAATGCATAATTATTATTTGTTTGATGAAATAGGAAAAAAATTGTTTATTTTGGGCAATTGTAAGAACAGATTTTTTTTTTTTTGATTTCAGAACATTAAAGTAAAATACAAGTACTTGTGTTTATTTGCCTTCAGAATCCAGTTGTTACATTAACAAACAAATTTACACAATTTTGGCAGCCCCCGTTTAGGCGGGTGCCAATTATCCAACCAAAATTAATTTTTTTTCGAAGGTAAAATTTCTAAGCGGGTTTAGAAATGAAAACCTCGTCTTCCCGTCATTTTTCCTCGGGGCTGCAAATTTCCTTATCCGGGAAAAACGCTTCTCTCGATACACGCAGGTTGCAGTAAATAAGAAAAATTGTATTTGCGTGACAGAATTTTATTGACTACCTTCATCTATGTACAGAGACTCGTTGTTTTCTAGGCACAACCGGGGAACGGCTCCACTCTATTCTTCTTCATGATAAACTGAATCTTACGGGCCATGTCTTCATTGTAAATAGACTTGCACTTTTCGTAATTCACCCTTTTCCGGACCTGAAACAAATTCGGTAAAGTTTTATCTTTGCATGATGTGACACAAACTTTGGACATGCATACGATTTCCTTGAATTTATTAATGTGAGACCAAGTTTCCTTGGCAACTGTACCTGAAACGGCTTCTCGTAGTACCTGGTCCTGCGCCACTGGTCGAAGAAGCCTTCTTTCCCCATTATCCTGAAAGGGAACAGACGTTAACTTGCTATAGTATGTTATGGGGGAGGAGATGGATACAAACAAAATTCACATCCATTTCTATGACAGATTTCCAGGTGCCGAGTACACGGTCATTTTTGCAGTTTAGGGTCGACGCACATAACGGAAGGCCTGGTCTTTTCCACGGGGTTACCGCACTTCAACTGCAAATTACTCGGCAATTATTAGCGAGTAGTTGATAACTCTTTATGCTAAATTAGGAAATTAGAAGCCTGTCTTGCCAAAGTCACATCTACTGAAAACTAGCCTCCAACATCGAAGGAACATTTTTGTGGCGTATCACAAATTTGTCTCGGGCCAAAAAAAAAAGATAGCGCACACTCTATAAAAGAATTAGATAAGTTCGCTTTAGTTTGCCATGACGGAAACAGTTGGTCACCTTCTACATTAAAATGATGGCTGAAGTAGTTTACTGTTAACAAAGATTACTTTCCTAATTAGGTTAATGATTATTTTCTTTGCTAATCTGTATACACAGGATGTTCATAGGAAGTGCGGCGTTATACGGGTGCAAAAGGTGGACGATGGGAGTTGCGGGAAGGGAAGAGAGGGCGATACGGAGAGATTTGAAGAGGTGGGTTTTTGAAACGCGAGGCTCTTGTAAAATTAGCATTAGAAGGAAGTGTGTTCGGCAACAAGAGGAGAGGGAGGGCCGAGGATGTAGTAGCGCAGGATAGGTTAGCATGTATTTGAAGTGACACGAGGAGAGATTGCGCCTGTAGACTCTTCTTGGCCGTCGTGAAGTGAACTAACCTGTTGAGTAACTTGAAAGCGTCATCGACGTTGCCGTTTTGAACCAAAACAGTTCTCGCAATGAAACTCGCGTGTTTAAATTGTCCCATCGCGGGGATTATCTCCTCATGTGGGGGATGATGGAATATATATACGCTATTATTTACGGGGCTGTGAAATTGTCTGTTTGGGCGTCAAAGAAGCTAATCGGCTGCACGCGAACCACAGATGATGAGGTGTCATATCTCTGGCGAGCCTTCTCAGTCAACTGTTTCCTGCAGTCAAAGATATATATAAACATATATGTCTTTGACTCCAATATTGTCCTTGCTACTTCGCTCTCGTGGGTTCGGAGATCGTCGGCGGTATATTCAACCGCAAAACTTGAGCGTCCTCGACCGTACTGAAGGTAAGTATTTACAGCTGCTATTTGTCATGTTTATGCGACCTCGGCATTGTCAGTTCCCTTACCTCCTCCCAGCTACCCATTTAGTTACATATCAGTAAGCTTCTATTGAATACAGACAATCGATTATAGTTGTCAAATATGATAATAATGATGCACTAAACAAATCAACAGCCTCTAAATCCTTGGGTATTTGGATCGGTGAAAAATTTACATACAGACTAGACATGTAAGAAGTTGGAATTGCTTTGCTTAAAGCTAGGTTTACACGCAGGGGCAGTGATGTTGGTCCAAGTTGGGTTGAGCTGTGCACTGCCTACCGTTTACATGATTGTGGGCAGATAACACTGCCCCACCACTTCACTGCCAACCCTGTTGCTGCTTTCATCACTACAGAATCTGGCAGAGAACTCTGACGCGTGTTTTATGTTTTGGCAACTACGACCGGTTGTGTTGTTGACGTCGCATTGCTTATATCAAGTTGAATATTTTTTCCCCTTTGCGCACGCATAATGTCCATAAACAGGAACTAATCACTTTGTATTTGTGACGGAACAGACGTAACGTGAAAGTCAAACTCGGTATCACGCCACTGTGCTATAGATACGTAAAAATGAAAACAGTTGTTTAGTAATATTACTTTATATTATTATTACATAAATTAGGCGATAATAACAACAGCCAGCACATGTAATTTGAAGCTGGGTTTCAGTGTTTAATTGACTCGGGTTTCTATTACTTGTTGTTTTATTCCCCTTAAAAGTGTCAATTACTGAACAAAAAGAAATGAATTATTTTCCATTACGTGTGATAGTAAGTAGTATGTTTATAGCTATATATCCTTCTTTCGCCTAGTTTTTTTCCAGTTAAAGTTTTTGCCGTTGGAGGCTGGACAATAATTCTTTTTGGAAAGTTAACCTAAAAATGCAAAATACAAACAGTTTACCATCGCGCTATCGATAGTCAGCCCTGACACTTCACAATCGATAACTGACAACCGTAACTGCCACTAACTGGCAACCTATGTGGTCAGTGTCAAGATCGGTGGAGGGGGAACGCGGCCAGTCATGACTGACATACTGTTCACACGCTCCAAGAAAAGTGGGGCAGTGCTCTCGTGTCAGTGCAACACTGACGTGTGTTGAGACGCCACTGACATCACTACCCCCCCCCCCCGCGCGTGTTAACCTAGCCTTACGTTAAATACAATCTAATTCAACTCCAAATTTACATTCTGAAATTTGACGGAAATTCCTTTGTTATGAAAGGGAACGTTTTTTTATGGAACTGACGTCAGAGGACGTAAAACTTTTTGCAGATGTCGAGTACCAACCTAACCAACATATAATTACAACATATGATTATTTGTAAATAAATAACAGTCTATACGTCAAAAACAAAAAGATTTTAACTGTTAACAACAGTTTGTACACGTTTCGTTCCCCGTTATTGAAACTTAAAAGTGTATAATGGGAACGAAACGACCTGATACTAAAAGTTTTTTGGGCACATTTGTGTGTTGCAAGTGAATTAATGAAAAGTACTTTTGAAATGATCAGTGTGACACTTTATAAGTCTTTTCAACTTCACCAAAAAAATGTACATTACAATTGAATACGTAATACCAAAATTGTTACAGGAAAAAACTATAACTTATAATTTACTTGACCCACTAAAGAAATCTATACATACTCATTTTTAACAGACAGGTACACATTAGTTGCACTTAGATTACTATTAATTATGTACACACACAATTTATCACCATTAAAAATCTTTCATATTATATATCTTTTCAATTCCTTGTGGTAATTTGTTAAATCACTTTTAGTTTTGAAAGAGTTATTGCTTCCAGTTTTCCTATGTTTTATTTTCTTTGACTTGGGAGATGTTTTTTACAATAGTGTTGATAATTGATTAATAAATGGTTGAAGAGCTTAGAGCGTGAAGGTGTTAAAATGAATTTTCTGAAAGTCTTCTATGACATGAAAACCATAGTATTTTATGAGATATTTGACATGGAAAAGGCGTTAATGGTGTTTGTGCGAGAAGGTTTTGCAGGCAAGACTGGGTTAATTTAACAGTTGGCGCCTTGTTGCACTTTATTGTAGGTAGAAATAACAGAGCCAAATTCAAATTTCCACCTGTGGACAGAAAATGAAGGTCACGGGTCAAGTTGTAGCAAATTGTCTGACTACTTTTATAGAAACAGCCCAGGGTTATTAATACTTACAATAACTGTGCACCTGGCCTAAAATAAAAGCTTTTTCACAATTTGTTTGGGTGTACACTACAAAAAAAGACTTTCCAGAAGCAGGAAATACGTTTGTGGACGTGGAACAAGATTTCGCTGCATCTGAAAAGCAAACTCTTAAACATGGCATCATTTTGTTATAAATAGTGTCCGAAGGAATACCGTAGCTCAGATTTTATAATAGGAAGGCCGTTATTCATCCAGTTTTTTGGGGGGAATTCCCTCGGACTTTGTGTCTGATGAATAAAATTTGTTATTTTATTTGTGCCAAATGCTTGAGACAGGATGAAGTCATACTTGTGTTGAATAAAATGTGGTTAGATAATTTGTGAATTGTATAACTTTTGAAGTACTATTTTAATTAGAAAATAATCAATTCCTTATATAATCGGTTAAATTTAGTTTCCGCAATATGTCTCGTCAAAAACTTTCCCAAGAAGTTTTCCCGGCGTGGCGTTTACACCCTCGCCGAGCGTTCGTGCAGCATTACTTGTTAACTCGATGACCTTTTCGCACGAATGCTGTCAGCGTTGCGGAGTTGTATTAAAAGTGCAGCGACCTCATCAGGTGATCGGGAGGGATGTTTTAGAAACACGGGAATGGCGTTTTTGGATCAATAAAATGTTCCGAGCAAATTTATGAAACCTCCAACCTCTCCTAAGGCCATTTTTTTTTTTGAGTTAACGCCTTCTTGCATTAAGCTCTTTTGTCAATAGTGTTGATGAAATAGACCGTAGGATGAAGTAGAGTGAGAAGAACAACCAGGACGGTCTCGGGGGGGGAAGACGTCTTCATCGCTTTCAGTAGCTTTCGATCTTGCATCGCATTTAGTTTGATGAGTGACGTGACACGTGTCCAACAAATGTATTAAACTGCGTTTTAAAAATACGTATCGTTACTGTTAATGTTAAGGTAATAAGATGAACGTGGCACAAGGTCGAAAGCTACTTAAAATGTCCTAAACGTAATGGACGTTTCCTGGTTGTTCCCCTTATTCTGCGGTTAATATGTTACGTCATTCTCGTAGCATCGGTGCGACACAAAAAATGCAATGAATTTTTAAGCGGGATATATTTTGTCGTCGTTCCGCCCCGGCGATATCAATTCTGTAACTTACATTTTCCCTGGATTGTTTGCAGTAAACTTGAATTACTAGGAATTTTTGTTGAATTAGCAAACTGAAAGTCTGAACTTGTTTATATTCTCCACCTATTCTGCTCCTTCTTATATATCTCATTAAACAAAATCATCTTTCCGACGTCAGTATCGTGTCATTCTTTACGAAGAATGTGGTGGAAGATTAAATTACATAGGAGCGTTTCCTCTCCCGGTCAGATCAGGCAATAAGTAACATTGTCATTTCACTAAAATTCTGGCAATAGTTTTTTCTATTTTTAAATGGCCGTTTATTTTGTCGTGGTGGCGACACGAGTAAGAGAGACCCGACTCGACGATCGGTGCGGAACAATCTCTAGCGCGCTTCCACTATCCGGTCGAGCCCTTGAGGTCTGCCCCTTTAACCAATTTACACTCGATATTAATTCTTTGTTAAAGTCTTAGATGTCGTCCCGCCGTAGCTGACGGACGGAGAGTCGCCTCTGGTTGTAGACCCCCAAACTTGGTTTGAAAATTGCTTTTAGTTTTCTGAAGAGCAAATTATTTCACTTGTCTGCAACTTGCATTATTCTTAAATTCTAATCAGTCAATAAGCTGTACTTTTCTAATAATGAGAGAATGTTGTCTTGTGTTTAGTTTACCAGAGACGCAGCTCACTGCTGTTGTATTTACGTTGGTCTGATCCACGCTAACCTATCTTGCACAAGCCTTTTCATTTCTCCATAACTACTACTTCCCACATCCTCCCTAATCTACTTACCATATTTCATCCTTTGCCTCCCTCTAATGCCAATATCTCCAAACGAAACATTTCCAAATTACGCATCTCGCACGTTAAGCCCGTAAATTGTGCCGAGATCTGTGTGTCAACCTTACAACTCAAAATGTGGCCTATCCTCTTCGTCAAAATCCTCCGTATCGTTCTCTCTTCTCTTATTAAAAGAAAGTGTCGACATTGGGGCAAATAATTCAACTGGAGATACAAGAAACGATTAAAGTTTTTGTCCGGCAGTAAAAAATTCTTTTCGTCTTTGGTCAGGAATGTAAGTTGCGGCAGAAAATTGACCCGCCGACTCTTCCCCGGTGAAGAAACGTCTTCACCAGTTTCATCGCAACGTTTTAAATCGTTGCCACGCACGTGACCAACGTTATCGTTAAATTAAAAATTAGGTATTTTGACAGAACGTGAATAAAGACAAATATTTGTAAGTAGAAAAATGAATTTATTTGCCAGTCCAAGCGAAATTGCTTCAGTTTACATGGTACGCTCTCGTACAAAGAAAATACAGGTTATAGGTTCCTGAACCGCAAGACCGAGTTTACTACCCAGATATTAGAATGTTAATTTTCAGGAAGAAGAAACGGGCCTTCACTTTTAACAGCCTGTAAATTCTGTCGGATGCGTGTACATAGATAGAACTCGCGTGACGTGATCATATCACTAACAATATATATTTACCAAGGCTTCTACGTGAACAAACATTTCCAAATTACGGATCTTGTACGTTAATCATGTTGTGCCTGTAGATGATGCTGAGGTACGTGACGACAGTCACGACCACGAGGATGTCGTCCAAAAAGCCGATTATACCGAACATCGCCTCGGGTATCAGATCCAAGGGGCTGACGAAGTATATCAAGGTCGACAGCAGGACGATGTAAATCTTCCACCTGATGAGGACGAATATGTTCACGTCGAGCAACAGGTCGGAGAACATGTGTCGCATGATGAAGGGCACGTCCCTGATGACTTCGGAGACGGACCTCCCTGCGAGGAAGGAGGACCTGTTGTAACCGTCCATGAACCTCCTGACGGTTATCCGTTCGGAGCCCAGCGCGGAGGAGTCCGGAGCCTCCAGTTCCTCCCTGGTGAACCTGGAGATGACGGTGGTCGTGTGAGACCTGCACAGCGGGCACCTCACCCTCGACACGCTGCCCTGGTCGTAGAACCGCTTGAAACACAGCCCGCAGAAGCAGTGGCTGCAGTTGGTCTGGACGGTTAGCTTGGTTGTGTCCAAGCAGATGGGACACGGATCCCGGACGCGGGGAGGTTCTTGGTTGTAGAAATTATTTTCGTTCAAGTGTTCTCCAGATCCGTTACGGTGAAATACGCGTTTTACGATGTAGTAAAGTATTCCGAAAATCGGAATGATGAGTACAGTCACTCCGATCAGGACTTCGTTTCCAATACCAGTAATCATACTTCAGCTGTGACACAACAGGATTATTGCTATTATTTTTCTTAAAAAAGGTTTTTATGCACATGAAATCACTTGACGGATACGATTCGAGTTTACCCGTATCTTTCGTATAAGACACTAAACGTTTTATCGAAACTGATAAGAAAACAGAAATAAATTAAATAAAAAAAGTACAGACAGCTGATGATCTCCTCATAGCACCGGGTTTTCATTGCACCAAAGGTGTTACCTACTAGCCAGAGACCAACATCTTTGGAACAGTCTGTTTACACGGGCAGTGATCACTGCTAGTTGGCCAGTTCAAAGAGCATCTTTGTGCCGGCTGCGATTGTCAATTGTCGCCAGTGAACAAAGTGGAAAAGATGTGACTATCGATTATGCGACGGTAAACGGTATGTGTTTTGGTTTAGTGTGCGATTGGAGTAAGTTGGGTTTTTATACTTTTTCCCCCGTGTGTGTTTATAGTCTGCAGTGGATCTTTGTTGTGAACAGTGGTCAGTAGTTTGGGATAAAATTTTTATGTTGCACCTACTCGCCTATAAATTTTTAGGTTAACTTTCCGAAACGTAATACTAAATGAATGTTGTCCTCCGACACAAACTTTAACCTTAAAAAAAGAACAAGACAGAAGAATCATATCAAATGTGAACTTTTGTCAGTTTTAATTAAGTAACGCAAATTGCAACATTGGAAAATTAAATAATTGTCATCGCTCGGTGATCAAAAATTTAATTTCCTAAGCCATTAAATTATAAAATACAAATAAATTCCTTTGCATTTGTCTAAGAATTGTCCCGTTGTAAAGTTATATTGAAAGTGCTGTTGGCTAAAGAGGAAAGTTATCCTTCAAACTTAATACGTCATGATTAAGACCCTCCTGACCTTGTTAATAATTTATAGCCTTTGTCATTGACACTTAAGTAATATAGTGAAAGTTTTCCCTTCTTCTTATATAGATTTTTAAAATTTTGTTATTAAGTAGCAGTTTTCCCTTCCTTCCTTTCGCAGCACCAACTCTCCACCAGTTCTGTGCTGACTTGTTGAAGTTTGAATGTGGTCTTTGTAACATGTTTTGTGAAGAGACATTTTCAAAATTTTAACTGGTGTCATTCTGTCACGTCACGTGACTCTAAGTACCTAGATGGCAGTAATCGGGAGAAAACCATGTCCTGCTTCCTGTAGAGTGCGCTGTGATGAGAAAGTGCTATTTGGGAAAAACTGACTGTTCCACAGCGGTGTGAAGTGATTAATTGACCACGCCAAACATAGAGAATGTAGATTTTCGCAACAAAGATGCTGAATGAAGAGTTCTCGGGATTCCAGTTGGTTAACGCAGTTTCCAAGGCTGACGTCGCCGTCACCCGACTGGAACCCCCGAGGACTCGTCACTCAATACCAAACATGCTCAGATCTGGTGTCTTTATAAGGTTGAAATATAAGAACATTATCATCATGATATTTTATTTCAGTTTTGAGTTAAAACCTTGTACACGGTGTAAAGTTCATATTGATAAGACTTCCACTTTCATAGTGCCGTGATATTGAAATCACTCTTATCTTCTTTCCAGATGCCAGTCGCAAGCAACGGATACGGACTTTCTGCTGGAATAATCCTGTCAACTTGTCTCGCACGATGAAGGATATTCAGGTGAGTCAAATACTCTCATCAATTCTGCCGTTCTCAGGCTGAAGAATGTATTTTCCTCATAACTTTGACTTGCGCGTTTCTTATTTTGGCAGGACCTGCACGTGCTGCCGCTTCACCCTCGAGGGGAGGAAGGAAGGAAGGAAGGGGTGAGCGGATCTTCTCTCTCTCTCGGCAAAGTTAACTTGGCTCACGTCGGTTCCATATATTCATTGATATATTATTATTATTTCTTAAATGCCTTAAAAGAGTCACAAACAATATTAAAATTTCATTTGCATCTTGTGTCACTTTCAGTGTCACTGGAACATAACTTTTGTTTGGAAATACATTATTCAGAAAGTAATCAATGTTCCCCCTTTGGCCAGGGTGAAAGGTACAGATATAATACAATACAATGAGGTAGAGTTCCTAATTGCAACAGAGTGCTAAATGACAAACAAGTAGCCAAACTACAGGGGAAAGAAATACCAGATGTCGAGGCTCCGTCACTGCGGGATCCGCTGACGTCCCATGGAAAACATTGTGTACTTTACAAAATCGTTGGACAAGAAAGGATAATGTCTTCTATATGAAACACGCTGAAAAACATTCCCCAATCACTGAGCTCTAACATACAGACTAATATCGTCGGGACAATTTCTTTTCTCTCGAGTTGGCCGCCCTGCTTCGTGTTCCGGTGTATTTCTCCGTCGTTTGGCTACTTTTCCGTGTAATTAAAATACTTTTCTAACTCAGATATTTCACGTTTTCAATCTTCATCTAAAATTCCGTCTCGTCGTCATCTGTAATCCTACGAAAAAAGTGTAATTATATCTGTTAACTTTACCTTATGGACAAAGGGGAATAAACTTTAATTCTATTCAACATTTGTGTGTTAAAAAGCCAAGTTAACTTTTTGGAATAAAGATGAGTTTGGTTACACCAGAGAAAATATTGGTTCAGCTATTTAAAACTTGGCATTGGATTTGCCTGCAGTTAATGTAAATTTTCCTGAAGCTCGCCTTCGCAGGCTGTGCGACTGAACTCGTCTTGTTCCACGTTTTTTAGTTTGTAATTCAATTTCTTGTCGAGCGATTTGATTCAATGACCGATACATTTACCTGCCGCGTTGTCTTCATCGGTCTTGAGACTCGTCTGATGATAAACTAACCACATTTGAAACCTCCCTAATCTGCTTAGTGCATTCCATCCTCGCCTCTCTCTCACACACACACCTGACTCTGATTCTAATTTTACAAGACCCTCAATGTGGCCCACTTATCTTTGTCAACGTCCTCCAAATTCCCCTGCTCTTCTGTTTAGTGACTTGTCTCATTCTCCTTCCTACATCACCACATTTAAAAAGCTTCTATTCTTTCACTCTGCCGACATTACTTATATTACCTGTAAGTAAATTCCTGTTATTCCACTGTTTCCCGTAATCCTGACGTTGTTCTCTTCCCCCAGGACCACGTTCATGCCTTCTTCTGACTCCCCTAATATCATCATCAAAGTGCAGGGTTTTTATTTCTCCTCCTCGCAGCGTGATTCCAGTTTAATTTTCTTCACGCCTGTTGTATATATAAGTTATAGAACATGGACATCCTCGTCTTACTCCTTATGTTATGCACAAGTCTCGTTTGTCCTTAATATCGTGTTTCACTTCACATTATCAAATTCTTTTTTTATTTTAATCTCCAAATGCCGTAAACTTAGACCCTGGCGTCTCCTTATCCGTCTTCTAGAATCAGCCGCAGAGTCAAACTCATCTTGTCCTAACTCGCACTCTATATGACGTCCCACCTACTACTTTGCACGCATGGTGATACTAAACTGGTTGTTCCTGGAATCCTTCTTCTGACAGATGAAATCTCAAGTTATTTTCACCGTTTGAGGAGTCGATTCATATTTCCTCTGGTCTTTAAAAGTCACTTGGGTTTACAACTAGACGTTTTATCATCTCCTTCTTCTTCAAAACTTGTAAACTTTCCATTTCGTCATTCTCACTCGCTCTAATTCTTTGATATTTGACCAGATCAATTCATTTAATTTAATTTGTTAAAATCTCCTCCTGCAGGTCTCTGAACTTCCCTCTTTGTCACCATTTCAGACGTTCTGCAGGCAATTCCTCGAGCAAGTGCGCAACGTCTTCCTCGATCCCCTTTTCCGTCCCTAAAAGGATATCTGCAATATCGTCACGTATTTCATTTGTGTAGTTTTGGACGTTCTCCGTCATCTCGCATTTCCCTTTCTAAGGAGCCCGGAAAAGCTTTCTTTACATTCTTCCAACTCCTTACTTTGACTCGTCTTCCTCGACTCTAATATTCGCGGAAGAAGATACGTGACGCATTGCGCAAGCCAATCACAGCAGAGCTTTGGCCAGACTGAAACCTTCCTATAATACAGCTGACGGTTCCTTACATGAAACTAGTCTTGTATAAAGACATGCAGCAAGATGATGCGCTGTAAGTAAGGAACCGTCAGCTGTGCTGTGATTGGCTGCCAACGCGTCACGTATCTTCTTCCTCCTCGTGCTGTGAAGCAATGCGCTATTATTTGCCTATCTTCTTGTTTATTAACCATTCGTCTCCTTCAGGGATGAATCTGTAGTAATTAACGGCCAAGAGTCGTGGCTTCCGCCTCCAGATCCAGCTCCGCAAACCTCGAAAATAAACTATCTCCAGCAACGTGTCTATCTACCTACGCCCTCTGCCTGCTCCAAAAATAAACTATCTCCAAAATCATCCACTATGGAGTCGAGTCTCCTCTGTGATTCTCAGAAATAAACTATCTCCAAATATCTGCTGCCAAATTGAGTCGTGGCTTCTCTCATCTCCAAATATCTGCTGCCCTTTGCCTGTCTCTGTACTGTGCTGTAGTTTTGTTTAACTTTGTGATGTTTCATGTTCCCTGTTTGCAGCTGAACCTCTGAGGAGCGAGTAGACCGGGGGCTTCCAAATCCTCGGCCCACCCGCTCCTCCAAACGCGGGACCGGGAAGATGCGGAATCTGGAAAGTCTCTGCGCTGGACAGAAAAGCTGTTTTATCGTGTTGGACTTAGGGCGATTTTTCAGGCCCCTGCGGCCGCCCGGGGCAGCCAACCCCCGCAGTCTAGCTGCTGCTTCAACAGCTGAAGAAGGGATTTTATTGGAAATCAAGGAAAGGATTTAAAAGCTTGTAAATGGTTAAACACAATAAATGGTATTGTAAAGATATAAACTGTAGTCTTTATTCCCATCAACACATCATCATTAATCAGGTTAGCAATAAATCAAACATCAAGTGTCTATACATTTAATTAACCTTTAAAATCAATGTTCAACATAAAATAAATACAAAGGTAACATTATTTAGTATTTGCAAATAACAGCACAAGGTAAAGATACAATTCAAACACTTGAAGCAAAGATAATAAAGAAACCTCAGCAGCAGGAAGAAGCTCCACAGCAGTCAGGAATCTCTCCTGAAACAAGAAAAAAACATTAACATGAAACTTGCTAAAACACAAAATTTTATGAGACTTGAAAAGGAAACAAAAAGCATTTCAATGAATTATTTAAAATGAAGTGAATAAGAAACTGATTTACATTACACAAACAGTTGGCAGTATTGGGGATGATGGAATCTTCACGGTTAACCAACCAGGTCAGGTTTTTAAAGGAACGCAACAGAAACCTCGTGTTCCTTTAAGCACTTGACCTTCATCACGTCGCTGCCATCCTTCAAGGGATCTTCCGTTAGTCCTGCTTCCTTCCTTCCTCCCTCCCTCCGCAGACTGTCTTCTCATCTGAAAGGGGAAAACACGCACGTCAATCACTTTATGATAACCTTGAGACAGCAAAGACATTCAACTGCAGGAGGCGCAACTTGAAAATATCAAATAATTTCATTACATCCAAACACTCATTTCTTTTTGCATGGAATCCTCTCGGTTGCACACTTTAAAGAAACACACACATTTAGTTCTGCTGCAAACACCTGATTCTTTGACTTGTAATAAAACCTTTCCAAAGGGAAGGAACTGTGTTTGTCCATCTCGCTTCTTCAATTACACGACACGGATAAACGAGATTATCTCGATACTTCCCCGTAATAATATAGCTGCGAGCGCTTCACCGAACGCCGTTAGAGAGAAGAGGAAAGGCCCTAAAGGTGTCAAAGGTTGCTGTAATTAGGAATGGATGAAACTACCGCAGAGAAGAGGAACGAGGCAGGTTTTCAATTCCATACACCTCAAAAAAAGTATGTCAAATTAAACTCTGGCACTTATTATCATCAGTTTCCCTGATAACTTAAAAACTGTCAAACATAACCTCGTGCACTTTAATAGTTCTTCATATAAAATATAAAATCGTTTTCAATGAAGCACGTCATAAAAATATTACAGGTTAAGGAATGTAAAGCAAAATAATCTTTCATAATAACAGACTTATACTTGCAAGTTAAATTGCGAGCTGTATCTGCGCCTCCTTCGTCATCAAGTAAATCTGCTTTGGCAATGTTGCGAGATTTCGTAGCAAGTTATCTAACTGAACGTAAGAAGCTCCGACATTTGCTCGCCGGAACAGTTACGACAACTTTTTGCTTTCCTTTCCTCAACATTCCAGGTGCATTGAATTTTTTCTCCAATCATCCAAAACTTTACACACAATGTATTGCGTAACTTGATTACGTTAAAAGATGACAAGACGAATAAAATCGCAACCGTACATTTTGCAAACGATGATGTGAACGGTTGTATACATATATATGTCCCGTAGACGAGGGCGAGGATGAAGTAGGCGACGTGCGATTTTACACGATGATGGAATAAATTAAATTCAGACTCAAACCTATGGACTCGTTTTAGAGTACGAGATTGCAAAAAGGAGGAAAGACGTGACTTACCGATTGAAACGTAGAGCACGCGTCTATAGCAATGACAAGGCAATCGTGAGTTGTGATAAACGTTTGTCACTCTTTGCTGGAATTTTAACTTTAGGTACGTCCGGTTTCCTTGACCAGGGCAAGGTCCAAACGTTCTCAACGCGAGGACTGAACTGTGGTTATATTATTTTTGTCAACAGCTCAGTTTATTACATTTTAACAAACGCCTGTCCCGACCAAGATCCACCGTCACTTTATGCCGCGCATTCAACTAGACGCCAACACATCACGACGTCTCTTAATACACAACATATATGACCAAGTTGACTTTAAATAATACTGCCCGTCTATCCGCGCATTATGATTGGGGAGGGATCCGCAACATGTTACTAGTCTTTGCCCATTTTTAAATTCGACGATAAAAGGAAACGAGCTTATATCGAAAAGGAATTTGCAATAACCTAATTACAAACAACCAAACAAAAGTAAAAATTGAATGACAAATGTATATAAAAGTTAAGTAAATTTGCTGGGACACGAGTTTGCGGCACAAATTTCACACGTCAAATTTCTTTTTTCCAGCATTCTCCTTCTAACTGTCAATGTTGGCTACAAATTGGAAAAAAGTTTTAATATCCACTACTTACATCAAACAAGAAATCAAAATTGTAGTTCCAGGTAGAATCAGAAGGAAACGTCTGTCCGCCTTTCTCTCTCTCTCTCTCTCTTGAAGCCCTGTAACAACAATAAAATTGCTTCACAAAACAATTTCACATAAACTCCTTTATAAAAATAAAATATGCTTTCAACTACAGCACTTGGCTAGAGACTCAAAAGCCTACAAATATGACAACCTTACGTGACTTTTTGAAGCTATAAAGTTAAATTGCTTTGGTTGTCAACTTTACTGACGATATTTTACACAGCCAAGCCACGCTCCTATTACGACGATGAATGAATCAACCGTTTCTTTCGACAAAAGTAGCCGCAACCGTTGCAATGGTCTTTATTTAAGTCAATTTATGACACGCACACAGGAGTAAAACGAAATAAGCGATACATTTCTTCATAGTCAAATCTATTCAGAAACTATCCAACTGAATGTTCACAAATGGTGTATTAGTCTCCATCTCTCTCTCTCTCCCTCGAGTGGAAATAAGATTTACGAATTTATAATTGAATTGATTTGATAAAGAAATAAATTGCGTTTGCCTTGATAATCGGTGGACCGAGTATTCATTTTATGATCACATTACAATCTCGTGCAAGTTACAGATTAACAGCATCAAATAAATATGAAAAAAAGTTTTATAACCACCTCAGAGTTGACATAATCTTGCATCCACCCGGAACTTTATAATTACCAGATGACGTGCGAACGGGCAGAGTTAAATACAATCATTCTACTAGTGAGACGGAAATGAAGACTTTAGTCTAGTTTTCTACTGCAAAACTCTCAAACAAAACATTGGATTCCACAACAGAAAGTAAAGCGCCCCATTTGTATCCCCCAAAGAAACAGTCCTAGAGGGCAATATTACTTTGTTCAAGTACCGAGGATTCAACATACTATTGCAGAAATATCAACTTTCCCTGAATACTGGGAGAGAGTCAAATTGTCATTATCCTGGCCAAACTAACGTTATGCTTTACTTTCTAACGAAACTGCCAAAAATAGTCAAACAGGGCACAGGAAAGCCGGAAGGGCAGCAAATGGATGAATCTTTCGAGGTTGAAGAATCCCTACGATTACAAATAAAATATTTCTTTTGATAAAGTTAATGGGGCAAAAAAGGTCTTAGTTTGAAGCAATTTACCGTTAATAATCGCAAAGTTGTAAATTTCACTTCTTACGTTCACAAATTTTGTATAAAATGGTAATACGTAGAAAAAAAAATTAGGAAGTACGTTTGGTTGAAGGTTATGTTGAGACAGAGTGCTTGATCCTAGGTTACATTCACAAATATAGAAAGACACGAGTCACGCCTTCAAGTTTATTTGGTTGAAAAGGGCAAAACGCGTGGTGAATGATAAAATATATATAAAAAAAAAATCAAGGTTTGATTTAGACGAAAATATTTATTTCGTAGTTAACGTTGAACTTGCAGGAACATTGTCTCTAGCCCAATAATGAAATGTACCTTATTTTACGTGTACCTGCGTACCTGAATCGGCCGGTCCATAAATTGGGTTGTCACCTCGTCGAATTCTCTTCACCCATTAAATTAGCACATGGAATCAACAACACATCGCCTCCACCTGTAACCAGAGATAAGAAAACGTTCATTACACATATCTTTGGGAGAAATGTATTTCACAGGTTAACATTAACTAGTTTCTTGTTTTGATAATTTTTAATTGATTTCAATTAATCAAATACTATTCTATTTGTTTATAAAAAATTCAAACCTGCTATCTTTAAATATTCAACGACATTAATTAATAGTATTTAGTAGGAAATTTTCTACGTTTATCTTGTCATTTCGAATCAGAGCTCTTTGTTCCAGAGTCTGTATGCGTGACTGGATGGACAAAGATGTCAAGTTCCTTGACCTTGGTCTCACGTAGGCGTGACCCAAGTGCCTTTAATCTGTCAAAGGCAGCTGAGAGCCGTGGACCTGTAAGTTGCGCTTTAACCCCCTCAAGTTTAAATGGGGTCGATTTCAATCCTTGGTATATGGTTTTTATCAATTTACTTGGTTACAAGTTCTATTAGTCGTTATTAACAGCAATTACACACTACCTTTCGTTTCTGATTGGGAACTCTTATCCGGGTAATAACTACTGTTCCTATTGAAACTTTTCAGACTTTCAAGTACTGGAATGATGTTCAATGTAAATACTTCATCACATTTCGGACAAGGAGTGAATGACGTTAATCGCTAAATTTTATGCCCGACAAAGTCTCGAAAGGGGGATGAAACAATGCATTTATATGAATTAAATTACATGCCGACAGTTTTCTCTCTCTTTATTGTACAACAAATGTTTTACCTTTCTACGCTTCATCCATGGGACAGATAGATACAGATTCCCCCTCTTTAAGGGGCACGTGGAGGTTCACATATCAGATCAGTCCAACTGGTCCAGTGAAACACCTCGCTCACAAGCCTCCTTTGCCAAAAACCGTTCCGGAGCTCGAAATGGATTCCAACTTGGGTCTCGTCATTGGAAGTCGCACAGAACGCTGTTAACAAAACTTTCAACCTACTTTCACGTTCTGTGAAATTCTTATCGATCAATTCCTTACAACTCTTTGTAGTCGCTGAGCGTAAAATGTCTGTTTTTGAAAAATTTTCACATGGCGCCCTCGTCGCCTAATCGTGCATATTACTGCAGGAGTAGTGTTCTTTAATTAAGCAAACTGATGACCTTGAACGGACTTTATTATATAAATTTACTCGTAACTATGTTTCTGCACGTTTTCAGGTTTTTTCCTTCCTGCAAAAGGGGGAAACGTGTACACGAGATTAAGCCCGGGGAGGTGAAATTGAGTCGGATCTTTTTTAAAAAAATATATGGAAACAAAATTGAACTTGCCACGACAATGTCAAAACGTAACAAAAAATTTACGACAGAAGTCCAACAATAATGACAACTGGTAACGCTAGTAGTTATTGTCAAGACCGAATGTTAACCCCGAGGGTTAATTTTCTGTACATTTTTCCTCTACATGGGAGGGAGAAAACCCGAAGGGGGCATAAAAATGTGGCAAAACGTTGTTACGAGTAAATTTAGCTGATACAAGGCCACCATTTTGTTTAATCATATGTAACAAATGTGTAATTAAAACCTTCAGTTTTCTCCAAGTTAAATATTTCAGACAGCTATTACAATGTCACTCACTCTGTTTCAGCATTTTGCTCAGACCCGACGACGGCGGGTTACGATATAATAATAATAAGCGCCTCCTCCTTTGTCGCAGCGAAGCCCAGGATGCTGATCAGGATCTACTCCTTTTTCGTCTTGGTTTGGGACGTGCTTTTCCTCGTGGTCGGGTGCGCCTTGGCCATACTCGAGTCCTTGTTCTACCTCGTGAAACCACCTGAGGAGAAGTCCGTGGAAGGTGAAATAGCATTGGTAAGAATTAAACGCACCATCATCTTGCCAAAAGCATGTTTAACATAATTATACTCTGCCTGTAGATTTCAAATTTGTGAGCGAGGAATCGAAACTGTAAAAAAATACGCGCTCGATGAGCGCACGGAGCAGCGGATCGATGAACGGACTACGTTTTGAGGTAGGACCGAAGGCAGCGATTGGCGCCGGACACCCGACTCGTCAAAGGAATCTGGGGAAACTTTGATTACTCGAGACTTTCGACGCGCAAAAAAGAATGGTCATTTATGTAGGGAAAGACCTCTTCCGCGTCCAAGACTTTTTTGAAAAGTTCAAAGGTTCTCGGTTGCATTTTTGTTTTCTTGGTTACAGAGAAGCTGCCTTAATGACAACACTTTCCTTACGGCAAATGTTAAAATATCGATGACGTGAACGCGATGCATCGTAATGACAAAGTAACTTACCATATTCCACTTTTCAGGTGAATTTAATGGTTCGTCAAGCAGTAAAGTGACTTTTATAGGAGATAGCCTTTCAGTTTTTCAAATGATTTGCTTTGTAATAATTTTTTTGATAATTCAATAAGGACACAAAAGAGAGGCAGAAATTTGTCGACACAGATGGCGGGCACCGTTCAACTGGCTGCAAGTAATTGCGTACGTTTACAGTTCCTCGAGCACAGACTCTCCTAACTTTAGACGCGGTCGAGACTACGGCACCTCGTTCAGACGCCTTCATCGATTACAGGTTGTGGGCACGACCCGCGGAGTGGGGCGAGAGATGGCGATCCAGCTCGCCTCCTTGGGGGCGACGGTGGTCTGCGTGGACATAGAAGAGACGGGGAACATCCGCACTGCCAACGCGGCCAACAAAGAGGGGGACGGGAGGGGGTCGGCCCACCCCTACACCTGCGACGTCACGGACAGGGACCAGGTGACTATTTGGAGCCGGGCGAGTGGGCGCCGGGGCGGGGTTCTCACCTTTTCGTGTGCAGGTGGTGAAGATGGCGGCCAAGGTGAAGATGCGCGTGGGCGACGTGACGATGCTGTTCCACTGCTGCGGCGTCCCCAGTCCCAGGACGATCCTCTACAGCCCTCTGGACATCCGCAAGACTGTGGACCTCAGCATCATGTCACACTTCTGGGTCGGTAACAAGCTAGCGCACGCTATTTAAACGATTCTGTAAACCAGCGGAATATTAAAATCGATGGATGTTTTTGTTACAATCGCGTGGAAATTTAAAATTTGTATCGTCGATTTGGTCCTCGTTTTCCAAAAAAAATATGGAGCAAAATACACCGCAGTTTCACTAAATTGAGTAAAAACCCTCGGCACGTGGAAGTACCGGGAACACGTTGCAAAATTTAAACTCAAATTGTATAAATTCGTGTCCATTTAACGATAGAAATAAATCACGAGAGGATCTGATCTGTTTTTTTGGGAAGCTGCTGGAGGCCTTCCTGCCGGCCATGACCCGCGACAACCACGGTCACGTCGTGGCGATGTCCTCCGTGGCCGGGCTGACGGGCGGGCGCCTGCAGGTCCCCATGTGCGCCTCGCAGTTTGCGGTCCAAGGGATGATGGAGTCCCTGTCGGAGGAGCTGAGGGCCGCGAGGACCACCGAGAACGTACGCCTCACGCTGGCGCACGTCTACCCCTTCATCGTCAGCAAGGAGCAGGCCAGGGACATCAGGCTCAGGTTAGATCAGGAGGACGGACGACATTTCTCGTTATATCGGTACTCGGTCTGGGGAAGAAACTCGTTTTGTAATCGCGCTCCATTCAGGAAGCGTTCCCCGCTTGTCTCGAGCTCCTCGCACCAAACTGTTGCCGGCTACTAGTGTGAAGTTCTCGTGAAAGTCTGGCCACCGGATCCCGAGTGCGTTCATAAATTGAGAATATCCTGTACCTTAGCCACTGTCGAACCCAAACTCCCAACAGCCAATGCAATTAAGTGTAGCCCGGTACGACAAAAATCAGACAGTCTCCCCCACCGTTATCGATCTTCCAGTTGTCCAGAGAAACAGGAGGAGGGGGGGGGGATGATACCCTGTATCTGTCCCCCTCGCTCCCGTTAGTAATTTACAATGATTCACAAAAGTAACCTCATCACCGCGGACTCAATTTCGCATTTTTCTAGCAAACGCTATCAGAAATTGACGATAAAAATGTTCTGTACGTTGCAGGATCCCCAGTTACTTTGGGACCATAGAGCCGAAGGATGCCGCGGCACAAATAATCACCGCGATGAGGAGGAACTACTCGGAGATCAGCGTTCCAGGCTACCTGCTCTTCCTCGGGAACCTCATCAGGTATTTCAAAGTCCCCACCCGCACACTCGTAACTGCCCGGAGCGATATATATACGTGAATAACTTGAAAGAGACAGAAAGTTGGCGATTACCCGAAGTTCACATACGACGGGCACCGCGTAGGATTTGGAACCTTAAATTGTGTAGTTATACCTCCCAATATACTCTAGTATAAGTCAAACAAAATTTGGTGTAAATTTATTTTAGAATTCCTCAAATGTGACGACCTGACGCTTGTCTTCCCTCAGAATACTGCCGCGCAAGGCTTCGATGATGCTGAGGGACTTGCTCGACACCGGAGTGGACTTTGGTTAGAAGCCTCGGCGGTACGAGGAGAACTACGCGGTATCTTTGTCTGTCCGTTCCGTTTTCTTCTTCCTCGATTCTTCCAGAAGATCGGATTGTCACATTGGCTTTTGCCAGTCTCAAATATCTACCAACGAATATTTTTGATACACGAATTTTTTTTGGCGAGAAGGTACGGACCGACATCGCAATCGTGGTACCTTTCGTCTCCGAGGACATTTTTCGCAGAGGCGGCGTTGTTAAATTTTTTGATTGTGCGGTCAGTAGGCCGTACACCAGCAGGTTTTCTTTAAGGGCCGTAGTCGTAGTTTATACGCCGTCGACCTAAACTACGGCCCCGGGCGACGGACGTGACTACGGCCCGGAAAGGAAATCTGCTACGTGTGTAACTCTACAAACATTTTGATAAATATTTGTTTTTGTACCTTTATTTACAATAAGATTAATCTAAAAATGAAAAAGAAATCGATTGGTCAACTACTTATTTGTGTTTCACGTTTCCACCGTTGTACTATCATAATTATTGGTCACACTTCAGAGTGCAACAGGGCAGGGTTTAAATTTCCTAATCGATAAATTCCTGTCCTGTTCTTAACACGAACGTGGTGAAAGCGCAAGTAATTAGGAGGTACCAGAGTTTCCGGAGTGGAATTTACGTAAACTATTTGATAGGATACATTTCAAAATTCTCTTCTTTACAAAAAACAAAGTTGCTCCACCTGTCGCGTGGAGAATCGTTACGTCGAGGGTTAGAACGTCTCCGAAAAAAATTTCGGTCCGCACAATTTCACCCTCGCGCGTAGACATTTCACGACAACGTAAGGGAAGAGATGGTAACTGAATTCCCGTTACACGCGGGAGGAACTGCGCCACAAAGGACTGTCGGATTGCTCCGAACGTCTTACCGGTCACGCCGGACGAAGAATCTACGAAATGTGACCGTTCATATTCTGAATCTTCATCACGAGTTAAAGGGGGAGGAAAAAATGGATCATTTTAAAAGTGGGAGTAATTGACTGTGCCTAAGCCAATGTCTTCAGCGTTATTTAATGTAGCAGTGCGACCTATTTACGTAGTGTGCGAGGGGAATAAGACCAATTTAATTGTATATCTATGTTTAAAAGGTGGAGTTTAACACTTTAGGACAACCTTTGGAAAGGTTGAAGGGGAATGTCTGGTACAAGTTTTGTGACAGAAAAATTTCTGGAATGGTCCTAGCGAATGTCTAACATTTTTTAATCGAATTTTTTCGCCCATTCGCAGACGTCCGAGCCGTAAGCCGGGGGAAAATGTTTAACGCGGATAATCGTTCAACTGAACAAAGCCGGGACGGTACCAGATAGCTAGCGTTTATTGCAGAAGTGAATAAAACCAAGACATGGTACAGAAACAATACATCGATTATGCAGTTAAAACAAGAAAGAGGAGGACAGCCCAGGCCATTGAAGAATACCGTCTGTGCGCTTTCCTCCTTTCTCGCCCGAGAAACGCCGCGTGTGGCGTGCCTTAACTCGAAAACTGTCCGATTGACGTAAACTAGGACCAATTTATATTCTCACGACTGGCGTTTAAAATTAGCAACACGCATGCAGCCAGGTGTGAATATACAACAAATTGCTTGCACATTTGATTCACACGAATGAAACCAATTCGCAAGGGAAATAGTTGCCAAAAATGAAGACGGCGGGAGGGGGAAATGCGTCTGTAATGGAATCGAAACGTGGCAGGGAAGTCGAGTTACAAACTACGCTGAAATGTGGAACAAGGCTGTACTTCCTCTCTATTGATTCTCATTAATTGAAGGCAGATCTAAAGATAAATTGTAAACAACTCTGTTAATAAATATCCTTAGTCCGCAAAGTTAACTTGGCTTCCGCACGACTAAAATAAATTATCCAAATCTAAGCTAGCGGGAATGAGGCCCAGTAAAGCACATAGTTGGTTTTTTTAGGAGAAAGACGAGAATGGGAATCGAACCCAGGACCTCGCGACATCCAGCCACGTGCAGAGTCGAAGTCTCGAGGACCGCCTCGACGCTTCTCCGTTCCGCAAGCGTAAGCTAGGCTCGCCTACCAATTCGCTAATCACAATCCATCCTCGCGTCCTAATTCTAGGAAAAACGTGAAGATGGACAATGTGTAAATTGATCACAGGTGCATTTAATTCCATTCTAGTCTTTCTTCTTAAATATATATTTTTTAATTTCATACAGCGCAGAAAAAAATTAAAGAACTAGTCTAAAAGGGAAATTTAACTCAAATTTTTCTATTTGCGACAAAGGCTTACACTTAAAACGACGAGACGCGACGGTAATGAGATGAACGACGGGCACAAAGGTTGAAAATACGAAACATCCTTATTTTAATTACAGAAAGTAGCAGCCAAATAACGGGCAAGATTTAGTGATGAAAAGGGAGAGATACAACACTAACCAGGCTGGCCAACTCTTGAGCAAAGAAATTGGCCTGCCTGCGATGCTGTCTGAATTTAGTAATCATGTAACGGAGATATTCTCTTTGATATGTTGTTGGGGTCGAGGAGGAGGGAGGACGAGATCGGTGGCCATTTTGCGCGTGACGATCGCGTCGCGTCGCGTCACGGCCGTGACGTCATAGGAGCGCGCGCGACCTTGGCCGCCGCTCCTGTACCGCATTGCGGACGACTGCAGCAGCGTCGCGACGCTCCTCCGTTATCTAGGCGCGCGCGCGCTATCTCAGCCTCAGCCTCTCGCTATCTGTCACCAGAGGTCGGTGCCTTTGTCCACCAAGATTACATAATGAGAGAAAACATTTACCAAAAATCTCCTTAAATTCACCAATTTAATTGCTCCGCCAGTCGCAGCCACGTGTAAACACACGGGCGTGTGGCTCGCCCAAGCTCCCCGAACAGAGCAGTCGACTGGCCATGGCGCGACACTTTCAAACGGGTGAGAGAAGAAGTCAAGCTCCTCGACACCTCTCCGTTGGGCATTCCCCCTAATTAGCTTAGAATTCAACGCACCTATGATCAGTCTGCGCGATGTCCGTCTTCACCTATTTCCTAGGATTGGTAAATTGGTAGCTTAGGTTTACAGAATGGAGGTGTGTCAAGCCGGTCCCAGGACGTCGACTCTGATTAGCTCGGTTGGCTGGATATCGCAAGGTCCTGGGTTCCATCCCCCGGTCCGGTTGACATTTTCCCGTCTTTGCCTTTATTCTAAAAAAATCAACCATATGCTTCATTGGGCATTCCCGCTAACTTAGCTTAGGAAGATACATTTTAATTTCGGGGGCATAAGAAAGCCTCGTCGAGGAGAAGAGAAATACGCTTTGAGCCAAGCGGCCAGACGTTGCGCGTGAAATATAAAACCGGATTCGATATTGCGAAAATAATGGTGAATTACATCTCAAATTAAATTTTGCAATATTCCTTTAATATCTCAAATTGTATGTATGTGACATGGTTACACATGTGAAAAATGTGAGCCAACGGCCAGTTACCTTGGACCCGCGTTTGGCGATAACGTAACCCGCCACGGGACACGCTCGTGGTAAGACGGAGTATCATTTGCGGCGACCGCACGTTCCAGCCGTGACTCGTCTTCTCGCTTCCACAGCTCGTGGCGGTCGTCAAAATGCAGACTCGTTTGACTCAAACGTTTCGGGCAGGATAAACCTTCCACATAGCGTCGCAGAAACAGGATACAAACAAACAAAATATTTACAAGCGTAATAACCGGTGACGTGACGGAGATCCGGCGCCGGGACCTCGTAAAACTACGATCCCGTCTGAACCTAATTTATGACGGCGTGACCCTTTCCAATTTCACAATCGTCGTGAACATGTCAGGCGAATGCAACCGTACAAGCATCCCAGACGTTTCGACAGCCAAAAATATTTGATCTCTCGATCGGGAACTTCGTCGCCAGTCGGATAAAAGTCAAGCCCAGGCACGATATCGTAAACGTCACGCGGCGGAGAGAACGCCGGGACGACGAGCCTCGGCCCTGAAAGAAGGATCTGAAAGAGCGAGGTCCGTCAAACATGAAATGAGAAAAATTCATTTGCTGAACGAAAACACAACTTTATACGGATAGGTTTTCACAAAAGCAACGTAACAAAATTTCATTTCAACAACAGCACATTTTCTACGATAAACAAACTCCGTAACGGCTATCATCACGACGATCGTTAACTAAAATATATACGCATATATCGTTCAATATGTACAGCCGGCAGACTCTCCGGGCGGCACCCAAACGAGTAAAAACCGAACCGACACGACGTCCACAAAGTCTGCCGAGGTTTTCACGGGTTCCGATATAAAAATCTATCTCGATAAACACAGCCAGAGCGACATCCTCTTCGCCCACACGTGCCGACAGAAAGGGTCGTCTCAAAAAAAGTAAAGCGCTAACTTAGGGGGAGGGTCACCGCACTCGCTCACAGGAGGGCCACCACGCCGTCCCCCCCCGGAGGCGTCTACGAGGCGGACGTCCCGTTGCCAGCGGGAAGCTGCGCCTGCTGCTGCTGCTGTCCCAGCTGGGCCAGAGCTTCCTGAGTCGCGTGAGCCTTCAGGATGGTGTTCTCCATCTCCAGCTGACCGATGCGGTCCATCAGCTCCGCGATGCGTTCCTTCAGCACCTCCACCTCCTCGCGGACGGCGAACATCAAGTGACTCTTCACCAGGTCCTTACAAACACAACAACAAAAAGATGAAATCAGACCACAGGTCAAGCTCTACACGTTTCATTTCGCCGTCTCGTGGGGCGAAGTCGGGGGCAGCAATTTACACAATCACTTTTCGCGAGTGTATTAATTACACAGGTGCGTGCTGTACGGGGGCAACGTCGGGTGCGTTGGCACAGCTGTGATCGATAGAGCCCGCCGTACGTGAGAGGGGCGGGGTGGGGTGGGACGCTGCCGCCCCCGACTCGGGGAAACGTCAAGCCTACGTGACTACTCACCATGGCCTGCTCGATCTTGTTGTCGATGGCGACCGCGCTCGTCCCGGAAGCACTGCAACACACAAGAAGATGGCCGCGTTAGGAGTTGGTTTCCCCCGAGAGAGAGAGAGAGAGAGAGACGCGCGGGGGACTCGCTCTCCTTACTTGGGGAAGAAGTAGTCGATGTACTGCGCCACGACCTTCCTGAGCGCTTCTTGTCCCAGAGTCGAGGCCTTCATGCTCACCGTCCGTCCCGTCCCGTCCCGCTACTCTACACTGACCACAGAGCGCCCGCCAGGGTCGCCACCGTCACGGCGGCCGGTGACGTCACGCGCTCCCTTCCCCTCCCCCCCTCTCGCGGCCCCCGCCAGACGGCGTGACGTCACCGCCGCTCTCGGCAGCTGACCACAGACACACACACACACACACAGAACAGTTAAAGCCATGCAGAGCGAGCGCGACACAAGGCTGTTAGTTGGCTGACCTGTCCGAGGAGGGCGGCACCGGGGAGGCGGCGCGGCTCATGGGGGTGTTGGGGGGCGGACCCCGGGGCACGGACAGACTGCAACCCTCGGGGTCGGCGCCGCCCAAGTCCCGGGGACGGACAGCGGCGGCCGCGCTCCTGGAGGCACACACAAAAAACGCTTCTCAGCGAGTGACGCACGTCCGGGACCGAAATAAACCTGACGACGAACCGGGAGCTCCACGTCACGGGCCAAAGGAAAAGTTTCTTAACCCCAGATGAGACGGATTCCGCCATCTGCGAGCGAAAATCCGAACTCGACGACAGCCGCAGCTGGTCAGCCTTGGAGGCTGTTCTAACTTTAGCCCAACGTTTGCCAGTGGAAAAGAAGGAACGAACGGGTCTCGCCACCGGAAGTGGCCCAATCAGGCGGCAATTGGCACAATTGGCACCAATTGCCCCCGGCCAACCTACGTTTACCAGCCCCGTATCAAGTTCCGCTTCCAGGGGAAACGCTTCCACCGTACCTTTCAAACCGGTCTCGAGAATACGTCGGGTTCGACAGCTGAACCGAAAAGTCTGTTGTGAGCCGGTAAGGCAAACCCGTGTCAGAACGAAAAGCCTGTTGTGAACCGGTTCAGCATACCTGTTTCAGACCGAAAAGCTTGTTCCGAGCCGGTACAGCAAAACCGTGTCAGACCCCCTCGGAAGAATGTCGTGCGAGAGTTCAGAGGTGAACCGCCAGCTCGTCCCCGATGCCAGGAGGAGTAAACGGTCCCACGCTTCGATTACCGTCAAACTCCTCACAAACCGTGGGCAGACGACACTTCCTCCGCGTCTGTACAAAATTCCGCCCACCGTCGACACATTTTGTGTGTCCGTAAAGCTGAAACTGCCCGGAAGGAAGGTTCCTCGTCACGAGACGCCGGTCGCTTCGCACAACTGCAAAATTCGCCTTACCGTCCGTAGGTCCCGCAAACAAAATAGGAAAGAGAGGGCTGCAAAATACAAAGTTTTATGATAAGCTAAAAAATTGTACCAGGATAGCTGCACAAGATTGAGTTAATAAACGCCATTTTTCAGTGTAACTAATGTGCAGGATTGTGTATTAAAATCTTACGAGACAAATGTTTGTAGAATATTAGAAACGACGACGGCGATATGAATTATATCTCGACCACAAAACCCTTTCAAATTATAGAAACGGTGAAGAGAATTCTTGAATTGCAGACAATTCTGATTGAAACGATCCATTCACTTTCTCACATTCAAATTTTAAATATTTATATGAAGAGAGGTCAGGTAAAGAAAAATTCAACATGATCACACCGACAAATGAATTTCTAAAAATTGGAGGGGAATAAAAAATAATTAACATCGTGTATTAGTGCAATACTGAAAAATATACTTTATAGAAGGGGAGAAGCATACCTTTCTGTATCTTCAACCACACTTGGCACGGTCACAGAAGCCTCATCCGCGTTCTTGGAGATCTCGGAAGCCTCCGCTTTCACGGCGCTCCCTCCTTCCGACTGGGAAACGTCCTTCGCGGAGCCCGCAGTCCCCGTCTGTTCCGCCGTCCCGGGTCCCGTAGACACGCTCTGCGCGGCATTGTTCCGCTGAGCCGAAGGCAAAGATGCCGTACCCACGAGAGACGGGTTCTGATAGACCGTAGTTAACGGCACCGAAGAAGGTACCAGATTCGGTTGAGACACGCTGATCTGTGGCGTCTGGGAGATGAAGGCAGGCGCCGAACTGGTGGGTTGCATCACCACGGTCTGCATCTGACCCATGGGCGTCTGAGCCATCAAGGCGTTGGGAACGGTCATCATGCTAGCAGACTGCATCATGTTACCCAGGGGCACCGAAGGAGGCACACCGTGCTGCATGTTCTGCACGCCGCTCACGTGCTGCTGCGTGTTCGAGACAGGCTGCTGGCTGGCCAGGACAGGCGGCTGAGTCAGGTGCTGCGCGCTCGCAGGCGGCTGCATCAGAGTCTGCGTCGACGCTGCCTGCTGCATGTGAATCTGCGGATTCGGGTGCTGCATCTGATGCTGTTGGAGAACCGGTTGTTGTACGGCAATTTGTGGCTGTTGGATCGGAATCTGCTGTACCGGAACGTGCTGCATCTTCTGCTCCATCTGTTGTTGGGTCGTCGGACTGTGGTGAACGGGCTGCGCCTGCGAAACTACGGTCACGACCGAGGGCACCTGGGAGTGAGAAACTGGGACGACGGTCGGGGCCACGGACTGGACGGGCATCGTCACGGGGTTAGACGCGGGTTGCGTCGGAATGGGAAGCTGCACCTGCCCTTGGGCGAGGGTGGAAACGCCGGTCGTCTGAAGGGAAACGCTCGTGACCACGCCGGACGCCGGTGGGACGTAGTAATTAGGCTGCTGCGTCACCATGACGGGGGACATACCTTGAGAAGCTTGTGACTGTCCCATGTAATTCTGTTGCGCCACCATGCTCTGAGCCTGCTGCTGAGACATGTTGGCATTGGCGATGACCTGCTGAAACTGGTGAGGAGGCAAACTTTGGTGCTGCTGAGCCTGGCTGGCATTGGCGACCAGATTCTGTTGCGGTAGCTGCACCTGAGACAAGCTCTGAGGGTGATGCGCGGGTAGGTTCTGTTGCGTCACTTGAGGGTTTACCATCTGGCCCTGGATGTGGGGGAGATGCGGGCTCTGGCCCTGCAGAAGTTGCTGCTGGCCCGCAATCGGGCAGGCCTGCTGAAGGGTCTGGCCCGGGGACACGGAGGCGACGCCGACGCCCTGGGCGGCGGAGAGATTCTGGCCGCCGTAGGGCTGCTGGTGTTCCTGAGGGGCGAAGGACCTGTGATTTTCCAGCACGACGACATTCTCGACGTTGGAAGCCAGGCCGTCCGTGAGGACCACTCCGCTGTCCGTCCCGCAGTACTTGAGGGAGTTGACGTTTGACTCGGACTCCAGGTTCTTGGTCACGTTGATGATGGCCTGCTGACTCTGCTGCTGCATGGTGGAGTGGTCGAGGTAGTCCATGCACGTCCACCTGCCTCTCTTGAAAGGGACCGTGCTCTCTATCTTGACCACCTTGAAACGCTCGTTCCGACAGCCGGACGTGTGCACGTCCCTCATCTCGGCGTCTTGCTTGTTCACACAGTTGAGCACGTTGTTGTTGACGTTACCTGTCTCCGTGACGACGGTCGGTTCGCTGTTGGCGTTGGTGGAAACCGTGCTGGTGTTGACGGTTTGGGTGCCGCCCTCGCTAGCCAGGATGGCCAGACCGTACTGCGCGCTCGTGGGGATGACCGGCGCCGACCCCAGGGGTGCCGTGGCGGCGTTGAAAAATACGTCCTCCTTGGAGAAGGTGTCTTCCGAGAAGCTGGGGGTCTCGTTCTCGACGTCGGTGATTCTGGAGACGTCGACCACGTCGGACGTGTCGTCGGTGTGGCTTTCGTCCAGATCGTCGGCGGAGTCGTCGCCGCCGTCGGTGCTGGGCCTCGTGTTCACGACGGTCACGCTCGTGATCTGGAAAGCTGGAGTTTTCTTCCTCTGCGGACCCCCGGCCGTCGGGGTCGATAGCGTCGTGGGGTGAACTGCGCTTTTGTCGGAGTCGCCGAGACGCGAGCCGTCGCGGTTTACCACATTGTTCGACTTACTTTTCTCTCCTATTTTTGCTACCTTCTGGCCTATATTATCGGCCATGTTAGGCCAACTCCCGACCGTGGCAGGACGCTAACGGGGAGACTGCCCCTCGCAGAATCATCTGAGCGTGTGTTGGGATGTCGGTTCATGATCCATGACGTACGCGGACGTCGCCGGTCGACGAAGGAATCCTCGGTTGTCCTTTAATGGACGCTGAAAGCCGCGGAAACAAGCACGCACATCACAGAACCGCACCAACAGACTTGCAAATGGCGACCGCTGCCGCGAGGAACCATGGGACTGACGACACAAAACAAGCGAGTCGATTTCCCCCTCCACGGCGCAAACGTCAAACGGCATACTGCCAACATCGGAAATCGCAAAGGCTCATGCAAAGATTCCCTCTTCTTTGTTCGTTTTGCTGTTGTCCGAGGAAGGCGTGAAAGTATTATTTCGTTTATATTATTATTTATTTTCGTTTTGCAACCCGTGCACAACAATTAGATATATAACAATGACACAAACACAACGGTTTACTGTACAGTAGTTACTGTTGCAGCCTTCCTTTTGATAATTACTCAACTAGAGAAATCTATGAGGTGAAAGTCTATCGAGCCTCTGAATGTTTGCAGTATTCTGGATTGACTCGTTAGAATGACGTTGAAGGTTACTCGAGTATCATTCACTATACTTTAACCTTATCAGCTTTAAGCTCACTCAAAATGTCCCAAAATACGGTGCACCACAAATAGCGCTTTGGATGTTGGAGCTGTGACGTCCAGATGCGTCCCAAGACCGATGTTATAGATAAGGTAAATACAAAAAAAAAAAAAAAAAATGTCTTACCGGAATGCATTTGTAGAGTTCAAATCAAAAAGATTCCTTTTGCACTGTAATCAATCATAAATTTGTTAAAGTAACACAATTATAATAGTTTCTCTTGTGCCGTCACATTCCCATCAATGGATTGTTGCGTCGGCTTCGATGTCTGTGAAATAAAGTTGCCGTTACTCGTTTCCTGGCGTTCCGTCCCCAAATCTTTTACCAGAACGTTGTTTCGGCTTAACTTCCCCTCCCCTCACCCTAGGACTCGGCTTGCAAGGAAATTGCTACGCGAGGCGCAGTCCGTGGCAAAGCGTGCACACGTAAAATAAAGGATGATCTTATCTATACATAACTAAAGCGTAACCACGCCGTGCTCGGTAGCGATTTCTCGTAAGTGAAATATCCGGTCTTAAAACTAGGTATTTTTATTCATTTACAGCAGCCTGACCTACCTGACGCATCCCTTTTAGGTGAACCACCTGTAGCCCGGGGGCCTCTACCTTCCTCATCGCCCCCTATTCATTTCCCTTCCTATGCTATTAAAGGGGAGTTGCCAGTTACCGGTTTACTCTCGTGCAGCCCGTCACCCTAAAAAAAAAAGACCATACTTTTCTCTAAAATGTTTCTAAATACATAAAATAGTTGTCGAGGCATATTAATTGACGGGATAGGTGCCAACGCAAATTATTTGAAAATCAATATAAACTCTCAAAAATAGTTTAATGAAATCTTGACAATGTGTACAGGGGATGCCGTTTGTCATACACGTATCTTGAGGATATAAATAATAAGAAAGGAATGATTTGTAGAAAAATAAGAAAGATGGAAAGTTGTGCAAGTTTTGTTAATTTTTGATCGTTAGAGGAAATGAAGGATTATGAAATGGATATCGGAAAAGCTAAGGTCACGCAAGTGAATAAAATGGAGGGCAGAGCAGAGAAGGATATTTTGACAAAGTAAAGTCACGTACCGGTCGAGAAGAAGCGATATTCAGATCGTCGGAGGATCGATACGCTGCTCCAAATACGGAAGAACGTGTCTCGTGCAAGAGGACAGCCGGCGCGCAGCCGTCTCGAGATAGAAAAAGATATCGATAGCAAGATAAGCCTTCGGCAACAATTATTAATTATTTTTCTTATAGAAATTTCAAAGATCCTCTACAATTTCAAGACTCGGTCCGGTTGTGGTTCTCAAATGTACACGTGGATAACCTTTTGCCACGGGTTGGCTTTCAGCCGACCTACGCCTCCGGTCAGTCGCGTGGCAGACGTATGCGATACTTCCCTTTTATGTTAAATAATTTAATCGTTCCCTAAACGAAGTCTAATTACTACAAAAAGTTTAGGTTTTTTAAGCAATAACTAGGAGATTATTAAGCATGTATTTTAAAAACACAAAATAGACAAGTAAAACTAAAGTACAAAATCAATTATATGAAAGGCTTATTAATTTGTGGCAAGTAATCCGGTGTGAGGCGAGTCGTGTTCCTGTTCCGGTAAACGATACGCCACGTGATTCAGCATTTAAGGGGGCGACGCCTGCCACGCGAATTCAAACTACACGGAACGAGAGGGAAAGGTGACGCTTTAATGGTGAATTTAGTGGGCGTCGTAGCCCCTGGCGAACCTGGCCCAGGTGCGCGTGTTCTTGTGGTCGGCGGTGGAGCGGCGCTCGCGCGCGGGGAAGGCGTCGAGGGCGACGGCGCCGGCGCCGCGGGGCTCGGGGTCCGGCAGGTCCAGCACCTCCGAGAAGGCGCTGCGGCCCCCGAGCTGCGACAGCGTGGACCAGCGGCGCAGGAACTCGTCGTCGCCGTCGTCGGCCCCGTCGGAGGCGGAGCCGTGGCGGCTGCTGCCGGCGGGGTTCAGGAGGCAGTCGAAGTCGGCGCGGGGGCGGCCCAGCACGCCCATGACGGCGCCGCCCAGCAGCTCCTCGGGGGTGGACACCAGGCGCTCCAGGGCCGAGAGGCGCCGGTCGTCGCTGCCGACACGGAGGCAGGTAGGTAGACAGACAGAGAGAGAGAGAGAATGGGCGGCGGCGGCCACTTACTGGGGCAGGTCCGCGACGCCGACGCAGAGGACGCGGTAGTCGCGGTCGCCGCCCTTGAGGAGCTCTTCGACGGCGGGGGAGAGCTGCGAGCCGACGCCCGTGCCCCTGGGGACGGCGTTGTCGTAGAGGACGGCGGGCACGCGCAGGCGTCGCGACGCCGTGGAGAAGCGCGTCGAGCGGAAGATGCGGTCCACCTCGACCTTGAGCAGCGGCAAGTAGCGTCGCTCCAGCGCCACCCAGGCGACGCGCAGGGCCGCCGCCATGAGCAGCTCCACCAGCTGCAGGTCCCTCGAGGACTGCTCGCGGGGCGTCAGGTGGCGTCGCGCCGCCTCGCGGCCCAGCTCCAGCAGCAGCAGCGCCATCTCGCGGCCCACGAGCGCCCTCAGGTCCGCCAGGTTGCGCAGCTTGCGGTCCAGCTCGGAGGAGAGCGGGAGGCGGACCATGGTCGCCTCCGCCGCGCGCCGCCCCCGCTGCTCCAGCCACGTCTGCGTGAAGAAGCGCAGGTACGCCACCAGCGCGCGCAGGAAGCGGTCGGCGGCGTCGCGGTGGAACAGCGCCACGAAGGCGGCGGGCAGGCGCGGCGTCGCCGTGAACAGGACCACGTCCTTGACGTCGCGCAGCGTCACCACGTCGGGCCCCAGACAGCGACGGTAGTTGCGCCGGAAGTAGAGCTGGTCCGCGAGGTCCACCTGCTCCCGGAAGCCCACGCGCAGCTTCCGGAAGGAGCCTCGGGCCGTCTCCGGGGCAGACGACTTGAAGGCCCCCGCGTGTCCCAGCTTGCTCGACGTCTCCACCGACGCCTGGCTGCAGTCAGTCAGTCAGTCACACGTCACACACTCTCTCTCTCTCTCTCTCTCTCTCACTCACCTCTTAAAGACGAGGCCGCACGCGTTGTCGTCCCACTTCCAGAAGCCGTTCATCGTCGTGAAGACGGACTTGCGAGAATTTTTCGCCAGCATTTTACAAGGGCAGAGGGAGAGAGATAGAGTCGCAGGAATCCAGAGAGTCTCCTCTGGCCGCCAGAGAAATCCTTGCACCCGCGTCCTTCCCCGCCATATTTTCCGAGCGAGACGCGCAAACATCGTAAATCGCTCTCGCGCCCCTGGCGGGTTTACGCGGAGTCCGTCTCTTCAGTGTGGGCCCGAGCCATGGAGACGAAGGAGCCGAAAGCCTCGGAGCTGGACCAGATGCTGCGGCGGTGGCGCATCAACCCGGACCTGCTGGCGCTCAAGGTGACGCTGTTTGTCATGTACGGAGGTACGTACCTCGCGGTGTGGGTAGAGGGGGGAGGTCAGCGGTACGAGGGTGAAGGTGACCGTTTCCAGCGACGGCGTCCCTGCTGCCGTACCTGACGCTGCACATGCAGAGCATCGGGCTGACCGTCGAGGAGATGGCGATGGTGTACGTGGCGCTGCCGCTGACCACGTTCCTCAGCCCTCCCGTCACGGGCTACCTGGTGGACAAGTTCGGCTGGTTCAAGCCCGTGGTGATCCTGGCGCTGGTCCTCAACGCCGTGTTCCACCACTCGCTGCTGCTGATCCCGCCCATGGAGACGCCCGGACAGACGCCCGCCGCCTTCGTCATGCGCCACCCGGAGACGGGCAAGGTCGAGGTCTGGTGGAGTCCGTGTCCCAGCCGCGAGTGTCCCGAGGAGGAGGAGCTGGACATGGTCCTGGCGAGCTGCGTCGACCACTGCCTGCTCGAGGAGACGCCCACGTCCCCGGCCCCGCCGCCGCCCCCCTGCCAGGACGTCGCCGACGTCACGCAGAAGCCGCTGCACTTCATCATGGGTCTCGACGGCAACAAGGTCGACGGCAGGTGAGCGCGGGTCACGTCACGTCAGGTCAGGTCTGGTCTGGTCGAGGTCACCGACGCCGTCGTTTCCAGGAAAGGCCGCCGCAAGGCGAAGCTCGCCACGGGCCTGGGGTCGACGTCGCCGCAGGACACCAACAGGACGTCGGCCTTCCTGCTGCTCAAGATGCACCCGGACCTGGGCGAGCCTCTGGAGCACCTGGGCCTGGAGCTGGAGCCCGAGGACAACGAGACGACGTCGCTGTTCCTGCAGAGCTTCGGCGAGGACGTGTTCCACGAGGCGCGCGTCAACGTGACGGCGCTGCTGGACCAGGACCTGCGCTGCGGCGGCCTCGTGCTGGCCACCAACCTCACCATGGCCACGCTGGTGGAGCTCACGGACGACTGCATGCTGCAGAAGTGCGGCTTCAGGGACGGCGGCCCCGAGGTCTGCCCTCCGGACTACGAGGAGAGCGACGACCGCACCTTCTGGATCTACTTCTCGCTGCGCTTCCTCGGCACCATCTCGCTGACGTCGGGCGTCACCATGCTCGACCCCATCGCCCTCAACATGATCCGCAAGTACGGCGGCCACTTCGGCCGGGAGCGGCTCTTCTCCACGCTCGGCATGGCCTTCTTCTCGCCCCTCGTCGGCCTCTTCATCGACCGCAGCAGCCACGCTAAAGGTAACGTCACATCAGGTCCCCGGTCAGTGAGTCACTCAGTCAGTCCCCGTCCTCGTGTCTGCAGGCTACACCGACTACTCGGCCGCCTTCTACGCGTACGACGCCCTGCTGGCCGTGGCCGTCCTCTCCGTGGCGTCGCTGCCCCTGGACCAGCAGCCTCCGGCGGACAACATCCTCAGGGACCTGGCGCGCATCGTCAGGATGCCGCACGTCATCCTCTTCATCGCCTTCCTCTTCCTGCTCGGCAACTTCTGGGGCTTCATCGAGTCGTTCCTCTTCCTGTACCTCAAGGAGCTGGGGGCGCCCAACTACCTGCTGGGTGAGTGACCGACGTCCGCCGCAGGCTCCGCCACCGACCGACTCACCTTGCGCTCTTGACTGCAGGTTTCACGGTGACGGTGGGGACGGTGACCAGCGTGCCGTTCCTGTACGGCGCCGCGGACATCATCAGGAAGGTGGGCCACGTCAACATCATCATCCTGGCCTTCTTCTCGCACGCCGCCAGACTCGTGGGATATTCGCTCATCGAGTGAGTGAGTGGGGGGAAGCGGGACCCACCAACAGGAGGAGCAGCTCAGCAGCAAGCTGTCGTGTTTCAGGAGCCCCTGGTGGTGCTTCCCCTTCGAGGCCCTGGAGGCGCTGGCCGTGCACCTCATGTGGGTCTCCGCCGCCACGTACTGCGCCCTGCTGGCGCCCAAGACGCTGCTGGCGACGCTCGTCGGCGTCATCGGCATGTCGCACTTCAGCCTGGGCAGGGGCAGCGGCTCCTTCGTGGGCGGCCTGCTCATCGGCACCCACGGCACGCGCGAGTCCTTCCGCCTCATGGGCGTCCTGGCCGTGGTGGGCGGCGCCACCTACTGGCTGCTGCACCGCTACTGGCTGCACACGCTGCGCAGGAGGACCCAGGAGCTGGCCGCGGCCGTCGCCGAGGCCTTCAACCCCGACGAGGTGGTGGCGCTCCAGCAGCAGCAGCCGCCGCCCACCTCACCCTCACCCGCACACGACGCCGAGGAGTTCGTCCCCGTCAACGTCCCTCTGCAGCTCATCAGGGCCCTGGGCGACGACACCAGGAACTCCCTCCTCAGGGACATACTCCTCCACTCCCCAACCTCCATCAACCAGTAGAGCCCACTGTAGCCCACGGCTTCCCTAATAAATAAGCTTCTTCACACACAGGGAACGCTTTCACCGCAAACTTGTCTCCTGTCATTCCACCTACCTGATGCATTTCTTTCAGCTCGTTAAACTGCTGCCTCGTACACTTCTTATGCTATCGAAAGGAAATTCCCAGTTACGTATAAATAAGCCCGACGGTGTCACGACACATGTATGTACAGGGGTCGAACAAAATAATATGAAGGCCGTTCGACAGGGTACCGTGTACCTGAGGCCGCGTTTAGAGGTTGTCTCGCCCTATATATTAAAAGTCTTGTCCTGCAACGGTTAACGCCGATGGAATGCGTGACCTGCCAAGCTTCCGAAGAGGAGACGATTTCCACCCCCCTGTGTTGTCGCGGGAGTTGGCAGACGTTTTGCTAAGGGAGCGGGAGGACGTCCCGTTGGAAACTACTTCGGTTGCTCTACGAGCCCATTCCGTGTCAAATTGCAAATGTTCCCAAAGAAAATGGTGGCCCAACACCTTATTAATTAATCAATAAATATTGTGTGATGCAGGTGTTCATATTATATATATACACATATATATAAACACCACAGGTTTTAAAAAATTGACATGCAATTTTTAACGAACTGGACAAAGCGGTGACTCAAGCAATAAATAGACCAATGATGTGTGTACATAAAAGCTTTGAAACAAAACACATAAAAAGATAACTACTCGATTTTAGTTCTTAATCTGTGAGGGATAAAGGGGTATAATAACAGTCAAGCTTTGGTGTGTGTTTTTTTTTCACTTCATTTCAATAAAAAATGTCAACCACCCCAAATTAAACTTGCATGGGCACATGAGAATACATTACACAAGAAACAGTGTTCACTAAACATTTTTTTAAATTCCCGGAGAAGAGAACTATCGCGTGGGGAAGAGACGTCCTCGCTACTCGTCATCTGGGGGTATGCCCAGCTCCTCGTCCGTCCACTGCGCCGGGTCCGGGAAAGGAAACTCGCCCTGCAACAGAAACGGTTACGTCTGGCCCGGCCGTCTGCGTGTGCGACATTTACCACCTCATCACGACACCTTCGCTTCGCTTACTGTAGATGGTAACGTTCTATTCCGATCAAATATGAAAGGCAGCGACCGTACCGTAGAAACAATTACGCTACCGTCGGTTGAAACTTATAGGAAACGCTATCAGTTAAAAAAAAGTACTAACGTAGATGTGTTCCGGCTCGTGCCACAGGTGCCAGAGAACCCACCACCACATCAAGCCGCCCACGGCTTCCGTGGCATAGAGCACGTTCTTGGGGGTCTCTATGGGAGTGTCCCGGTACTGCCACCTGGAAAACCACACACACTCCTATTACCTCTGCTTAAATCAACAGCCGGAGCTTTAGACGACAACTCGTGATAAACTTTAATGGCAAATTGAGGAGCGTGCAAGGATCATGCCACTGATACATGTTACGTTGTAACTTGGTTGTTTCTTAATCAATTAATAACCCCCCAGAAAACGAAACAAGCTTGGTGCAGGCAATGACATGATACTCCCTGCAAGCTGAAGGAGGGATGTATTCCGCAAAAAAAAGGAAAACAGCTATTAAATGAATTGAAGAACATACAAGGTTAAATTATACATATCTGAATGAATATGTTCTCTCTCACATGTTGGAAGCTCCTCCTCTGCATGTGGCGCTCGTCTTAAGGGAGCGAGCAACAGGCTTGACGGACGCCCAAGTCCTCCGACACAAACCCAATCCCCTCGAAAGCAACATTTTTCAGCTTTCTGCTTCTCACTTGAACTTGAAGAGTAGCAGAGATCATAAAAGACAAAGACGCTCCAGTTTAAGGAACCTCTTTCACGTATCATCCTTGCAGGTGACAAAAATAATCTGTACAAAATAATGTAAAACATTGTCAATTGCACAGAGAGAAAGAAAGGTGTGCATTATTCATCCATCTTCAACAGATAACCAAGGTAAATTTAAGTCTTAATTATCCTCCTTCTATTCAGTGAAGGAATTTATAGAAGAATCGGCGACGAGTAATTACTTTATAATGTTGGAATCGCCTTTCTATTTGGTTACAAAAATTTGTTAAAAGTATATTTATCTTTTATATGATAAAATAATGTAATAAATATACACGCTGACTCATTCCACATACTTGAAGCTTAGCTTCTTTACAGGATCTACGGAATATGATTATTATTATTTCTTAAATACTCAATGTCTTTATAATGATTTTTAAATATCTATTTATAACAACAAATAACCGAACTGTCTCCGTTTGAACTATCGGCCTGAATATTCATTAAATTAAAGGTATGTTTACACGGGCAGTGATGTTCGTCCAAGTTCGGTTGGCTGTGCACTGCCAGCAGAACTTGGGCAGACAACTGCGCACTGACAACCATCCTCACTCACTACAGAACGGGCAGTGAAGCTCTGCCAGTTCTTGGCAACTACGACCGGTTGATGTCGCTTAGTATCGATATATCGAGTTGAAATTATTTTGCCCCCCCCGGCCCCTTTGTGTTTTCGCGCACGCATCATGTCCATAAAAAGGAACTAAGAAAGGCGTAACGGAGTCAGTATTACGCTAATATTGCTTCACATTACTACCGTGTGCTTTTGAAGCTGGTTTTCGGTATTTGACTGTTTTTATTACTTGTTTCATTCCCCATAAAGAATATTTTGGGAAAATATCGTTTCGGGCCGTAACCGCCAGGGACTGGAAACGGTCCAAATTCTTCGCATGTAAATTGAATAATCTTTTCGGCTGAGAGAGTCAAGGGTTAAAAATTATGTATTGCTAAATGTTACGGCTCAGAAAGACCCGAAAAGGGGACGAAACGTCGCTTTTGTTAATTCACAGTGAATCTATGACGACTTTTTATTTGATGTACGTTTTGAAGTCAGAAAATTATGCCGTAGTATTTTCGGAATGATAACTTTCGCGCAATCGATAGTCACTTCTTCCACACTGTCGATAATCGACAGCGTCCAGGAGTCGAGTCATTCCCGGTATAAGGTATTGTCAGTGCAACTGTCTTTCAGGCAGTGTTCACTGCCCGACCGTGCAAACCTAGCCTAAATAAAATAAATTAGTGAAACTTGGAACGGGTCAACACACCCGCTCACTCTTCACCATCCCCTTGTGCTCCAAATCAATTTTTTGACTTTTTTTACGAATAAGCAATGAAAACTTTTTAATACATTTTGAAACGTTTTTACCAGTGTCCAAAATTCTCTTCTCCTTAGACTCTCACCCCCCTAATGTATTAAATATTTTCATAGTTTCTCTGGCTATGGACTCGACCTTCCAATATTGGTTGTTCTACATACTTTATAATTCAAAGGAAAATTGGAAGATTAAAAAGGCACACTTTTATTTTTCTTTCTTTTTTTTTTATACAAAACATAACTTTAATGTAGTACAGCTACAGTAAGCAGAAATGTACCCTGAGGTGCAACCTAACTACAATTTCTACAGATGCAGTAGTAACAGACGATGATGTAGAGGTATCTCAGGTTTAAAAATAAAAAAACAGTTTTCAACCAGGGAACGGGGTGTGTGGAAGGGACCGCAGAAGACGTCTCGTGGGTCCCGAAGGACCTCGATCCCGTGGCGACGCGCCACCTCGCTCTTTGGATTTAATAATATTTGGCGTGGTTATAGGGCAAAGTATAAGCGAAAAAAGAAAAATGGTTTCTAAATGGAAGCGGTTAGAAGAACATACATTTCCAAGCACATCCAGGGAATAAGGATCGAGCCGTTGCCAGGTCTCGGCAGCCGAGCGGGTCACGGACTCGTCTTCCTATGATCCTTACTCCCTGAAATAGAACCGATATTCTTATGGCTTGAAACATGCCTCTCTTTTTTAATCTTGCGCTGCTGTTGGCTTCCGCTGTGACTAGTAAATGGGATTTTTCATCTGTTATAAAATGTGCTATAAAATTCCAAAAAATCAATGGGGAGATACAGAAATAAAAATTAATAATAATAAGTAACCTGACAGGATTAATACACAATCATAATACTGTAGATAGATTTCTTGAGAACGTATACAAATCCAGTTTTTATAATGGAGGTAGGGACCGATTTTTTTGAAGCTTTCAGGAACTTCCACATCAACCGCAGGTCTTCGGGATGTGGGTTTCGTTTCGTTTCCTCGCTATTCCCCTTTTTGATGCGAGAAGATCGCAGTCTATAAAAAAATATTTCCGAAAAAGTCACGCCGTCATGATCTCGTGTGTCGCTCACAAAATCAGAGTTGCCCGGAACGATTCAGGTTCGAGGTGCAACGGAGGTCCTTTTACATCTCGTTAAGAAAATTGGTTTCGATACGGCCGCAAACGGAATGATGCTTGAACAGATATGGCTTTATACTTTCACAGGCCGCTCGTCGGATGGCGTCGCATATTCTTTGTGCGAAAATTCCTCCTCACAAATGGTGCAGAAAAAAAATATATAATTACAACTATCACACATTACTATAAGACAATGAAGTAGAAATAATAGAACCGATGATAAAAGTAATTCCATGACTAGTTTCCTTTTCTATCAAATTGGTAGCGTGTGTGTGTATGTGATAATCTTTAAGACTTGATGTGTGAAAACCGATTTTGAAACACACAACTATAAGAAAAATATCTTAAGGATAACAATTGAGAATAATACTTTCTTAAAAATTGTGTCGCTCTATCCGCTACGGATACCCCAAGACTCGACGGTACCGTCCTCTTGCACGTCTTTGTACGCTTACGTACAAAATAAATACCTAGCTATGTACACGTATACGCCGCCACCTTCGACGGAAGCGATCTCAGCGGCCCAGGATCAGGTCGCTCTGGTCGTTGACCAGGAAATTGTACACGAAGTTGGCCTTCTTGCGGTCCATCGCCTGCTGGTTACTGCGCGCCCTGGACGTGAGATCCCCTCGACTCCTAGGCGGGTCCCGCAGGAATATCGTGCCGAACAGCGTCGCTGCGGGCAAAATGACGCCTGTGATGGTGTGGGTTCCCCAAACCCCGCAGAAGCTTCGACTTATCGCGACTCACCGACAGTTTTCGTGTCCAGACCGTTCTCGGTGACGTGCGTCAGAACTTCTTGGAGGAACGTGCACAGGTAAAGGAAAACATTTTTGCGATGTTCCGGAAGCTGCATCACGATCTGGAACGGTGACGAGGGGTTACCTTCAACTTACCGTTTACAGAGTTTCATTTGTAACGTACCTGTTTACACTGGATGTAGTTGCCGGAGGCGTTGACGCAGACGTTGTGGAGGTTGTACGGTATGACGGGCTCCGACGTCGACTCCAGCAGCAGCAGCAGAGCTTCCGCGATGGAGTGGACGCTTCCGGCTGGAAAGCGTTGAGGAAAACCTCGCTCTCGAGTTTTAACATCGACGCCACAAAAAGAATATTGCAAACTCTACGGTAATGTTGGAAGTAAACATCATTTCCTGAAAAAGCAGAGAAACGGACCGCACCTTCCTTTCGGTTAAAGGATACGTAAGGGGTCAGACGAGCCGTTGTCCAGCCAGTTTCTGATGAGCAGGATTTCCGACGTGAGGCCCGGCTGCTCGAACAAGTGCGGCTGCTTCAGACCGTGCCTGTACAGGTGGTCCACCAGGAACCAGATCTCCTTGGGAATCGGGTAAGGCTCCTGTCCGGAGGAAACGTCCTTGTTGTTCTCCTGCGGTCACGGAAAGCCAGAGGTCAGGTCAGGTCAGGCGGACGTCCCGTCCTCGAGCGAGTTCTGCACACTTACCAGCTCCATCAGCCTGCCGACCGGAATCTCCCTGACGGGAAGCGTGACGTACACCAGCGCTTCGATGGAAGACCCGAAGCAACTCCTCTCGTAAGTTCCTGTGGGGCGGCGAAGAAACGGATACCGTTCGAATTTCTTAAATGCACAGAAAAATCCTGGGCCGAGATTTATTACCAGAAACGATGAAATTAAATATAGAGAGGGTGGCCCGCCTGGCCAAATATCTCTGTAGGGCTCCTCCTACTTATATAACAAGAAGAATTCTATATAATCCTGAATACGTTATCACGTGTCGACTATATCTATATAAATACAATCTATAAGCACAACTCAACGAAAATAAAATAACATAAAATTATATGAATATCTAATAATACTATTTAATAAGCAAATTTCACCAACCAGACCAAGTCTAGGCGGAGCTGATAACAAAAATTACCATAGGTATATGGGAAATTAAACACTTATTTAACGCAAATAAGCGTCTCCCCAATCGTTCACAAACAATTCTTGACAAACAAAATAAACCAGGTGAATGTGACCCAATATTAAAAATACAGTCCCCATAAAATCCCCAAAAATCTAGAAGTAAAAAGACCAGAAATTATTAACCTTATATGAGAAACTGAAGAATAAGCAATCGATACTTTTAAATCAATTTGACTTGCGCAAAATAAAACTTACTAAAAATCCTCCATATAAGGAAAACATAATCACATAATAATTAAAACTTAAAGAAAGAAAAAAAAATTAAAAATTATACATTTTATAAGTGGAATAATACTCCAGCCAAAATTATTGATCCAGCAAATTAGGAGCCTCATATATAGGCAACTCTAGTACAAAAGCTATAATTATAGCCAAATACATAATCTCCCATATAAATTATCCAATCACAATGAAGGTAAAGAAGCTAATAAACTTTATACTAACTCGTACGGGCTGATATCCTTAACATAAAATTAATATCGAAGTAGGAATCGGTCCAAATTAAAAATATAAATAAAAATTAAATATCAGAATCGTAGGCGATTTTTGGGCTCTCGGGCCAGGTTGTCGTTTGGAGTTCTCGCCGAAACGGCCCAAAAATCGCCAGGAAAACAATCGGTAGCTTTATACGGAAAAAATTAAATATGCTTGCAAGAACAAGCTTAAAAGCTCAAAATAATGCACGCTCCTACGTTATTCGTAACCTGTCTTAGATATTTGGCCGTCGCCCGTCATTTTTGCCCCCCGGCGTAGAACCTGATGACCATCTGCAGGCTCACCTGTGACTGTTATGAAGATGTCCTTGCCACCTTCCAAGTGCAGCACGAGGATGTCGTACAGCTTGTCCTCCCCTGAATTCAGCTTGAACGCCGACTTTTTGTCAACCAGAACCTCGAGCTTTACGTCACACTTTTCCCCTGGCGGAAAGAGCGAAACTTAACTACAAGCCTGCAGGCTGTTTTTGCTGCTGAAAGTAGGAGTTACATGGTAAATGTATAAAAAAATCAAAACAAGAAAACCGTGGCACAGTAGGACCCTTCCTAATTTGAGTTCGAATTTATGGAACACGCCACCTGGCGACAGTCGGGTACGGGGGGTTTTCCCCGGCACCGAGCCCGTCTGCATCTTTACAACGGTAAGGTTGCTTTTGGCTGAGGGAGCATTCACCTTCAAAATTTCTAGGAAGATGAGGAGCCGAAAAACAGGCAGAAAAGAGTGTGGTGCAAGACGTAGAGAAGTCAAGGAGGCAGAGACGGAGAATCGATCAGGACGTGGAAGGGAGGGAGGAAGAAAGCGAGAGAGCTAAATGGATTTCGAAAGGGAGGAATAAGCGGGAGAGTTGAAAGTGAGAAGGTGTTAAGAACAAGTAGGCTAGAGGGAAAGAAGGAGGAATAATAGAAAAGTTTTCCTCAATACCGGGAGCACGAGTCCATCCCATCGTCTACCGGCAGCGCCAGGTTCAACACAAAGGAAGTTCCGGTCGCTTGGTAACCTGCATAAAGACGCAAATGAAAACGGGAAAGGTTCGTCCGGTGAACGAAATCTCTGGCGCAACACGGTCACCGCGATGAATAATTAACCCGGAGATTTTAAAAAATCGTCCCCTTTAATTAATTAATTTATTTGTAATAGAGCAGAGGACCCTAATTATCATATTATATCTTAAAGTAAGTAATTTAATTACCCCTGATGATTTACATAGCTTTTAAAGTCTGACTCCAAAACTAATATCACAAGTTTCCCCACAAGGAGACGAGGACAAAGGAAAAGTCTCTTACCAGGCATTATGAAACCGGCGTAAGGTTCAATATTCAGCCAGTCTTTGCAGTAGCTGGAGTCGTCGAGCTTCTTGATGAATTCAAACGTCACGGGAACCTGCGGGATGGAAGAGAGAAAATATAAGTATATACGGTTAGACCTTCGGGAGGAATGAATAAAGCGCAATTTGCACGCGGATCAGAATTGCAGGACAGGCGAGGCGATTCCTTTCGTGGACGAAACAGAACCACCGGAGAAAGAAAAAGGGCAACGACGCACGGACGCGGGAAAATTTTCATTTGTAAATAGGTAGGTCAACACGCGATTGATCGGAATACCTTCCTTGCCTCCTGGAGAAACACCCACGACTTTCCCGGGCAGCGTAAATCGGTTTAGGAATAGGCTAAGGAAACTAAAGTGAGTAGTTTTACTTAATATTTTTTAGGATGAGTGAAGTGCAGTGAAGTGATTTTCGTGTGGCTCCTTTGTTTTTCTTTTTCAGATAAAAAAAACTCTACACTTCAAAATTCTTCCTCAGTGTAAACTTTTTGTAATTGTAATTGCGTTTTATTTGTATTTTCTTTGTACATAGCTGCTGCAGTCACAGCCTCGGGGCAAACAGCAGCCAAGTAAGGAATAAGAATAATAATAAGATAACATTTGCAATGAAATACAAGTTAGTTTACATTGAAAATTTTATTTTAATAACTGTGGCACAAGTTGAGAGTGGAATTACCAACTTCAGAACACCTGTAAAGAAACCGAATGGTGGGGAATTTTACGTTAGCTCTATTTTTGCCGCGTGTTATCTTACAATTCCTGGGATAGATAATTATTTCCAGTTAAAAAAGAATCGTGTCCAAGACGGAAACAAGCAATTGGCGACCGACACTCACCTGCCCGGTGTTGGCGATGATGAGGTCCTTGGTCTGCGACTCGAGGTAGCGGACCGTGTCAAATATGACTTCCGTGTTGTCGACCATGACTTGCGGCAGGAACTCGTTCTCCAGCTTGTCCAGTTTCTTCATCACCTCCTCGTGAATTTTACGGTACTTCGTGGCGTCTATGACGCGAATCTGCGCGGCAAAATTTTAAAATGGAGACGGTTTCGTGACGACTACCGCGCGCGCCGAGGTTGGGGAGGGAGGAACTTTACCTGCGAGTCGAAGAGAGCGCTGACTGGCTTGTGGTCACTTATCTTCAGCTGCGGGTGACTCCGGTAGGCCACCTGCTGGATACCCTCGCCTTTCCACAGTACCCTGTCGCACCAGGCGGGCGCCCTGTTCTTCTCGCTGTAAAAACGAACGGGTCACTCCTCCGCTTCCCCCGGTTGCAAGAAAACTCTCGACATCAGATCAGACATATCAATAATCACAATTTCGATTGGCGAAATGTGGAAATTTTAGAAGCGGAAGGCGATTATTTCTCGAGTATTACGAGTGAAATGTCGCATGTCAACCTCCGCAACCCTCGTGCGATCGATCTTAAAAATGACACGAATAATTTGAACAAAATTTGCTGTACTCTTTCGTTGTAGTATTTTAACGTTTTAAATTTTCTTCTCCATTACATCATTTCAGCCCAAATTCTTCACAAGTAAATTCGGCAGAGGCAGTCGAGGAGTAAATATGACGTGTTGCCAAATTTGCTAGTTTTGACCCACGTTTTTTAATACACGAGTTTAAAATTTGTAACGCAGAACACACATCTAATTTATTGTAATATTATGTTTGTAGTAAGCCTGGGGAAGTCTCAAAACGGAGACAAATTGTCACTTTTGAATAAATAGTGACGAATTTATATGCCGCTTTTTGGTCATCTTTCCATTTATTGTAAATTTTAAGGTCAGAAAACTATGTTGAAAAAGTTGTTAACACACGAACACACAAAGAAGTTGCAATAAGTAAGGAATGTGGTGTCCTCGCCAAGCGGAGAAGCGATCACTGACGTAATTAATTTGTTTCGCAAAACCGGGTCCCGCACGTCGTCGAAAGAAGAGGAGAGAGACGGCTACGAGGAAGTCATTTACCAGGGTGACGACGCGGAGCGCCGTCAGCGGAATTTACCTGGAGTCCCAATTGTCAGACCCCGGGTCGTATTTGTAGGTGGGCTTGAAAGCGAGCGCTCCCTCCTGGTAGCCCACAAAAACATTCTTGTAGCCGTGCTGCTGGCGCAGCTGGTCGTACTCTGCGATCGGCCCGAAATCCTCCACGTCGACGTGCTCCTTGACGATCTTGGGGTCGAGCTCCGTTATGCGGTAGTTGAGGTCGCCGAGCCAGTAAACGTGGCTGGAAGGAAGGCAATGTGGGTGAAACAAGGTTATAAAGTAAAAAAAACAACTGCAATTGACAACAACAATAATCATACAACAGGGAAATTTTATTTGCAGGTAATCACGTGTCTGCTGGGCAGGAGAATAATTTTGATTTAGAATGAAAACATGTTTGCAGAGATGTTTTATCTTAAATCCTCTGCACACAATCATACTCGATTAATGAATTTTTTTTTATAGAATTTGAGCTAGCTTTCCAATGATCACAACACACAATTTTCAACAGGATCAAAACTGATGACATCACCACAAAGCAAAACGGAAACACAATGGCTTACTCATGATCTTTAATCCCCTTGGGAGGCATGAACCTAGTGAAGCTCATCCTGCTGCAGATGTCGTGGTAGTCCTGGTTCCTCCTTTCAAACTCTTCCACGTGCGCAGCCAGGTGAGAGTTGACGAAGCACGCCGACGTGCTGTGGAAGTCCAGGCGGACGGCCACGCCTCCCTTGTTGCCCTGCGTCGTCATGGTGACATTTCACGGTACATTATTCTCATAAAGAGACAAGTGTTATTAATTACATGTTTAGTAGTATCTAGGTGCGCCTTACAACTCGATAAACACGCGGACAGCAGAGTGCCGAATACGAATGATAATGCTCTTTCATTATACGACGCCGCGCTCTAAGAAACGAGCGTCGAACGGCCTTACCATCTTGCCCATGATCCCGGTGCCGACGGTCTCCGTGGCGACGCCCCTGACGTACGCCACGTGCTGCTCCTGGACGAAGATGAGGAGCATCATGCCCACCAGCCTCACCAGGGCGACTTTGCGATAGCGGGCTTTGGGGTGCAGCGCCACCATCACGGCCGACCTGCAAAATTGAGGCGTATTTCCCAGCGCTCGACACGAGCCCCCCCCTCCACTCCGTCCCGGCGGCGGGTACTTACAGCCATTCCTCTTCCCTCGGCGTGTCGTTGAACAGGAAGGCTTCTTTGCTCAGGTCCAGCTCTTGGAACCCGACAGCATAAATGTCCGGCGGCTCGGGGTCGCCGGAGAGCCACTCGCTCAGAGGTTCCGTTGGCGGGTGGCCGTTGACATTCCACGTACCCACGAAAACCCTGAGGCGAAAGAAAACGTCGCTCCCGAGGATTACCGATCAGACATTACGCTAAGAGGGGATCAAATACGTGGGTAGGAAATCTCTATTGGCTTCCCGTTACTACTTAATTTAACACGTGTTGTGGTATTCAGTCCCAAACCTATCTTGCGCATAACTACCAGATCCTGTTTAAATAGTTTCTTCCACAAGCTTCAAACAGGATGTGCGAGTTATAAAGTTAAGTAACGGACATTTCTACATTTTCTCTCTCATTTGACACTTATTCGGGTACTCCAAAATGAATTTACAATGGATTACATTTCGGTTATATGTTACAAAACAAAATATATAATACGTGGTTTTAAACTTACAAACAGTCCACAACTCTGTCGGCTGACGGTTAAGGCCAAAATGCCCGAGGAAGTCTCAAAAGGGAGACGTGATGTTGTATTTATGTTAATAAAATAGTAATAACGTGCGCACGCACTGACCGCCTGTCGCGGGAGCGAGGACATCGTCGGTCCCTTGGCGGAGCCAGCCGTCGGAACGTCACCGATAATCTCTCGGACCCGGTTGGAAACCCGAGAGGCATTTAAACACGTCGATCACCACGAAAGACCTCGCACTTTGACCCCCCCGCGCTCCTACAAACAAGACGGGTCAGGTACCGCAGCCGTGCAGAGTTTGTTTGGTTTGCTCACCTGAGCACCTGCGTGTAGGTGTAGTGATGCTCCTTCATGGCCATCTGGTAACGGATGACGCTCTCCCTCGCAGCTATGGGCGTCGCCCCCTTGGCGATGCTCTGCCGCGGCACGGTTATGTCGGGGCTGTCCAGCTCCCGCAGCTGCAACGGAGACGCGCCCGAGGTCAGGACCGTCGCATGTTCTCCACAAAATCACCTACCAAAATATCTTTCAACCTTACGGTTTAACTGAAATAAAAGAGAATTTCCTCCACACTTTGAGCCAGGCAGACGAAGATATGCTGCCGACAGGCGGACGTGACTTTCCTCGACGCGTGACAGAAAAAGGAGATGACGAGTAATTAAACCCGGGGGATGGGGGGGGAATAAACACCGGCAGGAGGAGAGACCGACACGAGGGACAGATGACGACCGTCCGCCTCGCCGTTACACTTATTCAGTAAATATATTTGACGACCCTTCCGGAAACCCAAAGGAAAATCCCGAGAAACCTGCGCACGAGCTCGACAAAAGGATAGAAAAACCCTGAATTGAAATTTACAACACCACAAAGTATTGTAAATAAATCAGAAGCCGCTTTGTGACGTGCAAAGTATCAATCGACGAGAATGATCTTTTATCTGTTGATCCCGCCGCGTAGACGACACATATGGCGTGTGCGTGCGGCGGGTCCCCAACCTCCGAGGGGAAGCCTCGCGTGAGCGCCGCTAATTACATTACATTAACAACCTCGTGATCAATACAGTACAGTCCGAAACTCGGGTCGGTAAAGGAAGGACGAGCACCTCACACAAGGTACAACGCTACGGGGACAGCGGGAGAATGAAAGGGCCTACATTCGTGGCAGGCATTTGTAGAACTAGGGAAAAAAAAGTTTCATCGAGTGAACTTGGGCACGCTGTTGAGGATTTAGGAGAACACAGGATTAAAAATATCAAGAAAGAAGACTTATACGTAGCGGTAATTGGAACTGAAGGTCAAGGAAAGAGAGACGCGTGATCAAGAAAGGATGCTGCAGTCCGTTGCTCTTCAACTTATATGATAAGGGAATCGCACTGCTGCAGGGAGGAGAAATAAATAAAAAAACCTACCACGCTTCGCCGACGATATTGCGGTAGCGTTAGGGGAGCGAGGAGGAGACTCGGAAACCTCAACAAGGGGCATGAACGTGGTCCTGGGGCAAAAAGAGTACAACGGGAGGGATTAATACGGGGAAAACAAAGGTGACGGAGTGAGGTATGGGAGACGGCTGCCAGATTAGGAAGGGATATTTTGAGGAATTCTAGGACAGCAACGGCCAACACAGGTGTGAATATTAGGAAATCGTTGTTGGTATGGAGCGTGGCGTTACATGGGGACGGTAGGAGATGAAGGGAAAGAACGGGAGCCTTTGAAATGAAGGGTCTCGCATGATCGGCGTTAGAAGGAAGCGAACAGAAGAGGGAGGGAGGGCGGGCAAGGACGGAACACAATAAGCAGTTTAGTGAGGTTGTGCGATGTGCTAGTTACGGGGCAACGAAGAGGCTTGCGCGAGCATGGATCAGACCAGACTTTGGACCGAATACGACAACAGTAGACGACACTTGCGCGTCGTTCTGAATGTCGACATTTCAGAAAAATGATGTGGCGTGACAACTGCGTCTATTGTAACAAATGACTCTTTGTATATATTCTAAATGAGAATGTAACATATCCTATGTTTTCAGACGACCATAACTGAGCTAAAGATCCTGTTTTAGCATTGTAATTGACATATTGCAATTAAACTTGTATGGACTATCAAAAAAACAGGTTGTTATTTTATCAATACATCGAAAATAGTCCATTCTAGTTTGATGTGATGTTTTCATTATGTTAGTCCTCGATTTTGTATTATTTGTCGCTTTAAAAGGCTACGTGTGTTACAAAACAAAAATACCGTGGGGTCGATTTCGGAAGTTTCCTCTCCGTCTCCCTCGGCTTCCACGACGTCGTGATCCCCTCCCGAGTTGCGGTTGCCGGTCACGTACTTCTGCAGCCAGCGGAACTCTGCCGGAGGGCCCCGCCTCTTCCCGTACACTGCAACACGGAGGTACACGTTTGAGATGACCGGCGTCAGGGGGTCCCGCGGGGAATTAAAATGGCGAGGACGACCTCGGAGCGGAGTTTTACCTTCCATGGCCCTGAACAGTTCGCCGACAAAATTGCTCGTTTTGACGCCGGGAATCATCTCGAAGAGCAGCTTCAGCTTGTGGGAAGAGATGTTGACGTACACGTCCACGCCGTCCTGGTGTTTGCTCTCAGGATCTGGAAATGCGGTCGCTCGGCTTAGTATTTGCCGTAAACAGATTTTATGTGACTTCCACACTAAAATATTGTAAACGTTAAATAACAAAAAAACATGTATAATATGAAAAATTTGATTGCATAAAATTCAGACATTTTGCTCAGTTTAAGGAGGATTGATTTTATTAATAACCCCAAAATTTGCCAAATATATTACAAGGTGGCGGTATAATATTCCCAGCTACCGCGGGACACGTCACAGTCAGACGGAAGCTGTAGTTACCTATTTCACACCTGAAGTCTGCATCGACGGGCATCAGCCTCTCCATGGCGAGGTCGGAGAAGGTCTGCGGAGGCACGCGCGAGCTGAGGAACACCAGGAGCGCGTGGTTGTTGTCATTCTCGACGAGGGCCAGGACGCGAGACGAACGCACCCAGCCCTGCATCAGGCTCGCCTCGTGGACATGGCGCGAGTTAAGGACGAAATAGACGCTTGCGACAGAGATCAGGTCGACGCGAGTGCAAACGGCGTTAAATGATGACATAAGGTGTTGTAAGCGACATTGAAATTCACGGTAAGTAATGACCCAGAAGTCTGTTGACAATAAATGAATAAGAAAAAGTTACCAGCACAATAAATTAACAAAAAGATTTGCTAAAACACAAGTTTCTTCCTCAATCTGTGGACCTCATCAGGTGTACATTAAGAATAATTTGACATTTTGTGAACATGGCATGTTTCTCTTATTAAATTATCATTAACATATTTTTGGGTCACTTTTTATTATATCGAGTAATATTTTAATATTAGCCGCGGCGTCGAGCATCGTTAAGTAGCGTGTGCAGAATGGTGCACCTCGTGAACAAGTTGTGCCTCTGTGTACCTTCTTGTTTTAGTCTTCATCTAAGCATCGTGTGAAAGACATGCATACGAGTTTATAACAATTAACAAATAAGCAACAATTAACAAATATCCAATGGATGCACCGATAGATGGCCATAAATATTGTATTTAACGTCAAATCAACCGACTGTATTACGTCCGGATTGAAATTCTCTTTAATAAAAAAAATAAAATAGCACGGCCGTTTCCTATAAGTTCCGGGACACATCTCGTCGAAGAAGATATTCGGCACCGGTTCTAGAAAGGGCACGGAAAATCTTCCTCGACGTAGCCGACGCTCCGGTCAATCCACATATCGGTACGAGATTACCAAGGAGCTTCCCGTTCATTTACGGAGCGCATAATTTCTGCTAACAAGAAAAGAGATGGCGCTGAAAGAGGAAAATTGCCATCCGTGTCCTCCAAAATTGACGAGGAAATCATTTTTACTACATTCGTGTTGTGAGAGACTAACGTGCCAACCGCGTGTTAAAAAGGTGTATAACAAAGGACTATTAAGTGTATACACCTACGTTAGTTTGTAAACTACCTGGAAAAAATTTTAAGAAGGCAAAATTTCAAATTGAAACATTGCCACGGTGAGATCATCGTGTTTATTGTAAAATGAAGATGATTTCACTGCAAACGGTGATCCAAGACCGAATTAAGGTTAAGTGTGCGACAACAACAACTTACTGCATATATTTCGTAACCGTTCACGGCTCAGTTTGAAGACTGGCAAATCATGACACGGCTACGAACCAGGTTCACAAAATTGTGAACACAACAGAAACACAAAATGAAAGAGAATTGGTGCGATGAAAAAGGATTCCAAGACGACGTTGTCTCCGGAGTTGAGTTTGCTCTGCACGATGCCGTGGGTATCCATAACCTCCAAAGCCGCGTAGAGCGAGAGCGAGGAGATGACGATGACGATGACGACGGCAGGGCAGGGCAGGGCAAGTCACAGCACACTGGGGAGATTAAGGCGCAATCTCCTCAGGTTCGCGAAACGAGCGCAATCAGGGTCGGGCGCATCGTGTCAAGGACGCCGACCGAAACTGACTGAACGGATCGATAGCGACTACGCCACAGTGTCGTCATCTTGTCACGTGCGCAAGTTCCCCCTCCCTCCCCTCCCTGTGTACTTTCCCCAACTGCTGCTAATTAATTAAAATGTTGTGTAATGTATTTAACCTGTGAAACCAATTTTAGACAAACAAACGACCAACCGACACGTCCTTGCAACCTGGTGAATAATAACCAGGAAATACATCAAACTATGAATACTACATTTTTTTAGCAGTTTCTGCACTGACAATAAACTTAATTGATAAGAATCTATTAGTCAACTATTAAATAAAGAAACTTTCCACAGTTTCCTCTGCTGTAAGTTGCATGCACATAGAAACATGAAAAATACTTTCATTCTGTATCATCTTACAGAATTATATTTTGTGGCGACTCCTGGGCAAAAGAAAATGTATTTGTAATAAAAATAATAGAAAAAGCCATTAGAATAAAAGCCAAGAACTTTCCCTCACTGATGCTCTTTCTAATTAACAACAACCAAAAATTAATTATACACTTGTGAAGCAGACGTGCACGGAATAAACGCAACCAACCTCGGTATAGAGGGAGGGAACGACCCCCAAAATCACTTAAATTTGGAACTGGTCACTTTGTTACTTATTCTGTAAAGGAATTTGTGGAACCGTGTAATTATTGGTGTAAGGTTATGCTATTAATAATGTAATAAATAGATTTATGTAAAAGTATTTGACCCGCAACGTTGCTTCAGTTCAAGGATCCACGATGTGACCGTTATGAAAAATTCAATTGCACCTTAGCTATATTAAAATGTAATGCAGTTTTTGGAGACTTGGCAGCGGTGAACAGAAGTAACCGTTTGGTAGTTACGATATCCAGTCGAAAGTAACGCGTTTCCTTTCATCGTGGCAGGCGCTTCTCTATCCGGTGAACGTCGCACGATTTATCTCATCAATCCGACGGGACATAATATTTGAGATTTCCCGTTCATCTACGCAAACTTTGACAGGTTCTGTTGTCTGCAGTTGCCATTCACTTGTAGCCTAAAAATATTTGGTTACTATTCTTTCATGCGAAATGTTAACTAAAATAGTTTATATGCGAGAATGGAATGTCAAATAGAATTAGGAGACGGTCAATTTGGTTTTAGGAAGAATAAAGGGGGACAAGAGAAGCAAAATTAACTTTGCAACCAATTTTAGGAGACAGGATAAGGAAACGCCGGGGACTACGTTCACGACGTTTCTAGATTTAGAAAAAGCTTTTGATGACGTGAAGCGGAACACGGTATCGAGGATTTCGAAGTGCACCGGAATAAAATATCCGGTAAAGGGAGGCTAAGGATACATAACGTAATACAGAAGACAGGCAGCAGGAATTAGAATAGAAGATCATGAAAGGAGTAAGACAAGGATGATGCAGTCCACGCTCTTTAGCTTATACGTAGAACAGGCGAAGAAGCAAGTTAAAATGGAATATGTAAAATGAATCACGCTGCAAGGAGAACAAATAAAAACCTTGCGCTTTGCCGACGATATAGCGGTATTAGGGGAGTCGGAAACCACGATAAAAGTCATGAACGTGGACCTGGAGAAAGAGTCCAACAAGATGATTAATAGAGGGAAAACCAAGTATGGGAAACGGTGGAATGACGATGGCTAACGATTGGGACTGAAGTTAAGGAATTCAGCAACTTGGGAAGCGTAATAACGAGGGACGGTAGAAGAGTATAGTAGACGGAAAGAGTAAGACAGCGCAGGATAGCGAGGAAGGCTCTCACGAAAAAGAGGAATTTACTTACGGGTAATACGAGTGTGAATATTAAGAAATCGTCGCTAAAAATGTTAGCATGGAGCGTAGGCGTCACTTGGCGGACGATACGAGCTCCGCGAGGGAAACAAATTAAAGATCGTGGCGTCGAGAAAGGAGGCTTATACGTAACCTCCGCAGAAAGCGGGCGGCGGTAGCATCTGTCATACTTAGTTAGCGACGTCGCGTAAACATGTCGCCAAGTCGTGTGACGGCAAACTCCGTTGATTATAGAGAGGAAACAAATTACATTATTCACGACGTTGTGATGTGTGACTCTACATAATGTGCAAAGTGTGGCACTCGACAACAGTTCAATGTTAAAGTAGGTTCGTCCAAGTTCGGGATGCCCGTGCACTTCCTACCGTTTACACTGCGGGCAGACAACTGCCCACTTCTTCACCCGACAACTCCGTGGAAATGGCGAGCGTCATATGTGAACTCTGGTGCACGTTTACGCTTCTCATTGCCGTTTCCTGGCAACTACGACCGGTTGGAACGTTCGCGCAGCAGAGTATCCATATTTTTTTTACATAGCAAGTTTTCCCTCGTGTTTTCGCATCTAGGACGGTGGAGGGGGAACGCAAACTTTTTTGTTACAAGTTTTTTCACCCACGCATTAGCACAATATACACGCGATTCTAATACGCTCATCCGAATGATAATTTTTGAGCAAATGGATAGTTGCCGAGATATTTGCATTTGAAGGAACTGTCTGCCATCTAACTTAGCGACATCACACGGCGAATTGCATCGGTAACTCTGCGTTTGCACAAAAATTTTCATTTGGATGAGCGTATTAGAATCACGTGTATATTGTGATAATGTGCGGGTGAAAAAACTTGTAACAAAAATGTTCCCCTTCCTGGAATCAAACCAACATGAAAAATAGAAATCTTATTTTATTCTGCAAATCTTACAATCGCTAAATATTGTCGTGACGACAAAGGAAGGACGTCACGTGATACGATCACAAATCGCTACATCGGCGTAAGGGAAGTTCGCTCCGCCGAGGCGGAGGAGGGCCTCTCGGGCATGGCGTCCACCACGGCTATGGCCTCGTCTTCGTCCAACGCCTCCAAGAACGCCCGGATCTCCTGGACGCTCACGTTGCCGTGGATCTGCGACACAACGGACGGGATTCTGAGCTCGTCCCCGCGGCCCGCGGGTAACCTACCGGGTCAGATACTCACGTCGGCGTAGTTGAAGAGAAGCTTGGACGGGCTGGTCGAGTTCCTGATGTTGGGCAGCAGGAAGCCGTAGTCCAACAGGTCGGCGAGGTTCACCCATCCGCGGGAAGCGTCCAGAACGTCGCACAGGCGTCCCAGGGTGTCGGGGTCGAACAGCCTGTTCCGTCCTGGGGAGCCGAGAATGGCGAACGTGAAGGAAGACGATATATAAAATAGTAGGGGCTAAGAATATTTTTTCATTTCACTAATGCCTTTTTCAGCAATTTCTTAAGATGTTTCATTAGACAGAAACTACGAATCATTGGACATACAAATGTACCAAAAAAAACCGTGCCGCTCAAGTTTGAGACGTTACAATTTGTCACTCTTTCCATCCCGCACGAGAGACCCGCGAGGAAGTGAGATCCTCGTAATCTGTGACGAGTTTCTGATGCACCCCGTTGTCAATTTAGACAAGCATTTGACTGACGAATCTGAAGAAGTGAAAGATACTCCGAGGACTTGGCAAATTAACAACTCGGACGGAAGGAAAGTGAGCATTCGCCTCGAGATTGTTCGCGTCCGGAGACGTCTTGCGCCTCGCATCTCGTCGCCAGACGCTTGCAGCGCTATCCACGTTTCACGGTGTTCAGAATTTGAACCGCTACTACACGTCTAATCGGATCGCCTGACACGGTTGTACAGAGGTTATAACACGCCTCAAGTGTTTGCTTAAATCAAAAGACGGAACACTATACAGATCTCGGATAATGGAACCTCTGTTCAAATCCCTTACGCTGCACTCCATAAATTCACACAAGACGAGACTCACCCGTCTCTTCCGGACACATAAGCAGCTTCCCTTCCTCCTTCACCGCCGTGGGCAACTTTAGAGTATCCTTGAACAGCTGCAGGATCTGCGGCAGCCACAAGTTACAAATATCATCAGCGCAGGGGTACACAAACCAATTGAATATTTTTTTTTTTCAAAATCAACACTAAACATATTAAAATACTTAAATGCAATGGAGCGAAGGTGTTCCCGGTGAATGTGATTCAAATATAATTCTCGGGTTTGTCAACCTGATGACGATGGCGGAGCTTGCCGTCGAAACGTTGCGTGTACAAACTTTTACCCGGGTGGAAACCCGAGAATTATATTATAACTTAAATACAATGTTCAAAAAGTTTTCATGGGATACTCAAAGTTAAGGGTTGCATAAAATCACAAACTTTAAGTAAATGGAACCCAGCAGACAGAAAATGATGGAACAAATTGGAAGGAGAAGGTGGCGACATGAGCTGCGCCGGCCCTGGACCTCGACACCTTAAGATGAATTAAAGAAAATTAACAACAAACGGAGAGAGGCAGAGGGCCGTGCTCCGGGACTGGAGATGAACGAAGAACCCAGCCAATTCAGGCTTTTCCCAACCTCTTTGCTCGCCAAGTCAAAGGATGAATTTTCTCGTTCTTCCTCTTCATCATCCTCCTCCTCCTCCTCCTCCTCTTCTTCGTCGTCGTCGCCCACGTCGACGTCCAACTCGTATTCCGGCTCGGTCTTGACGGTCACGCCCTTGAAAGTCTCGTCTTTGGACTTGCTCTTGCACATCTTCAAGTGTGGGTCTGCCTGAAAACACCAACCGCAGGTCAGCAACCGGATCCGGCAGGTCGCGTCCGTGAACACAGCAGGCGACGGGTCAACCTTACCTCGGCATCCAGCAGCAATTTGACCATCTCCAGGTTGTCGTTGGCGCAGGCGACGTGCAGCGCCGTGTGGCCCGACAGGTTGAACGAGTCCACGGAGATGTTGGTCTGGGGGCAAACGGAAAGACTAAATCCTCGCGTATGTCGCGCCGTGCACGCTACAACACGCTTGCATGCCAGGGGTGTGCCGCTCACGTTACAGGCATAATAATAATAACCCCTGGATGTTTGAAAGCTCTGATCTGAGGTATCGCACAATTAAAAAATTGGCAAAGTTTATCATACTTAAACATTCTAAAATAAAAACTAACAATTTATTTATTAATTTATTGGAAAACTAAAAAATGTCAGATAATTAATAAAGCGACATCTGGCTACGAGAAGACTGACGGAGCGAGGTGTATATTAGGTTCCCCCGACAGCGTAATTAAGGAAACGACAACGGTGATAACTCGGATGCATAAGTTTCTCCGTCTCTTTCAGAGCGAGACAAGGAACTTAAATTGGCGCAAAGAATTCGAATTGCCCGGAGACAATCCTACAACATTACCGGTCAGGAATGTCACGTCATTTGGTACTACGTAAGTTTGCGAGTCAAAATTATGGCCGCAGTCTCGCCGCTTCAAAATTGGCAAAGCAAATCGTGGAGTAATTTTGAATGGCATGTCGCACCTTTTTGAGGAGGAACTCGGCGACGGCCAAGTCCTGTTCCTCGATGGCCAGGTGCAGCGCGGTGCGGTTGTTACCGTCCACCTCGTTGACGTCGGCCCCGAAGGAGACGAGTCTCTCCACGGCGTAGCGGAGTCGCCGTCTCACGGCCACGTGCAGCGCCGTGCAACCTGCGACCGAGACGCACACACGGCACTAATTCAATCATTCTGATTACTTGTATTTACTTATTCTGACGATGTTGCCCGACAGTCTGGATTACCATGTTCACGCTTGTCCTGCCCAGAATTTGTGAAGTGACGAGAATAGGTTAAAAATGGTTAATATTAATAAGATTAAATAATTTAATCAGCCTATTTGTCAGTATTTTTTATAATTTAAATATTACCATGTTTTGTGCATCATTTTTCAACTGACAATTAAATAAAGTATCCTCTATGGGAAATAATATTTTTTGTGAAAAAAAAAATCTTTGGTTTAACAGCGATTATAAAAATATCGAAACTTATTTATTCAAAATTTAAAACATCAGAATATTCCAACAGAAGTGATGAAAGTAGTGTCAGACAGATTTGAAAAATATTTTGGAACAGTTTTCGGCTAAAGACGCCATCGCATCCAAATTTAAAATTAAAACGAACATACCAAGATGGAATGTTCAGAAAATTAAGCCTCGTAGGTCATATGACCAGAGAGGTGATCAAGTTGGGGGGAACCAAGGTTACGTACCTAACGCGACCATCTGAAATTTGCATAAACAATACGGACGTTCAATCAGACTGCAAAATTGCGACAATAGTACCAATATTACAAATTGGGATCGAGGGCGGAAAATTGCGACTACAGGGCAGCGAGTTTTAAGTCGGTACAGCGCAAGCAATTAGAATGCTTGATGGTTGAAAATTGGGAAGAAAGAGGGGAGGAATAAATCCTGAACAACATGCATTTAGATAGGGATATTTCGTTTTTCATTACATAATGCTCAATGTTATAAATTTTTAATTTTTTTTATTAGCTGAAGAATTGTCAACTGAGAGACGAAAATTCATGATATTTAATACCTAAATTATTGAAATACTGATAAAGAGGCCGATTAAATCATTTGTCCATCAGGTTGATTACCTTGGTTGTTCTTGATGCTGCAGTTGGGCTTCTTCGCCACCGGCACACAGTCGTCGATGTCGAGGAGCGCGTCCAGACAAGAATAGTCTTCTTTCACGACGGCCAGGTGCAACGGTGTCGCGCCGTCCTTGTTCTTGACGTTGGGGTCAGCGCCGGCTCGCAGGAGCTCGCGTACGGCGTTAACCTGCCCCAATTTTACGGCAAGATGGAGCGCCGTCTTAAACAAGGATGGAAGGCGTCGCGAGACGTATTTTACAATTAAACACAAAGTGTAATTATCTGCATCATATGTGGACCACAATTAAATTTACAATTTGAATTAGTAAAAAAATTAACTAATATTTACCTCTTCCTTATTGTTCTTAGAGTCAATAATTTTGTGATGGTGACCTCGGTGGAGTCTGATCAACATGTGCTTCAGCATGTCCTCTTGTTGGTAGAGAACGGCCGTGTGAAGCGCGCTGGAATCAAAATGTTATTTATAGAAAAACTTGGGCCTGAAACGCACGTCACGCCGCGCACAACATTTACCTGTTGCCGTCATCGGTCTTCTGTTCGAAAACCTTCTCTACCGCTTCCGCCACGATATCCGGCGGGGGTTTCAAAAGCAACAAATTATCCAGGTCCAAAACCGTCTGGCGGGCGAGTAGCTCTTCGTCCTGAAACAGGTCGCGCTTCGTCAGACGAGACAAGTGTCGCCCCCGAGGTTGGCGTAAACACAATACGGCGGCTACGAGGGCAAACGAATTGGACAAGTGATAAAGTCTCAGTTTTTTTTGGTGTACAAGAATAAAGTTTGACTGGTAAATGAAATACTAGGAACAGCCGCAGAGAAAGGGGAAGAGAAAAAACCAGACACGGGAAATGTTTCGAAGCTTATGTTGGAAGAGCGGCTTTCACTACAAATAACCACAGTTGACGAGGATCCATAATTCCAGTAGATCAATAAAACTTGGTTCAGAATCTGATTTGAATGTGTGTGTGTTTACTTTAGTTAACGGTGTGAAATTCGATTACGTGACTGAAAAATATCTGAGATACATGTAAATTTACAAATATTTGACTTTCGCTTCTGATGGTTAACGAGGGTATGCGAGTATTTTTAAAATTAAGTGGTCATATTCTCCTCCGATTACGTCCACATCCGAAGACTGTCGGACAGTTGCGTCGGGGAATGAGAATCGACTCCTCGTTTGCGCATAACGAGACAGGTTACAGTTCACCACACCGATGTCTAACAGCCAGCGGAAATCTGAACGAGAAGTTAGCGGTTCCCGCTACCCCAGGACCGCAACTTAAAAACGAAGACAGTCGTCAGAAAGGGACCACAGTCAATGTTACGCGTGCCGTTTAAGCAGAATACTTACGATCTGCTCCGTCTTGATGTTGGTTTCCAGATGCTCCGCGGCCCCGCCGCTAGAACTCCGGGCCACATTCGAGTCGCCCGTCGACGGCCTGGGACCTCTCTCTGTGACAGACGGTTGGCTCACTTCAAAAATTATTTTTAAAAAAACCTGTGTATATCTACAATGCATTAATCACATATATGAGGGGGGGGGGGATTGAGTCTTTTATATTGAATCCTCTAAGAGAATTGATTTACGTTGCACAACTACATAGACTGTGCACCGTGGCTTGTAGCTGCGCCAACAAACTTGGAAAAAGTACGACTTTACGTTATCAACGTCGGCTAGCGAGAGCGAGGTGCTTACCGAAATGGGCCGGGCTCGGAGCTTGGGTGGCACAGTCTGCCATTATGTCGTTGTCCAAAAGATTTTTGAAGTACTCTACAATCAGAAAGACAATCTAATGAAGATCTGTAATAAAAGAACTTATACAGGTACAAATTAATATGTTATGACCATTAAAATTATGGAGAGGGTAACATTTGAGATTGTACAAATAAGACTTTGAACACTTACTATTTCATACACAACTATGATATATATATATATTAGGTTTTCAAGTTAGGATGGATAGAGAAGAGGGATGGAAGGATTAGGAGCATCCGTTAATGATAAATTTCAAATAAATTATATATTGGATAAGTGACAAAGTCACGCATTTGATAACTGGATAGAAAGAAAGATAGAAATATTTGGGGGAAAGGCAGGAAATTCGCTCTTTGAATCATATGTACGGCAAATTTGCAATTGTACTTGCCTCCCTTTACAATCGTTCACACTTTTGTAACTATTTTCCAGAAGAACAATCAACTTTGTTACAGCACAAGTACACCTAAGTAAAAATATTCTACTACTTTTATTAATGGAGAAACGCCGAGCCCAAAATTTACCATCGGACAGATTATTGAAGAAGTCCTTGAACTCGGCGGAGTTTATGCCGTTCTCCTCCTCGAGCATGTTTTGGAACAGCGCTTGGGTGTCGTCGGAGCTGCGGAGGTTCCCGGTCTTGTCGGATTCGAACATCTGCTGCTGCATATAGTTGAACATTTTCTGTTGCATCGGCATCATGTTAACATCGTCGGTGATGGACGTCCTCTGGCGTTTTCTGCCTGCAACCAATTAGAAACACGTGTTCTATGGAAGTAAGTTTGAATTAAGAATTGTTAAACGCAATGTCTATAAACAGATTGGTACGCTGTGAATTACATATTTTAAACCATCTTTCTTTTTAAATCGCATAAAAACGTAGCGCAACAGTATTGCAGAGTCAGATTGACTTCCGTTTCAGACACTCACCCAACTTTTCGGCGGGGTTATAAGTAAACCTTATGGGCTCGCTGCTGTCTCCGTCGGTCGGCCGATAAAGCTGGAGGTACACGTCCACCTTGTCCTCTATGTCGGTATGCCGGTACGGGGGCGTGCGGAACACTATGGCATACTGGTGGTGCACGTCCAGTTCTGAAAATTTGGCAAAATCACACCAAATTTCGTTTTCCTCTTCATCAAGTTCGAAGAACTTTATCTTGATGTTTTCTGAAACAATACATTATAATATTACGTTTATTTCCTTCACGGCTCCTCTCGGCCTCCATAATATGGACGCATACTTTTTCCAACTTTCTCCACCAAAATAAAGACTTCCTCGCCGCCCAAGCAGCTGCTGACGCACTTGTCGATGCGACAAATCTTCAGTTCTCCCGTCAGCGCGCTTTCTGAAATAATTTAAGATAACCCTGATATATGTAATTTATTCACTTATAATCCAGAGAATTGCTGGGTTCAAAGTAGTAACAACTTGACAGTCTTCAATTTAGATCATTTTAAAAAGTCGCGACATTGTTGAGCAATTGAATATGAAGTAGTAGAAACTTGATAAAATTAAAAGCATATCTTTTCACGTAGGAGGACTTACTCATGTTGTTTATGGGCTGCGAGAAGACGCGGCCACAGATGGGCTGCAGGAGGCCGCACGGCCCGCGTCGGAACGCTTCGAAGCAGAGGCAGACCGTGTTCAGACTCATTTTCTTCCCTTCTGCCTCGGCCTCCATCTTTATCTGTAGAGACAATTTGAATTCACACAAATAGTTATAATTTTTAATATCAACCAAGCATTATGCAGAAAAAAAGTTACCAGCCAAGACATGACTTGTGAATCCATGTTGAATTATATTCTTCATCTAAATCAAATGCCATAAACCTGTTCATATACCAATCGAGGTTCTTATTCGCTTTGTAATATCTTCATATTATTAAATAAATTCGCAACCTGTTAAAAAAAGAATAAGACCGAAAGTTTCCTGTACCTTAAGCTCGTCCTTTGTGGACAGGACCTTCACATTTTCCCCGCTGCAACGATACTGCTCCAGAAGGCGCGCTCGCTTCCTCTTCACAAGTTCGTCGGTGATGTTCTTCCTCGCCGTGTGGATGATGCCCATTCCTTGGAAACTGGAACGTAAGGGAAATGGCTTACTTACAAATATGACGATAAACGTCGCGGAACAATTTACCCCCTTACACGCGAGAAAACATCCTTTTAAATAAGACAAGAAATGTTACGCAAATTATATTAAAATCAAAATAAGAGGGCTTTCCCGGTGACGAGCCTGGAAGACGATAGATTTGCAATCCATCGAAACATCGCCGCGTGCGGAGATTACCTGGTTGGAAACCTGAGAAACGTTTCTTTGTATTAAAATCAATCGCTCATATATATAATTTAAAAATTCAATGCGGACTGGAAAGAGTGCAGAGGCAATAACAGAGGGATACAATAGATAAATACATCGTTAGTACCTAATATAACGTCTAATTTAGTTTGAGTGGAATTCCTACGAAGCGTTCAGATACTTGGAATGAAATTAATTAACAAAGCTGAAGCCACAATTTCTCTTGTTCAACCTTTGGTAAATTACTCAAATCAATCTCAAAAATGTTTCTCTTACCATGAATCGAGATACTTGTAAAGATAAGAAAATAACCTTGTGCTGAATACAAAATAAAAAATTACGGCATGACAATTGACTACCCACACTGCCTCAAATCCGTTCTCGGGCGAGACCTCGAAATCGTGGGGGTCGTCCTTGTCCTCGTTGCCCGCTCGCACGATGAGGCGGTGAGCGTGGAGCGTCCGGGAAGCTTCGTCGACGCCGGCCGTGTAGAGCGAACACCTGATGACCGCAGGGTGCTCGTAGTCGCAGAGCTGCCGAAATTTGAAAATGAGAGGACACCGTTATTTCTGGTTCCGACCTGATCAGCGGTATTGAAGTTAGTAATACAGAAGATAGGGTCTGCAATGCTCGGACAGCTTCTTATCAAATGTGTGACAAGCCCAAGGATGATATTATTGAAGAAATCATTTTAAGAGGTTTAGGTATAGCTAGTTCTATACTTTAATGTGTAGCATGTTTCATAAGGACAATAGTTAACAATTTATTATCAACACAATGGAATTTAAAGTAATATGGCGAGATTATTTTAGCAATTTACAATATTAATCATTGTTCACAACAATAGTTTAAACAAATGTAAGAGACATAAGAACTTTAGATCATGAGATGCGACTATGGTAGCATTTTTCCTGACTATGGATTTAAATTTTCATACAGGCTACATTTTTTTGTGCATCAAAATGATTAATTAGCCAAAAATTAGGTAGAATAAATAATACTCATTGCACTTCTTTGAGAATAGGGTCACTTGCTGAGCACAAACACAGTCCACGAGAAAGTCTCCAATAGTTTTTCATATTTAAACCTGTTAACGCAAGTATCTTCAATCTAAATCAAGTTATGACAAATTTAGGTAATTGCACAATACATTAAATTCACGACGTCTCTAGCTCAGCTCTCTAGGTTAAAGACGTACTAATTTTACAACTAACTTGTGAATATTGTATCTTCTGAACCGAAACTAACACGTGAGAATACTGAAAAGAAACTCCACAGACTCACCTTAACCGTGGGGAAAGTTTTCTTTCTGGACTTGTCCGAATTTCGGCCCAGGATGCTGCCGTGAGTACCCAGCATCTCGGACTTGTAACGGAACCTGAATTTCTCCACGGGCTGCTCCTTGATCACGAGGCGCGGCCGGTTCATCAGCGGCAACCCCAAAGGTCCTGCGGAAAGGCGGAAGGAAATGACCACGGGGAAACGGGAAAGGTACCGCACCGCAAAGTCAGTCAAGCGACGGGTACAACTGACGAGCACAATCTTAGTTGCATTATTTGCGTGATAAAGTAACATTTGGCGTTCACAAAACTCCCCCCCATCCCACCACTCCGCGGTGTCACGACAGAGTACGTTTTACAGACTACCCGAGGAAATTTCCAAATTCTCGACATTCCCACGTGACCGAATCCGCCACCCCGGACCCGAACGTACTTTAGACGTTCTCTTTAACGGGAGGTTCCGTTTATGTACGTCTTATCAATTGAACCGTATACGGTATAGTTTTGGAGACTTTGAAGTACCCAGTTTCATGTATTGAAAATATGTAATGTAATGAATTTGTTATCTGAATCATATTGAAGTATTTTTGTACTATTATATTTTAAGCCTAATCGACGCTTCGTGATATTGTGTTGATAGAATGGAACAGTACCAAGTGAATTGCAGTTCTTGGACTGACACATAACCTACAAGTTGGTTGCTCGGCGATCACCAGAGAACTTTTAACAAAAACCGTTGTTTCTCGAGACTCACCTCGGTCATTAACGTAAAAAAAAATGTCGTCGTCCATCATAGACGTCGACATTATTACACGTCGCACATTATTTTAAACATGTGGGGAGGAACCGCAATTGCAAGTTGATGGCGCGAGACGATTGCAGTTTCTTTCTAGACGCGCACAATTCGTAGAAGGATGCTTCCGGCGAAGGTCACGCAGCAGATAAACCCGACCCGGGGTCGGGGTCGACTCGACTCGACTTCCGGAAGAGATACGGAGCCGCACATAACCTGTACCGTACTTACTGAAGGGCGGAGAATCCAGGTGCGGGACGACGTTGAAGCGCAAGTAAACCGAGTCGGAGGATCCGTCGGAGTAGTTGTCGGGGCTGGGCGCAGAACTCATCGTTCCTGCAAAACAAAACCACCCACGTAAGTAAGTAAGAGACGAGACGAGGGCAGAGCAGGGCACAGAGCTGTGTGCGTGTGTGTACCAGAGTCGCTGTCCTCGTAAGGGAAACCCCCGAAAAGCGCGGGCAGAGCGGAGAAAGTCACGTGAGACATTGTCGCTGCTCGACCAACTCGACTCGACTGACTGACTTACCCGAGAGTGTTGCGCAACGTGCGACGGACGGAAGGAAGGAAGGTTCTTCCCCGGCTTAGCGCAGCAGCGGAGGCGTAGGCGTGGCAACGTCGCAACCAGACGATAAGCTCTATACCTTAGTCAAACTGATAATATTCCCTCGCTGAGCCTCTTCTATTAATCTATCTCCTTCCAACCCGCGTCATTCTCCTAAGTTTCTATTCCTTCTCCTTTCTGCAACCCCAATTTTACCAATTATTTCACACACTCACACATTAGCCGTAACTGAATCCCTCCCCCCCCCGTTTCCCATACTACTAGTTATGGCTTCCAAGTCGTCCTTCTTCCCCCCGTTAATGCTGCAATATCGTCTCGTCGTCGTCGGCAAAGCGCAATTATTCTCCTCGCATTTTTGATTCGCCTGTGGACTTTCTCGTCTCACTCCCTTTCAGCTGGTTCTCTCTGTTCTGTTCAAAATAACTTTAATACTGTCTTGCAGTTGACATTATCAAAGCCTTTTTCTAAATCTACCTATAAATGCAGTGAAGGGTATTTATTTTTTTTTTACTTATCGTGTCTTTTATAATTAGAAGCAAAAGTCAGTATTGTGTGCGTCGTTCCTGAAAGCAGGCTGACTCAACACTCCACGAGATAACTAAACCACGGGTGGCGATGACGTCAGCCTGTAGGAGGAAGTTCCGCCGCCGAGCAGATAAAGAACAAAGGCGCACTCGCTACCATTTATTTATTTATTTATTTAGTTAGTCGCCTTGTACCAGATCCCGGATCGGCCTTGGGAGGGACGCGCCGTGACGTCACCGGCCGAGGCTGCGCGCGCACAGGCGGCAGAGGATGACGCCGACGACGACGCCGAGGGCCGTGGGCAGCGTCACGGCCAGCAGGTACTTGGCCGCCGCCATCTCCCCCTGCTGCGACGGCCTGGTCGCGTTCTTGAGCGGCTCCATGCCCAGGAGGGCCAGCGCCGGCGTCGCCAACACCACCACCAGCAGCAGGACGACCTTCTCCTCCCCTGCAGACACACGATGACGCTGCGAGGACAGAGACTGTACTGACCTAGCACGACGACGCTGCTTCCCCTCCTTCATGACTCTCTGACAAACAACGGCCTGGCGACTGTAAACAAGCAGCAGCATCTGTGGACCGGAAGTGCGGCTCGGGTCAAGGTCCGGCCCCGATAAGGACGCGCATATAAGGGGGAGGCCGTCGTCGGAGGCGGCACAAGCGCTATGGAGACGACGCCGCTTCTGGTGGCCGTGCCCGTCCACGAGGAGGCGGAGCCGCGTCTCGGCGGCCTCACGCTCAAGGAGCTGCTGCTGGAGGCGGACACGCCGCGCTGGTGCCGCCTCCGCGCCGGGGCGCTGTGGCTGCTGTGGGCGGCGTGGTGCGTGGCGCTCGTGGCCGCCGTCGTCCTCGCGGGGGCCGCTCCTGGCTGCCGGCCGTCTTCCCACGCGCCGCCGCCCCACCACGACGCCGCCGCCGCCTCAGCGGTCCTGCGGGAGCTCGACGCCCTCGTGCAGCTTCCGTCCATGTAAACTCTCGCCGTCATTACAACTTGTTCACCGCAACCAACCCGTGTGTTTTATTTACCCTGAATTTGTGTACGAGGAGGGAGATGGCTGCTGTGCTTCTCAGACAGCAACAAGCAGAAAAGTTGGGAATTTTCCTGCAGGTGTAACAAAGCGATGAAATGTCTGCTGCACGGACAAAGTTCAACCGGTCAGGAAAAATTGATTTTGGCGTACAAAAGGACTGCGTTCAGTTTCTCCTGCTGGCCGAGCTCCCCCCGTTACGGTTCGTTTACCAAAGTGGAAAATGTTGACCAGGTTGTGCTCCCAAATTCTGCAGCTGTAGCACGTTCACCGATCAACCCTTCCGTCCCAAGAAATGTCAAACGCAGAGGCAACATAAGAGGCTTCGGCTGCGCGTTTCGCTTATGAATAATTGATTACGTTGTTTCTTCACAAATTTCGCACGCTTTAAAAACTGTACGCACGCCTGCAACATTCGAGACTGAACCTGATGCGCCTCTCGACGTGTACTTCACCGCGCCGCTTTTATCGTATCCTGTTGTTCCCAGTAATTCTACAGACTTCAGTACAATTAAGACATAAGAACTAGATCTATATGTAATACAAAATTGTGATGACAAATAGTTGTACTCGTGGTTCGCCTCAAAGGAAATGATGTTCGAGGAAAAGGGTGATTAAATGAACTTCGAGACTTTTAAAATTTACGTTTAATTGTAAATATGATATAGCAGTTAGGAAACTATCACATAAAAACTCCTATGTACACGATGAACGGTAGGTTCTCTCCCGTGCTGCTCGCCGTCGGAAACCGGACGGTGTCGTCGCACAGTCCACTCAAACTGCGGCTTTCGTCAAGAGTCTTCTTTATTGTCGGCAAAAACTTTTAAATACTTGATACACACGGTAAGGTGGCGGCTGCGAGATTTCTCCCGTCGCGTCGCCGAGACGATTTCGGGAGATTCCAATTTTGTGAATTGTTGAAACGAACGGGTCCTCGAGTAACGAGCCACGCGATCACGGAGGTCGGAGCGCAGGTTACTTCACCTTGTTGACGTAGGCGTCCAACTCGGCGTCCAATTCTTCCAGGGTCGGGACGACCCTCGACTGACCCTTTGCGCCCCCGCGTCCGCCACGGCGCGTCCCTGAAAAGAGATCACGTTTAGGAGAACAGAAGCAAGACGGTTCGTTACAGTTTATTTTCACCGAGTGACTGACTACGTAACAAAGTTAAAAATGCTTACCTCCCCTTCCACGTCCCCTTCCGACACTGCCAGCTCTGGGAACGGGCCTGGTCTGACTGAAACCTCCCACGGCGCCCACACGTCGACCACGGACCACCGAAGGAATCTCGGAAGTCGCCATCTGGATGTTCATTGCTCGGCCTGTGGCAAAATTTTGGAAGGGTCAACATTTATAGACAAACGGATAGATCCGTAAACCTCATTTACAAGAGCAAAACTTTGAAAATGATTACCATCCAAGGGTACGCCGTTGTATTGCTTCATAGCCTTGATAGCATCAGCTTTTCTCTCAAATATAACATCCGCAGTTCCCAGAGAACGTCCGGATCTGTCGTAATGAACTGCTGCCGACTTTAACGGTCCAAATTCGGAAAACAATTCCTGAAATGAAATCATTCAAATCAATAGAGCGATGCAAACTTAAAGAAACAAATATAAATATGATAACCGTCTGAATGCGCATAAAACCATTAATACCTTTTCCTGTTACTTTAAATTCATTTCATTTCAGGAAAAGAAACTTGTCTGGTGTGCACAGAAGCAATTAAATGTACATGTGACCACTTGTTTTAGCTATTGCAAAATCATTTGTGAAATGTCAGTCTCAACATTCTGTAGTTAACAGAATTAATACAAAAGAAATAAACTAAAAACAATTCGGAACATATTTTTGCACAAAAAGAATAATTAAGGAAATTATTGATTTACATAAAAATAAATCAACATGCAAATATGTTGACATATTATTGCTAAAGGTAAAATGACCAGTAAACTACAAGTTTAAAGTACTTTAACAATTCCATTGACAAAATTTAACACGTGAAAAGTATACGGTACACAAATTTACAGATCTAATCTCCTAACCCTCAAGAACGTGTGCGTAGTACAACAGCACCAACCAAAAGTTATAACTCGGAACTGCAATTGTGAACAATATTATAAGCTTCAGTAGTTTTCAAGAAAACTTCCAAGTAAAGACACTGTCTAAACACAATGGAAATGCCTATGGTCTGGGGTGAAGTCAATATTACAAAGTTTCTCTTAATACATTGTGAAAGAAGTGCACTGATGACTCTTTCCTAAGTTACAAAAGGTGTGTAGCAACAGTGAAAAGGATTTAATACAGTCTTTTTGGACTATTATATATAACTACTCACATTTTGGCAACCTATAAACAATAGATATCCCCACTTCAGTTCAAAATTAAGATAAGTTACAACCACCATCGGGTCAAGTGGCTGGGCAGAAAAGAGCCGTGAAGAGGTCACCCACTTTAATTGCAAATTAATGAGCTTGTAATTTGATTAGCTAAGACAAGTAAATGCTGAAACTTGGGTTTGTTTGGTTGTTTACTGCTGGCACATGTTAACCATATTATATGCACAATATCACAACAAAGAGTTTACACATATAAATAACCAATACTAATAAATTGTATCTCACCGTAATATCAGAGTCGGATACACCAAAATCAAGATTTGAGACGAGTAATTTTGCAGGTCCTCCTGTAGGAAGGGAATTCCCGAAAGTCAAGCCCATCCTTGCCTTCTTCACTCCCGATCCGTCGAACATATCATGCTGCCACTTGCTATTTATATCTCCCTACAAAGGAGACGGAATTAAAGCACGGCAGGGCGAAATGGAAAGCAAGAAGGTCAACCGAGACTTACTCTGGAGTAAGGAGCGGAACGCACCGCACCTCTGCTCCGACGGATAGCGCCAACACTTCCCCTCGAAGATCCTCGGCCTCTGCGGGACAAACTCGTGCCCCGCTGTGCGCCGCGTCCACGCCTCACAGAGCCTCTGCCTACCTTAGAGGATTTGATGATGTCATCTAGGCTCATTTCTATTTTGTCAACCATCTCGGGAAACGTGAGTAGAAGCCTTCAATTCTTCACAAACATACGACAATAACTCGATTCCACCCGAAACAAATGGCGGACCGCGCGTAAACGTTGATTCGCCGGCCAGAGACGCTGCATACCTACGCTACTGAGACTCTCTGCCAAAGACAACCTCAGAGATGTTCAAGCACTTTGACAAATTTATCAATCAAAATCTAAAAAAATTAAAATAACTACTTGCGTTCAATAATTGAAACCATTCATTTCTTTCCTCCGGCTATCACGTATATCTTCCTTGTTAATCTCGAATAAAATTTCTGAAAATATCGCGTTCACATACATCGTATTTATTAGAAATATTATTAAAAATACAATTATTATAAATAACACAAGCATAGTAATAATGTAATTTCCTTTTGAAAGTAGTTTTTTTGCGAAGATGGTTTCACCAAAGAGCTTCACCGTGACTCAGGATGAAGTTGGCAACATTGTTACGCTCGCTACTTTTGAATTTTAATGGGTCATGGTGGTTGTGCATGTAAACATTGCCACGCGGGGGGAGGGGGGGGGGAGCAAGTTTTCGTCTGTATTCAAAACGTCGTTCGAGCCTAGTTGATAACTCTTACAAATCAGTGGCTCCTTTACTTTAATATCAAGCTTTGTCAGTCGGTGGCCGAAGGAGTATATTCCTATTTTTAAAATGTTATTTTGTTGAATTTGAACCGTGTGAATGTTAATTTCATATAAAATGTATGTCATGTACGTTCTCTAAACACAAGGGACATATTTTTATTTTTTAAAGTTTTCAATTCCTTGTCCGTGCACACAAGTAGCAGAGTTTCCTTAATACTGCTGTTTGGCTTGTCTACTTTTATGCAGACCTCCTTCATTCTGTCTTGGACTAAAACGCTGTCTGTATCTTACTTTCAATATATCCGAGATTGCTTTGTGATCGGGATGCAATCATTGTGGTCAGATTGTCCAAATCTGTTTAATTACTTCGAGAAAATTGCCCAAGTGTTAACAGTCCAATTTACATATTTGTGGGTTTGTAACTGTAATCCCTATGTAATATTGTCTACTCTGCAGCCTCGCTTACCTTCCAAAATTATATACACCAGATAAGTGACAATTTCGGGTAGTGTAAGGCCCGGAGCTTTCAAAATTGGGTGATTGTGGTGGAGCAGTGATCTTGTATGATTAAATTAATAAGTTTATGAACAATGAATTTTTTTCTTTGGCATTGAAATGTTTGCTACGTGAAAATTTGTCTTGTATAATAATTCATTCAGTGTAAGTGACGTGTTATAGTTATTGATGAAATAGCACTTCACATATCTTTAAAATTTCTATTCAGTTTTTTCTGCTCTTTTGTTTGATGTATTGCCCGGAGGGAAGGACAGTTTCCCGGTCGCAGAGCTCCAAGTAGTTAAAACTCCATTGCGTGTGTGTCCATGTTGACTTTTGTCTATATACATTTTCTTTTATTTTAAGATTATTTGTTCTTTAATCACGTACCTTATTTTGTTCATTTTTATTTCCCTCAGTCGAGGAGTAATGGAAACGACAATAAATCTAAAATCGCCAGTTTGCTAGTTGCCAACTGATGACGTGCCATATATTTTTCGTTTGCCTTTTTCGTGTTTGGGGCATGAAGATTGCCGCAGAAAGATTGTGTTCTTTTAAATACCTGACCCGGTTGGTTAACCGTGAAGATTTCATCCGAAGCCATGGTTAATTGGATTAAAAATGGTTATCTTTTCATATGCACCATACTAAATGTATATGTGTAAATAAAGGAGATTGCGATTTATTTTAACTTACTTTTGTTATTCAATTTTCTTCTCAGATTCATGTCCTAAATCTACTGCGCGGTGATGTTGGAGACTTCAAAGAAATAATTGGAACACACACACATATAAATAGATAAATTATATATTGGATAAGTGACATAGTCACGCCTTTGGTAATTGGATAGAAAGAGAAATATTTGGGAGAAAAACATGAAATTCGCTCTTTGAATCATATGTACGGCCTGGAATCATCATGCACTAGGAAATAAATACGTTAAGCGTAGAAGGGAATGGAAGAAGGAAGAAAGACTGAAAATATTCGATGTGGCCAGGACTCGAACCTGCCACATATGATTCAAAGAGCAAATTTCCTGCCTTTCTATATATATATATATATACATACAATTAATAAGGAAATGAAAGAGAGAGAAAGTAGTAGGGTTAATCTAATGCATTATTTAGAGCTTTTAAGCTCGTACTGCAAGCACAGCCTTTTATAAAAAAAATAATTGCAACCTCGCCTTTCACCCCTATAAAACTTTTTAGTCATGACGAATTAATTTAAGATTCCTCTTCATCGGCACTAATTTTACTCGAAAAAAAAAATAAGGATGCTGTAAGCGTTTATGGTAACCGCAGCTTGATAATCATCTAAACTGCCGTTACTTCTTTTTAGGGTATGGAAAAAGTAACGCGCAAGCAACAGATCGGTGTTAATTTTGGGGATCCGGAAGCCGTGGAATTTATTTGGCGTTCACCCCGACAGTTAAGTTATATATTTGTATTCATTCAATTAGTTCTCTGCTGAGCAAATATGATAAGTAAAATTGATATCAATTACAAATGGAATAATATTTCTGTGGATGTAAATGAGAATATCAAGAATTTCAAGAGCACACATTTTGAAAATACATTAAATGGGATCTCGTATCTGAGGAAGGCAGTTAAATAGCTTTACTCTTGTGTATCCATATAGACAAATTCACATGGAAATTGTAACAGTCCAAGGCTGTCTATAATTTGTGTCACAAGTTGCTGTAATTTAAAATTTCCTGTTGTAATTCAAGATTGTTAAAGCAAAATCTCCTAATTTGACGAGGCTATAATTTAAATATTTGATAAACGAGAAGGCCGCAAGTAGCTTTTCCACAAACATTAAGCCCCAAAGATCAAGATAAATGATTTAATAAAACATGTATGATCACTAATCACAAGTTTCAACTGTAACAGTTGAATAGATGTAAGTAATTGGTGTTTAAACTTGACAATGTAACGTCACTCACACCTACTTCAAGGTGACGTTATATTGCGTCCGCGCTTCTTGTAACTAGCCGTCTTTGTAAAGGAAGTCATTTTTCTGGGAAAGTTGTCGACAGTTTGAGCTCTTCTGACGGCGGCAGAAAGTTTCGGAGCCGTATTCGAGGTGGCAATTTCAGGTCGCAACTTTAATTATTAAACACCTGTGGAAAAGTTCTGACTTGTAATTAATTATAAGACACACGTTATGTTGTGCTGAATCACGTAGTGTAAGAGGATATTATCAGGTATCAAATTTATTTTAATTACAAATTGTCATGTTTTGATTATGATGTCAAAATTGACACTAGAAGCAAGTGATTTGGGTTTAATTTATGTGATGATACTGGAAGAAAAAATTAAACCCAAAGTAATATGACAACTAATTACATATTAAACCAGTTATGCAAAGCAGACGATGTGAAACCCGAGTGGAAGACCTTTAACGTGACCATACGGGATGTGGCAAACCCTGCACCGTGTTTTGACAGTCAAGTTCAATAGAAACCCGAATGTCCTGCGTCAAGTGTAAGGGACGAGGAAGAATCGTCCTCGCGACGTCGTGAAACAAGTAACTGCCCTGTCGTTTTCAGGATGAGGCGCACAAAAGCTTCCAATCATTACTACTGACAATACATTTTATTGAATTTTCACAGAGGAATAAATACGTTTGAGTTTAAAACATGTGCATGTCGGCGAAGTGGCTCCTGTTCTTGTAGAGCCGCCCCCACGCCGTCTCCGCCGCGGCCCTCCTCCTCGCCGCCTCGTAGCTCGCCTTCCTGTCGGCCGTCGCCTTCTCCTCCCGGGCTGCTGCGGGGGCGGCGGCGGGGCTGATGGCTCCCTGGACCATGGCGGGGCGGCTACGGCACGTGGTGCAGTTGCGTCAACACCTGAAGCTCCAGTCGGTTCCCGGCGTTGCCGAGTCTGCTGCCCTTCCTCGAGCGGAGGTTCTTCTCGAGCCTGCGGATCAGAGGCGCGCGCGTCAAGGGCGTCGCGAGGCGGGGGCGGCGTCGGGGCCGAGGCTTACCTGACCGTGGGCAGAAACTTGGAGCTCGCTTCGAAGCCTAGCAGCGCGCACTTCATGGACACTGACGCGTACACTGGCCCGCAGCGAGTCCCGCCGCCGCTTTTATGCGCCGCCCCCGCCCGGACCGGTTTCTCGCGCCATCGAGTGGCGAGTTGCGTCAGCCGCCGCGACACGCGCATAAACAGAAATTTTGATCGGCTACGACGAAATAAGTAGACCGCGGCTCGTCACCACCAATTTATTCCGCTCTCCGGACCAAGGCTTCAAACGTCGGTACCATTCAAGTAAATTTGCAAGATTACACAGACTGCACATTAACACTGCACTAGTTATTGACGACGTTGCTGTTGAGGCAGGGGTCCACCTCCTCGCAGTCCGAGTCCTGCGGACACGCGATCTGGATCAGGAACTGGATCAGCGTCCGCGTCGGTCTGCCCGTCATCCGCCCCACCTCCAGGTAGGGAAAGTCCGGCGTCTCCGTCTTGAGGCCGCTGCTGCCGATGTCGATGTGCACCCAGTCGCCGCACTCGACGAACTCGTACAGGAAGGCGGCGCCGCGGCACGGGCCGCCCCCGGGGCCGAAGCCCACGTTCGTCACGTCGGCCGCCTTCAGCATCACGACGCGCCGCCGGAAGTGGTCCCACAGCGGGAAGCGCCACACGCGGTCGCCCGTGATGGCGCCCGCCTTGTTCATCTCGTCCCACATGTCGTGGCTGTTGGTGTACACGCCCGACGACGACGCCCCCAGCGCCGCCTTCATGCCGCTCGTCAGCGTCGCCACGTCCACCGTCAGGTGCGGCTTGTAGAAGTCCACGCCGTACGCCAGCGCGTCCGCCATGATCATGCGGCCCTCGTTGCACGTGTTCTCGACGCGCACCGTCAGCCCGTTGGTGGCCATCACCACGTCGCCGGGCTTCATGGCCATGCCGCTCAGCATGTGCTCGCACAGCGGGATCAGCCCCACGATGTTGATGGGCAGCCGCATGGCCGCCGCCGCGCGCATCGTCGCCACCACCACCGCCGCCCCCGCCATGTCCGCCTTGAAGTCGCGCATGGCCGGGCACTTCTTCAGGCACAGGCCCCCCGTGTCGAACGTCACGCCCTTGCCCACCAGCACCACGGGGCGGTCGTCCGGACAGCCCCCGCAATAGTTGAGCTCGATGAAGAGGGGCGGCTCCGTCGAGCCGCGGGCCACGTGCAGGAACGCGCCCATCTTCTTCATCTGCAGCCAGTCCGTCTGGCGAACCATCACGTACACGCCGCAGGGGCACACCGCGTCCATCACCTTCTGCGCGAAGGCCGGGGGCGTCAGCTGGTTCGAAGGCAGGTCGCTCAGGTAGCGAGCCAGGTTCTGCGACTCCGCCTTCAGAACCCCGCGGTCCCACGAGTTCACGTCCTCGCCCTGCATCATCAGCACGTCCGCCACGGGGTAGCGGTCCTCGCACGCGCGGTTCTCCTGGAACTTCCAGTTGGCCAGCACCGCCCCCTCCGCCGCCGCCTCCGGGCTGCCCATGCCGTCCACCACGATCGTCCTCATCTCCAGCTTGTTGAGGCGGCGGACGCCCACCGCCGCCGCCACGCGCACGTTCTCGCGACACTCGTCCAGACTCTCCAGAGAGTTGAAGCCCGCGTCCTCGGGGCCCACGCCCACCACCGCCACGGCGCTGTACTCCTGGTCCAGGCCCTGGTACACCTGGCCCTCGCCCTTCTTGATGGGGTTCTCGCGCAGCAGCTCCAGCAGCTTGCCCCCGGTGCAGCCGTTGTACTTTTCCGCCCCCGCCGTCAGGCTCATGTCGGAGCACGGGTCCGAGTACACGCCGATGATGAGGCCTTTCTGCGCCCACCACACAGTTACCGTCAAACGTCTCCACACCTTTTTACCTCCACACCTTCTACTCACTTACCTTCCCTTCGTGCTTGCACGTTTCGGCCAGGCTGCGCGTACCTCCCAACAAACGAGACATATTTGTTACGCCGAACCTCAAAAACAATCTGGACCCCGACATCTTGCTTTGGGCGTCGTTTACGTGGGGGAAAATATGATAATATTGTGTCAACTTCAACTGTGGAAAATTTGAGACATCTTTACTGAAACCGAATGGCGTTGTGACTGGCACGAGCAAAGAATATTATTACCTAAATGAAACAAATGCGTCCGACGGAGGAAATGACGACGCGGCCATTGTTTACTCGGCTTTTTTTTATCGGAATTTATATAAATACGGTGCTCCGGGGGAGACCTCCCATCTTTTACGCTCTTACGCCTCTCGACTTTGCATCCCGAGGGACGAACCCGCGAATATTCACAGGTTTGCCTTCACCAAAATATTAATGTAAATAAATAAATATATATACATATGTACGTCTCTCCCTCCCTCCCTATACATATATGCACTTTCTGAAAAAACAAAAGCCTGCGCGTTACTGTCGCCAATTTGTAGGTTATGTCCGGCCCTTCCTGCTCGCGACCGTGGCCTTAGGAAAGTTAGCGTCGAACCGGTTTGACACGTTATCCGCCTTACAAGTAATTTACATATTTTCTCGACAAACCTGTGGCAGTTTCCATCACATGATTTTTACTACGCCTTTAAACCAAGCTCTGCTCATAATTGTAGATGATAACGGCACTCGACTAGGTCGACGTTTCTCCGGTCCTGTTCCAGACACTTCTGTCAAACTTTGCCAGTGTCTCGAACGAATTTTATTAAAATCCGCGGAACTGGACTAGTTTGATGCCGTCGCTCACTTTATACGATCTATGGGAACCACTGTACTCAAGTTCTGAAAATCATTTAAAATGAAGGCAAATCCTCTACTAAATTACAAATTGGTTAGTAAGCTCTGTAGATCGAGGGAAAATCTATTACTAAATTTCAACATTTGACTGAGAATGTGTTGAATTTTCGTCACTACCAGAAGAGAGGGCTTGGTGGGAGTGAGGGCACGACGGCATCAAAAAGGATTGTTACACAAATCCGCTTCATAATGTCAACATTAATAATATTCTTAGAAAATTTAAACTTTTTGCAAAGTTAAAATTTAGTTTGAGGTCTCTGTCATAGATACCGCCCAAGTTTTATAGGAATAACTTTCACGGTATAGCAACGTGTTCCTGTAGCCCTTTTCAAACAGGAGCCTTTTTCCGACATTCAGCTGACTAGAGCGGAGAAATTGAGATGTGCAGCCTCGCTTCCACCCTGGCAAATTCTTTACCTTCGGCTGCGTGCCGCCGGGAACAGCTTGCAGGTCAGACGGGCTCCTGTTTCTCAAGTTCTCCGATGAAATGTGAGCAAAAAAATGGAACATTGAAGTAATTAGTTTCAGATGGTTACTTAAAATTGCTGTGCTAGTATGGGATTCCTTAAACTCTCTAGTGTGTAGAGTTGCATATATGTAACATTGTATTTGATTAAAGATCGAAGGTTTTCCCGGTGTATATTCTGAATAAACAATTCTTGGGTTTCCGCCCGGGTTAGACGGAGTTTAAGCCACGACGTTTCGATGGCGTACTCTGCCGCCGTTCTCCCCGGGCGGAAACCCAAGAATTGTTTATTCCTTGTATTTGATATCACCCCTGTGTGTCCGACATACCAATAAGCAGCGTTGCGTGCCCGAGGAAATGAATCTGCAGATGTAGCATTCCAGCAGCGAGGAAATAATTTCAGAAAATGGAAATGCCAAGAAGGAGAATTTTAAGGGTGTAAAAAAATTTAGACAAGGGCTATTTTGACTAGTTTTGTGCTGAAATAGATGTTTATGAGATGATGACAAACATGTTCATTTGTTATCATGATGCGACAAGTAATCGGAGAACTGTCGAGACCAAAAAATAAATAGTACGACGAAATAGAGCTCACAAATTGTAAAAGCTTACGGTAAGCACATCGGCGTGGCGGATGTCGACGACGTTATTTCATAATTGAATCTATTTTGCACATGTAGAGCAGCAAATGAAAGTGAAAATTACTCCAAAGAGAGGATGACCAACTATGATGGACAGAATCGAGCCACAATATGAGGAAGGTCCGTTGATCGCATAGGTTATGCTTTTGTGAAGTGCAACAAATTTAAACTAAATCTGCTTTTCATTAAAAATGATATTTTTTTGTATAATTTATAAGTAATGTAATCATTTTAATAAAGTCATATTGCTCGTCAAAAATTTTTACAACTGCATTAAAACTTTTTTCTATTAAAAATAAGAATTTTTATTCATGCTTTATTTGTAGTTTTACTGAAGCTAATTTCTTTTCCCAAATTTAAAAAAAATCTTTTAAAAAATGCAGGTTACCTTTGAATGATTGCACGTACTTAGAAGCTATATGCATACGCATGCTGTTGCATATTTGCAACCTAATAAAGGTACACATTTGTTTATAAATTAAAAAAAAACAAAAAGGAAGTAGAAATGCTTCAACCGAAGATCTTCTATTGTAAAAATATTTTTACTAAAACTGTAAGCACAAAAATACAGCTGAAAGAAATTGGTTTCTATACGTACTTAAAAACTGTGCACTAAAGGGTTGAAGCTTGGTTCACATGTATAGTTAAACTTGTAACTGTGTATGAAATAGTATGGAATCTAACATACTGTGAAAATTAAACAATTTTCAAGATATATTGGTATCAAACTCCCCTTCAAGTTTGAGGACTGTCTATTTCTCCTGACCCGCCAGTCTGAAAAATGTGACCATGTATTTCCCGTACACAATTCTGGGTGGTCGTCATTCCGATTTCACGTCAGACTCCCTCGGCAAAGGTGACTTCAAATCCCCAAATTGACATATCTGTATTATTTACCAATTCAAATATTTTTACTTCAGCAACCAACCATTCCTTCAATTCACCCGCAAAGTTTAAAGGTCGTCCCTCGACGACGTCACCGTCGGTACGAACATCTGGTTCCTCGGACCGTTCCGAATTTAGCTTTTAAAATCCCTCGGCAGTGTTCGCAGATTGGTAGCGAGTACTCCGTCGCTGATACATAAATTTCTATCTTAATTGTAGATTTACACAATTGTTCGTTCATTTACAGAACCGCACAGATACCATCAAGTAACGGACGAATGAAATTGCCAACGAGTACAGCGTTGACTTGCTGAATTGTAGCTTAAATAGTTTTTCTCTTGTGTATCATTTCCTTGTAACCGATAATTAATGTTTCAATAAATAATACATTACGGGGAATATCATACGGAAGTAAAACCACATGGGTTTGGCAGCGAGAATACCTTTGGCGGCTAGTGATGGATATCGTCAGAAAATAAATCATCGGACCGAACAAATAAGCTCATTATAGAGAACGTAGATTTTCCCGACGAAGATGACGGATGAAGAGCTCTCGGGATTCCAGTCGGCTGACTTCGTTTGTAGTCCACATCGTTTCTTCAGGTGAAGAAGATGGCCGCGTCAGCTACAGAAACGCTGTGGACTACAAACGACATCACCCCGACTGCAATCCCGAGAACTCTTCATCCAAATACGCTTATTGTTAACAGACTGAATGTTGCACCAGAATAATAAAGGTTACATTCTACAGAAACGGAATCACCACAATCTCCATCAGTTCCGGTGCAGTTCATTCAGCGCCATTCCACCAAACACGGCGCCGTCGTGTCGGCAAGTCGAATCTCGCGCGTTTACCGTGGACTGTCGCAACCGTCTTACGTTTAATTTACTTGCAAACAATTTTCTTCCCAAACATGTCAAACAGTTTAAACAAATGTCAGTGTTTATGAAGCAGATCTATTTAATTATAAAAAAAATGCAGGTTTAAAGAGTATAAATATTTTCAGTCAAATTTTCTGTAAATAATTTTACAAATTGTGGTGTAGGTGTGACGAGCATCATATACCTGCGAGCGTGTGCGTGGAAGACAAATATCACCGTTTGAAAAACAATTACAAAACAATTTTATTCCGCGTATCCCTCGGAACAAATAAAACGACAGAATACACAGTTTGTACTGACCGACGTGAAAAAGTCTACACGGCAAAGTTCTCTTCCAATTTCCACCCGGCACTGAAACGGACAAAATTTTCTACCCGACGGCCTGGCTGCATGCCGAAGCGGTGACCTCGAGGACCTGCCAGGACTTGTCTCGTTCCACCTGGCCCGGGACGACCACAAACAGCTCCTTCTCCTTGTTCTCCAGCTGCTGCCGCAGGTAGAGCAGCACGTCCGCTTCCTGTCAACAGATCAACGTCACAGGTCAGAGAACCGGAGGGAGGGAGGTGGAGGCTGAGGAGGCTGACCTTCCCGATGAGTTGAGGAGAGTCCAGCTTGGAGTCGAGGTTGTAGTAGCTGCCGCTGATCTGGCGGACCGCGACCCAGTGTCTCCTCCGCAGAGGCAGCAGCACGAAGCCCAGCTTGTAGTCGCTGGGGATGTTGAGGATGAAGCCCACTATGTTTTCCAGGTTGAGGCATTTGGGGTCCCTGACGACGAGGAATCAAGTTACGGCCACACAAAGCACGGGGGGGGGGGGGGCGGCTACCGTCGCTACTCACTTCCGTTTGTCGAACCAGACCGCCTCGCAGCCCTTCTTCTGCAGGGCGGCCATCACCACGTTGACGTCGTAGTTGCCGAGCCCCAGGAACGACTTGTGGGGGTTTATCCAGACGTCGGGGGACAAGGAGTAGCAGATGGCGTCCAGCTCCGTCTTGGTGAAGGCGTCCGCTTCTTGGAACAGGTTATTGAGCGCGTGCAGGGCGCACATTTCTTTCACCTGCAACCGCCAAAGCTACAACCGACTTGCGACAAGCGAGAGGGCGACCTCGAGCCCGCGACGTACCTGTCTCTCATGGTAAATAGCGCCGCTCATAGCAGTTCCGATACGGTTTTCCGCAGGGTTCCAACAGCATAACAACGCGGTGTGACGCATCCGTGAAGAACGACGCACCTCTCCTGTGGCATTTTACTCGTCGCCGTCGCCGCACTTTGGCCGCCGGATGTCCGCTACATGGTCCGCATGCTTTGCTTTCAAAATCGCACACAAATTGACGACGGGGGCGAGCGATAACCAAGCGGGGAGGACACAAGTTCCTGGTGGACGATCGCGAAACGAACAGCAGACAACCGCCTCGGACAGGCTGACCAACTCCGCTTCGCGAAACTCCCTACTTGCTTTGCGGTTTCGGTCGCAACCTTCCAGTTCACCGCGGCGAACCGAATCCGTCGCCGTTGACATTACCCTCGGTATGTCGCCTCTCTCTGATACTTTTTTTATGAGGTTAAAATTGGGCGGGTTGGGATTTTCTTTCCCGTAAGTTTGTTGCAGATGGTCACAATTCCGTTCGTCTCGTGATTGATAAGAGTCCGCCCTTCCCGTCTGTAAGTTGCGTTTTAGGTCCGGATCTTCTTGTACGTTAAACCTCGTTTCGTTCCTGACTTGCGGAAAGGAGGTAAGATTCTCAAAGGAAAACTCCCTCGGGTTAGTCAGCTGACGTAAGCCATCACGTTCTTTGAATTTACCGTTCCTTGTGCAATCTCAGAAATCCCCCGAGTTTGCAGGTATGATTGTTTATTATTGTTGCAACATTACGAAGGATTTTCGTTTTAGTGACTTGTTTACCGAAGGTCAGTGCAAAATTTGTTGGCGTTTCATTGTCTTCGTGGAGTAATTCAAGGACGAAGTTAACGATTTGTTCCTCGACAAGTTCGTCGTCACTCCTTTCAGTCGGAAGTGACAAATAACATTCTTCGTTCGACACAGCGAAGCTGACTCCAATTTTTCATCGTTGAGGTTTATTTAACATTATGATAAAATAATCATTAATTTATGGTCTATGTTGTAGCTACTTCTTTTTGTAATTTGTACACAGATATATGTATTTCAAGTTTTCAAAACTTATTTCCGTACAAAATGTATACTGACTTTACAAATGCCACTTACAGTGCAAAATAGTTGTGTGTGTGTGTGGAAGAGCCATAATAAACTTGATTAATGTGGTTTGTTTCTATTGTGATCACATGCTAGCCAAGTTTATGTGTAACCAAACAGTAGCAGAGAAACTATTTTTGTTGCTTCTGATTTGGCAAAATGAAGTGTAAATGTTTATTCGGTGGTATAACACCATATCATTTCGAAAATTACAACTTGTGAACATGTAAATCATTTGTTTGACGAGATCAGTTGTAACATTTGAAACTGCCCTCAGGATCTGTGACGATGTCGCTCTACCCTTCGTTGGAAGATATGAAGGTGGACCAGATGGCAAGAGTGAGTACCTCCTGCGCGATGTCTAAGAGCGCGTGGCGACTTTCTGATGGCCGGCGTCTTTTCTTTTTCCAGGCTCAGCTCCGAGACGAATCCTCCTACTCGGGACCGCCCCTGATGGTCTCCGCGAGCTTGCCGTACCCGTTGGCTCCTTCTGCTCCTGCTGGATCCCTGTACCCCAACCTCGGAGAGTTCATGGGGTTAGAGTTCACGGAATCTGTCATAGCCGAGAACATGCCGGAGTATGCTGTCGCCGTCCCGCGTTCGGTAATTCCACGTTCGCTTGCACTGCTGTCACCTACTCCTCCTCTTCTTTATCTGTGCTATTTTAGAAGCCATTTCTAATGTGTACGTGTGTGTGTGTGTAAAGGATTATTCTCGTTCAAACCATCTTTCCGAGTCTCGGAACAAATTTTGTAATTGTAATATGCGTTAAATGTATGCTTGTCCCTTGTTTGCATGTGGCCACTTTCTCCCTTTTAAGTAAGCTTTCTTTGTGAAAATAATTTTGAAAGGCATCTCTGTTTTCGACTAAACGGCTAGCGTTTTGAAGGAGCGTCGTCGTTCGTAGAGTTTACGAGCCTCTCGACCCAGGTGGCTTTGAAATTTTGATAAAAAAACTGTGAGTCACAAACCAAAATTGTAATAATACTTGTCAGACGAGAACTAGCTGTTCTCTTCCCTCCAAAGATTCTTGGCTGTAAAAAATTTGGATCGATAACAGATTTTCAGCTCGCTCTGTGCAAAGGTATTGTGGGAAAGGTCGAGTTGTGAGTAAATTTTGATGATTGCATTTTCTGACACATTCTATTGTATGCACATTGAATAGAAACAAATTTTTGTGAAATGACACAAAACTTGTTTCTATTTAATCTTCAGAGTGATATTTAACCCAGTTCATATATACCAAGTAGGTCAAAATTTGGGGCAGATAGTCTTTTGTGAAAGTGTTACATAATCTTTGCCCTGTGTTTATTTTTCAGATGGAAGTATCCTCACTCCCTGTGAATGTGGGAACAGTTTCCGGTATGATTGCCCCACTTTCTGGTCAGTCGTTGGGCTTACAAAGGGCTCAAGTTACTCACGGCATCAGAGAGGTAGGTCCGCGGTGACACGTCCCCTTTCGGATTGGGTCACGTGAAACTGAGGCACGTTTCCGTCGTTCACAGCTCACCCTCTGCAAAGACGCCGTGGGGAAAGTCGGGTTGCGAGTCCGGTCCGTGGACAAGGGAATCTTCGTGTGCCTCGTCGCCAAGGGCTCGCCCGCGGCCCTCGCCGGTCTGCGCTTCGGGGACCAGGTTCTGCAAATAAACGGGATAACCGTCGCCGGGTTCTCCATGGACGAGGTGCACGACTTGTTCCGCAAGAGCCCCATTAACGGCATAAAGGTGGTGGTGAGGGACAGGTACGTCGTGGTCACTAGTTGTAAGCTGCTGACACCAGTATGTCATTTTGTCAATTTGGGATTCGTGCTCTGCTTAACACTTGTCTGTTTCTCTGGAAAAGGGTTTCACCTACCCCCGCAAAGATACTTGTGTCTTCGCTAATATTAAGCAAATCACCTGCCAAGAGTAATTCATCAACAATATTTACAGTTGCTGTTCCTTTAATATTTATCATTAATAGAAGAATGATTTAATTCATACATAAACACGCGGGGAATCATTTTTCTGCCCTATTTTGAAAAGCTTCTAGGTAGCGTTAATATTAAATTCAAGACGGACACGTCCACGTGAAAAGATCCGTTCATTTATCAAATTTTACTTACTTATAGAAGAAAATTAAATTAGCAGAATTTAGTGAATGATCTTCAATCGTTAATTCCGCACCTTTCCAACTGGCGTACGAAGGTCCTCCGATAAGTTCTCGGAATAGCCACCGCGACGCGTCGTTCACGTGATATCGTAGACGGAAAAAGTCGAGATTTGAGCGGCGATTTAGTACCCCGTAAATGAGGATACGAAAGCAAAGGGCATCCGTGTCGATGTCCAGAATACGCTGGGAAGACTCTGCTCCTTCATATTCAACTGTTGCCAAATGAATTTAAATTGGCCCGGAGAGCTTAGATGATGATCGGCCAAGACCTGTCCAGACCAAGCCATTAGCGTGCAGGAAGGAGACTACATTCAAAAATAAAAAGTTTCGGTGATGTAATTTGTCAGGGTTTTCGTAATCACCATCCCGTAACATGCTGTGAATTGCAATCTCTGCTTTTTAGGTTTTTAAATAAATATTTCATTTAATCCGTACAGGCACATATACTTGTGCGAACCACCGCCGCCATATTTCTAATGCAATGTCCTGACGTGACGTTCTCCCATTTTCCCCGCAACACTTTTTCAGGCCGTTCGAACGCACCGTCACCTTGCACAAGGACAGCGTCGGCCACGTGGGGTTCAGCTTCAAGAACGGCAAGATAATCGGGCTGGTGAAGGATTCTTCGGCGGCACGCAACGGTCTCCTGGTCAACCACTACCTGCTGGAGGTCAACGGGCAAAACGTGGTCGGCGTGAAAGACAAGGAGATCACCGGCGTCATCGAACAGGGCGGCCAGGTCGTGACGGTCACGATCATCCCCGCCTTCATCTACGAACACATGACCAGCAAGTAAGTCGAGGCCTCGGATGAGAGATTCCGGAACTTTGTCTCTCTCCTCAAAAACTCGTCTGTGCGATCATATTATCGTTAACCTGTGATCGCAGCTAATTTAAGATGGAGATTTCAGTCTCCGTTGTGACGGTCTTGACTTTTCCTTTTTCAGAATTTCCACAAACTTGCTGAAAGGCGCCATGGACCACTCGATCCCCAGTTTGTAACGACCCGAGCGAGGTATTGCCGATTTTATGTTACGATTTTTCACAATTTGCATTGGATGTATTTTCAACAAGTAGTTGCCTATCCTTGTCACCTGTGAAATATATATATACATACATATAGTTTTTAATAATCAAAAAGTGTATCTATGTTAAGTGAGAAATCTCTTTATATGCTTGAATGACTGTTATCAAATGTGCATTTTATTATTGTTATCATACAAGACTGAATCTTAGCATCTCTAACCACAAGCCAGTTTCCCCGTAGGAAAGCTTACTAGAAGGAATTCTCCTCGCCGGTTCCGGAACTAGCGTTCGGATATTGTACTTACAAATATTTGACTTAATTTGTTTATATACGAGACGGCCGTTATGAAGAGGATTGTGCCCGATTTTTAACAAAATTTAGTCTGGCTTTCCTGAAATTTGTCCGAAAAGTAATCGTTTGTTACATTAAGACCTGAAAGCAACCCAGCACAACTCTCCCGGAAATCGGTTTCCTTCGTTATTGTGGTTTTAAGAGTTTTCTTAAATTGTAAATCCCTTGAAGTGATTTCACGTAGCAGTTTTAGATTTTGTACTTTACATAGTATGTGTATCCATAACAATACAAGTATAATTTGTTCAAGTGTGCGAGGTTTCATTATGTAATCAAAGTTAACATTTGAATGTAAATAGAGTAAATGTTTTTATTTAAATGTTTCAAGATTTTTTTTCCACACATCCCCTATTCAATCCGCAGCTTGAAAACATCGTCGCACGGTCGAAGGCCTTTGGGTAATTACGGGCGTCTCTGAATGTATCCAAAAATTTATTTCAAATACGATTTACAAAATTGAACTTTGGCGATTACAGAAATATAAACCTTCACGACTTTACTCTGCGGAGAAATTCTCCTCGGTCGGAAACGTGTTTATGAAACAAATTGAATTACAGTTAAATAAACTTGCAAAATAAATATATATTTTCACGACATCTGACGGCACCCGACAAATAAATATTTACGACTTCTCTACCGTCGAGGTTCATAGGACCGCCTCCAGAAATCACTTGTCTTCAGAAGTCGATCTCGTCATCGGTTTGACGATCTGAAACAAGCGAGCACACGTGGGGGATCGGTTACATTATCCCACGGGATTTGTCACACATTTTCAAGCAAAATCGTGTCTCGTGGAACGCAACGTACCTTGTGTCTGGCGGGAGGCACGGCCGGGTGGGAGAGTTCGTAACCAAAGTTGGCGACCGACAGCTTCATGCAGTCTTCCAGGGTCCTGATGAACGTGTCACAAGTCGCCTCCAGCAACGAAGTGGCTTCCTCCATCTTCTGCAACGAGAGAGAGAGACACACACAGGTGAGACAAGAGTCGGGGGGAGGGAGGGACGCCCTGGCCTGCTGCGGCCTACCCTCGTGTCCGGCCCGTCCTCGTGGGAGGCTGCGGTCTTCACCACGTGCACCTGCTGCATCAGGAGGTCGCAGTACAGTCGCAGCTCGGATTTCTTGGCTTTGAGCGTGTCCGGATTGGAATCGTCTGAAATTTGAAGGGAGCGTTTGTTGAGAGAGAGGAAGGGGAGCGGTGGGGGAGAACCGACGTTGGACTTACACGAGCCTTTGCTGTTCCTGGTGGTGAGGCAGGCCTTGGAACTGCCCAGAGCGACCAGCCACAGCTGTCGTTCCTGAGACGAAGGCGCCTTCAGGTAAATGTGCTGTTCGCCTGGAATGACTATGTCCATCCTCGTGCTGTCCACAGGATTCACTGAAATCGGTCACAGGTACGGTCAACATTCGTGGGACTGGAAAGCGTCCGTTCCTCAAAAATGAACTTCCTTACCGACGATCTCGCAAGCTGAGACTTTCATGGAACCCTTGCAGCCTTGGTCGACCTCCTCCTGAGACTTGTAGTACGCCAGGATACCTTTGTCCAGGATGAACCAGCGGGTTTGCCATCCTGAAAATCATACTGGAATTAGTCGGAGGTGAAGCAGCGGACGGGCAGGAAGCCGTGGAGGAGTTCGCTTTACCGCTCCAGTAATTCGTCCACTTCCACAGAACTCCTTCCATGCTAACAGTATGTTGGCATCGTCACGTAAACGCCTGTCCGAATCCGTTACGCCATCTCGAAGGATACAGGAACCACGGCCAAGTGAAGGAAGGCTTCGGTCCCTTATTGCACTTTTCTGACAAATACCACGCAAACTACGCCGACATAATCCAAGGAACTCGTCTCGGCAGAGAAAATACTCCCGAGGCTCGAGCTATCGATACTAACAACTACGGAAGTTGGCTGTGAACTCTGGTACATGTATCGATCTATTGCCTAAGCTAGGTTTACAAGCAGGGGCAGTGATGTTCGTCCAAGTTGGGTTGGGCTGTGCACTGCCTACCGTTTACATCATCGTGGGCAGATAACTGCCGCCCCGCTTCTTCACTGCCAACCCTCTTGCTGCTTTCATCACTACAGAACCTGGCAGAGAACTCTGATGCATGTTTACACTTCTCTGCTATTTCTTGGCAAGTACGACCGGTTGGAAATGTTGATGTCGCATAGTATCGATATGTCGTTTATATCAAGATGAATACTTTCTTTTCCCTTTGTTTTTTTCCGCACTTATAATTTCCATAAACAGCCACTTTTCTTTGTATTTGTGATAGAATAGGCGTAACGAGGAAGATGATTTTTTTCATTTCGTGTAATAGTAGTACTTTTATAGCTATATATCATTATTTCGCGTAGTTGTTTTTCCAGTTAAAGTTTGTGGCGTTGGAGGGTGGACAAAAATTCTTTTTAGAAAGTTGACCTAAAAATTTATAGGCTCATACAAATACATAAACGAAACTACTCACCACTGTTCACAACAAAAATCCACTTACTCCAATCGCACACTAAACCAAACTGCACGTATTTTGAAAACGCAAAATACAAACTGTTTACCATAGCGCAATCGATAGTCACCCCCTGACACACCGTTCATAATCGATAGTTGACAACCGTAACTGCCACTAACTGGCCTCCAATGTTGTCGGCGGAGGGGGAACGCGGCCAGTCATGACTGACACACTGTCCACACGCTCCAAGAAAAGTGAGGCAGTGCTCTCGTGTCAGCGATGGATTGACAGTTGCCAGTGCAGCACTGACATCACTGCCCCTCGTTTTCTGGCAGTCATCACTGCCCGTGTAAGCCCAGCCTTACGCTACTTTCCTATAGATAACATTCCTCTGTATTATTATTATTATTGGTGAGTACTTAAGCGCCTGTACTTTGAAGCTGTTTTTATTAATTTTTGTTTTATTTCCTTCAAAGGTGAGTTACTGAATAAAACAAAATTTCGTGTGATAGTAGTACGTTTATAGATATATATCCTTCTTTCGCTTAGTTTTTTTACCACTTAAAGTTTGTGCTGTTGGAGGGTGGACAATAATTATTTTTATAAATTTACAGACTCATAGGTGCAACATACGAACCCTATCCAAAACGCTTATTTCAATCGCATGCGAATTAAACGTCACTGACAACACTGCCCCTCGTTTTCTGGCAGTCATCACTCGGCCTTATAGATCCCTTTTACCATAAATGTGGTCAGTGTAATAAACTATTGAAGAATAATGGTGACTGTTATTTGACTTCCTGGAGAAGCACATTATAAAATATATATTTGGAATCGATTGTAACATCAAAACCGCTGGTCGTTCATTTGTCTCTTCGAGGGTAACGTCGTTGGTCAGCGTTGTTCGTGCTCTCGAGACGTGTTATCTGTGATCTTCTCGGCTGCGGCATAAAACAAAAACATTAAAATGGCGTTGTTCTGTGCAAGTAAGTCCCGCTTGTATGTTTTGTGCGTGTATTTAAAGTTTCCTTGACACGCGCCGCGTTGTTTCGCGGCCCCGCGGGAGGAGAAGCGCGGGCTTTACTTCCCCTCGCTTTGCTCGCCGGCAACTCCTCCTGCTATTGTGTTTCAATTCAAATGTCGACTTCCTGTACCCGTCCAGAGTCGCCTAAATATACTCTTCTACATTGCGTGCCGGGAGTTGGTCAACTCTTATAATTTAATGTCATTTGGTTTCCCACAGGAAAGTACTCTTCCTTCTTATATTTAGTGTGAATTTTCGTTTCCCTCTCTTAAACTGTAACCCAGCCTAGTTGCATCTTTCTGGCTTCATTTTGCTAGCCACAAAAGCAATTTGCATTGATTTTCTGTAGATCCTCGGGACAAGGCGGCTTTTATTTCTTACATTTACATCTGTGTAATTGTATTTCAAAGTCTGTTTCGCAACATCCCATTGGGTTTAGCTGAAGATTCCACAGTTCTTGGAGAAGTACACAACACACACAGTTCTAGACGAATCACCGACACTATCTGTGTGCTTTAAGCAGCTGCTTAACAAAATACGAATGAGTGTTGCAAATGTAAATTGTGGGTCTTTTTAACAATTGATGATCCTGGATAAGTTTTCTTCTTAACACGGGAATGATAGAGTTTGGATGTTGCGCCTACTCGCCTGTAAGTTGTTTACGTCAACTTTCCAAAGAAATAATACTTTGGGTTGATTTATTGTACAATCCCTGCTACACATGCAGAAATATAAGGAACAAGCACAATTGGTGCTCATCCTCCCTTACGCCACTAATGGAGTCACGTTCTGTTCATAGAAGCACAATGCTGATGTATAAATGAATTGTTTTAACACACTTTCTGGTTCTCCCATCAACCATCCCGGTGACTTCCGTATCAGCGAAAAGTAGTTATTTCTCCGTTGTATCTTGCTACAGTTTCCACCAGTTTGATAGACAACTGGTTGCTTAAACTTTAAATTACACTTATTCACGTTTGAAGTTACTCTTACTTCAAAATTGACACAAAGTTTTTTTTAAACTGTTTTAATTTTATTCAGTTTACATTCCCGGCATACTGTTCTATTCCAATATTTTGCTATATTTTCCTTGTTAATTTTGAAGTCCATATATGTTGTTCTGTAGATCATGTTATGGGTATTACAGCTTTTAAAATCATAAAATTAATTCCGTATAGGAGAGCTAATCCATGTTAAGTGAAGCTTTTGATTTGTTCTAGTTTCCAACGAGGTGCCAGAGCATCCCGTAGTTTCCCCAGCTTCGGGAGCTATTTTTGAAAAGCGACTGATCGAGAAGTACGTGGTAGAAAATGGAGTCGACCCGATCACGGGAAGAGAACTGACCACGGAGATGTTGATCGACATTAAAAGTGAGTGGAGTGGAGCTTCCGCGGGACGTATTTTCGTTATTTTGTTGTTTTTTTGGTGACAATTTCTCACTTTTTCCCTTTATCTAGCCACGCCTGTGGTCAAGCCGAAACCACCTTCAGCGACCAGCATACCGGCTATTCTGAAAACATTGCAGGACGAGTGGGATGCCGTAATGTTGCATTGTTTCACGCAGAGACAGCAGCTGCAGACCGCTCGCCAAGAACTCAGGTACGCCTTACTCGGCATTTGCGCTTCCTTCCTGAAGATGAAGCATCCTGTAGGCCATTCCCTTACAGCAATCGTAGTGTCATATCTTGTAATTGGGGATAAAAGTGTACTTTAATATTCATTTTTTAAATAATTATAGAATTGTAAATTAACAGAAGAAAGTGTTTGTTCGAAATATTTTAATAAAACATAAATTGGAACTTTTACTGAAATAATTTTTTCCGCTTCGATATATGTGTTAAAAGCACAAACCTTGCAAAGTTTCTTCACAAAATTTAAAATTTTTATTGATACTACTAGGAATTAATTGTATTAGGACCCAGTCCAGGAAGAAAAATTCTCATCTTGTTTTTTTTTATTTTTGTCTATTATTAATGTAACTCTTGATGAAAGTTCATTACTTTATATTTTATATACACAAAGAAGTCCAAAAGTCTGGAGGATATGCCATTGAGAACTTCAATAAATTAATTAGATTTAACGACCCATGTAACGGACAACTAAAAATTGCGAACAAGTAATTTCAAACTAAAACGAAATAGATGTTTTGACCAACACTTTTGGTACTTGGCAATATTTATGACGGACTGAAGTAAGAGAAAATATGATAATACAGTTCAATGAATCAACAAAAGATAATACTAACGTAGACAATTCAATAGTCCATCATGTAGTTTATTTAATCAAAGTGTCATGTTACTTTTACCTCAAATATTTAGTTTCAAGGCATTCCAAGTGAAATCCCCCCGCCTCGCTGCTTCCACGATGTCACAAGCCCCGTTACAGTCAATCTTCAGTCTACTGTTCCGTGACATCGCGGTCTTCATTCAGCGTGCAGACCGAAACCGAGTTAACGATTTGATATTGTAAAGCTAATTGATATGCACGGTAAAGCGATAAATATTTATAGGTCTGGTGTCGGGATATGCGAAATTTTGGACCTATAATTCGGGTAAGGCTATAAATATTTATCGCTTTACTGTCCCTATTAATTAGCTTTAAAATATCCAATAAGTAACCTTTGCAGTTGAGTGGTTAATATCTTTAATTCCTATGCTATCGGTTTGAGTTGACTTCAAATATATACTTTTTTCAATCTTGAAAAATAATATTTTTGTCAAACTAGTATTGGATCTTGTCCTGCAGTTTCCTGCTCAACTTGCAAGTGTCACATTCTTTGTTAATTTACATGAACAGTGTTTTCAGATAGGCTGCAATACCAACTGTCAGGGGTGCCAATTTTTTTCCACCAACTTTTATTTAAAGAAAATTCTTCACTACTAAATTATTTGTCATCTCATTTAACAGTTTTCGGTTGATAATCGCGACACTGACCGCAATGTTTGGCACGGCAGTTAATTGACCGTAAAATTGTTCCAAATTATACTCTGTCGCTTCCCTTTGAATCTGGATGTTGGCAACACTACTACTTGCAAACACACGCGTGTCCAGTTGAATCGAGATTTCGGTGTCATGGGTGAAAGTGTTATCATTTCTGATAACAAATGCTTCCATGATTTATGTAGATTTTTGGAAAGTGTATAACAGACTCTATGATTTGGACTATCAATACTTAACATTTAATGTGGACTACCGCATGGGGCTTGTGGAATTACTATTGAAAGTTACCGTAGGCGGTGGCGGTGACTCGTGCAGATGTTTCTTATTAAATTTGCACCTGTCTCACACGTGTCTATCTCAACCGCGCATTTTCTCCGGACATGTAAGTAATTTCACAACCAATATTAGTTGCGGTGCATTTATCGCGTAATGTGATGTTTCGTTCAGGATATGACGTCGCATTTCATGTTATTTTCTGTGCATTTTGCCATATATTACATTACGTGTACGACATCGCGTTTAACGTTTTCCGTGTATTTTGCGCTGTATTTCATTATCAGTGTGACGTCATAACTAATATTGGACTAGCATTTTTTTTGCGTTATGTGATGTTATGTACAGAATGTGACGTCATTAGGGGGGGGGGGGAGTAGTACCTGACTGTGCCGGTTCCCAAATATCTTGTTCACAATTTTTAGTTTTCTGATCTATTAGATGTTAATCTAATTAATTTATATTTTTTACAGTCATTAATTGTTATTGTAAACTTAATAGAAATAAAGGCGAGATAGTCTGATTTGTTTGTTTGTAAAGATTGTGCGTTTCATTTTCCCTAGACATTTCTTTGATTGTTGAATGGTCAAATAAGTTTATTAAAAACTTAAATAGTAACTTGTGAAGTTTGTATTTACGGTACATGATTTTTTCCAGTCACGCATTATACCAGCATGACGCGGCCTGCAGAGTAATTGCCCGACTCACAAAGGAAGTGACGGCCGCCAGAGAAGCCCTCGCGACGCTCAAACCACAGGCAGGAATCGCCACCCATCCTGCTGGAATACCACAACCGGTTAGTGTAATCCGTTCCAACTGTGAGGTGGCAGTTTGTTCCCATTCCTTAACGAGCTGCGTTGAAGCAAACAACTCGCTCCTGACGTAACGTGCCGTATATCGAACGTGTGTCGGTTGACTTGTCCAGGCTATCGCGGTGGAAGCCGGCGGCGTGGCGAACCAGCCCACGGAGCAAGCTGGCATGACGGAGGAAGTGATCCAGCAGTTGCAGGATAAGGCCACGGTGCTGACGCAGGAGCGCAAGAGACGCGGGCGCACGGTGCCCGAGGACCTGGTCTCCCACGACTCCATACGCAGCTTCCACACGCTCGCATCTCACCCGGTACGCGCAGTTTCTATTTAGATTGCGCCACCTTCCTGGAATGGTTTTATGATTAATTTTCCACCTTCAGGGCTTGCACAGCGCCAGCATTCCTGGCATCCTGTCCTTGGACATCCACGGTGCAGATACCAGCAAAATTCTTACCGGCGGCAACGACCGTAACGCCACCGTATTTAATAAAGACAACGAGCAGGTTGTGGCGATCCTGAAAGGACACACGAAGAAAGTCACCAGGGTCATTTACCACCCAGAAGAGGTGAGTCTGCAATTGTGGTTTACTTTCATACACTTATTCTCATCGGCCAGGTATTCTGAGCTGAGTTTCAGTTAATAAGCTCAGTTCCTCTTGATGCTGTTATGTGTAAACAAACGTTGAATATCTGATATCGAGTCTTGATGGGAAAAAAAATACATCTGACATCGTGTGCCCTCTTTTGTTGGGACACTCGAGTTCTTACATTCATCATTGCTCCACTTGTTATATTGTATTATGTTAAGTTGTATTAGTTGGGATGGATAGAGAGAAGATGGAACCACAAGACTATTTGGTAAACTGTCACAGTTGCCGGAAGGTTAAAGGCATCTCGCGGCCGTAGCGAGAGTTCTGTGGCGATCCGGGTTCCAGTCCCAGCTGTGCCGAATATTTTCAGTCCTTCTTTCTTCTGTTCCTCTCTACGCCTAACATATGACTTTCTCTGAGTATAATTCTATGCTGAGCATATGATTTAAAGCAAATTTCCCATCTTTCTCCCAAACTGTCTATCCTTACTATCCAGTTATCTAAAAACATTTCGTTAATTAATTATATATGTTATATATTAATTAATTATACGTTAATAAGAACAGGAAAGAGAGTTAGAAAGTAGGCGACTTACTTTGTTTGCGAACGTTCCTTCAGGACCTGGTGATCACAGCTTCGCCAGACACCACCATAAGGGTTTGGAACGTCCCCACGTCGCAGACCATGCAGATGCTCAGAGCCCACGAGGGTCCCGTCACGGGTTTGTCACTCCACCCCACGGGCGACTACGTGCTGTCCACGTCCACCGACCAGCACTGGGCTTTCTCGGACATCCGCAGCGGCCGACTGCTCACAAAGGTACGTTGACAGCTGTGCTGTGGTTAGATATTATGCACTTGTCAAAATACAACAGTTTCAAAGACTGGCCAATAGTGCTGCTGTTAATAACTTTGTAATTATAGGTTAGAGTAACTACTTTAAGTAGTGTAATTCTCACTCTAAAATGTCAATCAATCAATTGCATATTATAAAATATGATCATGTATACACAAAGTGATCCTTCAACAGTAGACATTCCAGGTAATTTAGTTGAAATAAATTGTGTTAACTTAATAGTTTCCAATTTATTAATTATCATTAGCTAAGGTTAGTTAGTAAATTGTCTATCGACACATTACCTAAGAAGTTGTGTAATTCAATTGTATATAGTATTTTAGAATCAACGGCATTTAATTAAATTAAATAATTCTAGTAACTGCATTTTAAAATTTGTACTTGAACCGTCGAAAACATACGGTTCATCATGCGGCTAAAAATTACATTTTGAAGATTTAAAATTAACAAACTGTCCCGTGTTTGGAATTGCTTAAAGAGAAAATATGTAATAATTTCAGCTTATAGTTTTCCCTATAAAATTATATTTAAATTATTATTCTGTTAGAATATTGCTAATAACAATAATAAAGTAGTAGTCAATCTTCCTGCCCAAATTACAATCTCTTAGAGTATAATCAAGTTTAACTTGTTGTTGTTGTGGTATTGAGTCCTAGAACTGGTCTGATCCATGCTAACCTATCTTGCGCAAGCGTTTCCATAACCGCATAACTACCACATCCTCCCTAATCTATTTAGCTTATTCCATCCTCCGTCTCCCTCTTCCATTCTTACCCCACACACTTCCCTCTAATCTTAATTTCATTAAATGTGGCGTATTAATTTAAATTCTCCACGTATCGTCCTCTCTTCCCCTATTCTGCTTACAGCTTCTTGGTTAGTTGCCCTATCCAGCCGTCTCATTCTCCTGTAGCATCACATTTGAAAGGCTTCTATTCTTTTCCTTTCTGCAACTTCATGTAGCGCCACACCAACATTTCTTTATATTCACACTTACGTTAGCCGCAAGTAAATTCCTCTCCCTCGCCTGTGCCGTCTTAACTTCCTTCAAAATATCCCTTCCCAGTCTAACAGACTTTGTTATTCCACTGACTGGTCCGATGCAACCATATCTTACGCCTCTTCATTTCCGCACAACTACCGCATCCTCCCTAATCCTCCTCCTGTCCACTTACCTCTAATGCCAAGACCCTCGTGTCTCAAAACGTGACCTATTAATCTCGAGTCCTGCATATTGTTCTCCCTTCCCCTACTCTGCTTAGATCTTCCTGGCTGGTTACCCTATCCACCCATCTGATTTTAAAACCTATAAATCATATTATTAAATTTTGTTAAAAGACTGGTTTTTATTTATCATGATGATAATTTTTCCCTTTGTTAATCGGTCACATTAAATTAAAATTTGACGTGGTTAAGTTGGCAAGAAAAGATTTTCAACGTAAATTTTCGGTTGTGATTGTGCTTGTTTAACACACGAGCAAAATAATTATCTAACTTCCGGCATTCCGAAGCTCGATGACGCTCCGTGTGGTCCAGCGCGGTCACGTACAATACAGGAAGATGGTTAGGAAATTATGCTGAATTACGTGAGGGTGACAGTGGCGATGCCCAAAGCTCCTGCTGAATCAATTTGAAACCAAAATAAAATTATAGTTTTGGTTATTAATGTGACTGATTATCATAGGGAAAAATTATGATCACGTTAATAAGGACGGGAAAGAGAAATATGCGGCTTACCTGAAGTGTAAAGCTGGCAATCACTGTGATTAGTGGGGGGGGGGGGGGCAACCACCCCTTTCGTCAAAAGATAGGACAGATTACTCCGAGGGACGGCCGGCCGGCTATGTATAATTTGGGCTTCCTGCCACAGGTTGCCGATCAAGGGTCGACCGGCATCGCGCTGACGACCGCCCAGTTTCACCCCGACGGACTGATTTTTGGAACCGGAACTTCCGACTCGCAGGTGAAGATTTGGGATTTGAAGGAGCAATCCAACGTCGCAAATTTCCCCGGTAAGCGGAGCCTCGGCATTTTGACAGTTTGTCGTGGTGCGTGATAACGTGTCAGTAAATTAATTCTCCAGGTCACTCCGGACCTATCACGGCCATATCGTTCTCCGAAAACGGATACTACCTGGCGACGGCCGCGGACGACGCCTGCGTCAAGCTGTGGGACTTGCGCAAGCTGAAGAACTTCAAGACCTTGCAGATGGACGAAGGCTACGAGATAAGGGACATCTGCTTCGACCAGAGCGGGACCTACCTGGCCGTCGCGGGCACCGACGTGAGGTGGGGGAACCAACCAGTCAGGTGATGGCGTCAGGTGATGGCGTGCGTGCTTGAGGTTCACGTCCCGGGGGTCTGTCTCTGTGTGTTTCAGAGTGTACCTTTGCAAACAGTGGCAGGAGTTGAAGATTTTCAACGACCACACCGCCATGGCGACGGGCGTCAGGTTCGGGCGACACTCGCAGTACATCGCGTCCACCAGCATGGACAGGACGCTCAAGCTGTACGGACTGTAACGGTATGAAGACATTCTACTTGGATCTGATGATATCGGTGCTATATGTTCAAGTTAAAATAATTTGCCTTACTGAAAATATGTATAGAATATGTGGGGTGCGGTGAAGTGTGATCGCGTTCATCATCCGCACAAATAGTTTACCGTGTCAGTCATCGGTCCTCGTCACTTCCGTCGCCAACGTCTGGCTCGAGACTGTCCGATTCTCAATTTAAAGCGCTTAACGCGGCGTTCTCTGTTGCAGATCTTAAGTTTTGGCAGCATTCATCGTCGCTCCCAGTCGCGGTCCTGCTGCAAAAACCGTTCCCCCATCGAGCAGAAGAAGAAGAAGATGTTATGCTCCTAGTGCTTGTATGCGTGTTGGAGGGAGGACAGACTCTAGATACTCTGGATAATGTGCGTACGTGCACGTGTGTGTGTGTGTGAAGAAAGGAGGGTGTTTTTCTTCGTGTACAATTTAATACAATTGCCGGCGTGCGTGTCGGCTAATGTGTCAATATTGTTATCGATCGACGTCTATGTCCACATAATATTTTCTAGAAATGTTACTTTATCCTCCGGCCTTCACTATTTATATCATTTTCATCATTATGCATTTCAGATATATATAGTTTCTTAAGATTTGAGTCACAGGTATTTTCAATTGTATTTGTGGAAAGAAATTTCATGACTTGGTAAATAAACTAGTTTATTCTCTAAGTTCGTTATAAACTTATTACATACATATTCCCAGGCTGAAGAACTGTTAAAAAATGTTAAACGACGGCACGTTGTGCTTCGGCGACAAAGTAAGTCGGGATTACGATAAAAGGGCTGCCATCAATTTTGATGCCGAAGAGGAAGCGGTTTCTTTCGTGGCAGGTAACGATTACGTCATCGTGACGCTCAAGTTCGGGACGAAATTGAAGCTCGGTCGCCTGTCGTAGAATTTGTCATATTCTACTATGGAGCTTAAATGCCTTAGCGTCCCTAAATTATAAGATAAGCTGCTTGTTTGTTCTTTGAAACGGTGTTTATTATTACAATTTCTAATAAGTAATTACGAGTGTTGTTGTTCTCTCGACTATGAATCTTTGGAACTGTGGTCGTTGACGCAGTTTTTCAGGTCCGTCTATGAGAAATTTGTGTGAAATGTTTCACGAGGCCCGGAGGTGAGCCAGCTCCGCCTGAAGCTGCTGCACGTAAGCGGACAGACTCTCCGCCTTCTCGCGGTAGAAGGCCCCTTCGCCGCCCCCGCGCTGTTCCAGGCTCTGCTGCTGCAGCTCCACTTTCTCGACCAGCTTGTGGACCACCTGGACGCCGGCTTCCTTCTCCCGCCGCAATTTCCTTTCGGATTCCTGCAACGCCCGGAACTGCCGGTCCATGGCGGACAAGGTCATCCTGGCGAGCGCGAGCTGCTGCTCCAGCTCGGAGGTGGTCAGCGCCTCGTGAGGGACGGTCACTTGTTTCTGGCCATTTGCTTGAATTGCTTCTGGCGATTCCCAATCTTTTGTTATTATTTTATGCTTTCTATCATCTTCCTGAATTATTTCCGTATCTTGTCTTTCTGTGAAGTTGGACTTGCATTCATTTGCCTGAGTTTCTGTTTCACTGTCTTCTGTTAAAGTAATACTTCCTGTAGAGTAGTTGGAATTGTCTGATTCAATTTTCACTTCTTCTTCTGTCATAGAACTTTGGTCAACACCGTTACTTTCCTGTGATTGCGTCCGCGCTTGATTCAATTTGACGATCATCTCCCGGAGATTTTCCCTGTCCTTTTCGCTTGCAGCGAGTCGTTCTTCCAGCGTCTGCTTTTCTGTCGTTAGCTCGAGGACTCGAGTTTCGGTTTGCGCCCGGAGCCGACTCGCCTCGTTCTGCTTGTCCTCCAGCAGCTCCTCGTAACGGTCCCTCTGGCACCTCAGCAGGTCGTCCGCCTCTTCCCTACGTTCCTCTAACCTTCGCGACAGCTCTCGGAACTCTCCGTACCATCGTTCCTTGGCCTCCGCCAGTTTGTCGTGCAGCGTCGCGTTCTCTTCCTGCAGACGTTGCAGTTTCGAGTCGTGGGATTCTCTTTCCGCGCGTCGCTCTTCCCTCAGGCACTCGATGATCTGATTCTTCCGGGCCTGTTCTTCCTGAAGCGCCTCGACCCTGTGCCTGGCGGCCCTCAGGTTCTGGTGGAGAGTCTCGAGGCTCGCCTGCACGGAGGCGCGGTCTTCCCAGCTCAACTCGTCCTCCAGTTCGCCGACGGTCGTCGTCAGGGTCTCCTTCTCCCTTCTGAGGGACAGGAAAGCTTCCCTCACCCGGCCCACGATTTCCCCGGCACTTTCCGCGCGTCCCGGGTTCTGCGCCCCCTCGCCCAAAATTAATTTCATCTCTCTGAGCGCGGCTTCCAAAGTATCACTTTTGTCCTCCAGCTGCGAGCTGAGCTCGCGCCTCGTCTTGTGGTGCTCGTCCCTCGCTTGTCGCAGTTCGCTCAGCAAATTCTTTGAAAGGGCCCGCAATTGTTCCGTCTCCGCCGTCACGTCTGCCAATTTAGTTTGGAGCCTCCGTATCCTGTCCTGCTCGCTCACCTCGTCTCCAGAGCTTTGCCCAACCATCGCCTCGCACCACCGCCTTCTTGAGTTTCCACCACAATTTGCCTCTAGTTTTACGTGGGGAATAAATTCGGTTTCATCTCTCGAGTCCCCATCGGACTCTGGTTGTTGGATCTTGTACTTGGGCACGTCTTTTTCAGGAATCGCCGGTACCCGTTTTCCATGGGCCCGATCCTCGTCTAGTTCATTCCGCGGGACCTTTGGAATTTCGTGTTCTTTTCCCCCTCCCTTGTCTGTTTCATCCTGTGCAACATTTGGCGCGTCGCGATTCCCGACCTCGTCGGGATTTTTTTGCAGTTTGCCCTGAACCCTACGTGGAAGCCCTCGGTTTACGTCCACGTCCTCGCATTGCGGGACTTTGTTCATCAGGTCTTCACCTCGCTCCGTTCGCCCAACTTCGTTGCCACAGTCTTGTTCCGCGAGAGCCGGCGTTTCATCCACCCGGTCCTCTTGTGATCCATTGCTTTGAGCCCGCCCCTCGTCTGATTGCGCCTCGACGCTCCTGTCCGCTGGACTTTCGCGTCCACTCTCCTCGTCGTCGCCTTCTGCTAGGTTGTCCTCTTCCACCTGTCCAGTCTGACTTTCTCCCTCCTCAAACGTTCCGTTCCGAGGGATCGCCAGAGGATCGTGTTCCCAACCCTCTGAATTTTCGGGCAGCAAGTTTCCTCTCGCCTGGTCTCGACCTGCTGGTGTCGTGGGCTTCACGAGGACTGGGTTTGACTTGTCGGGACTCGTCCCGTCATATCCGGTTGGCGAGTTGGTCGCGTGTCCTCCTGCCGGCTCTCCGTGGTCCAGGTCCTCGCCTTCGCCCTCCGTGACCCCTGGGTGTTTGTTATTGACGAAATCCCGGGGGATCACTGGAAGCGTTTGGCTCCGGACCTCGTCCGATTCCGATTGGATTTGTGGAGCTGCTGCTGCGGTTCCTTGGCTCTGGGCGTCATCTGGTTCCGTTTGGCTAATCGCCGGGCGGATTTCGTGCCCTCTGTCTTCGTCTGACGCATTTCCTTGAACGTTTCGGATATCAAGATCTGTTTCTTCATCCAGTTCACTTGTTGAGCTCCTCTCACCTAGATCTATTAGCTGGACCACCAGGTCTTCACGGTTCCATTCTCTGCCTGATTCAGCCTGAGGATCCACCAGGTTTTCAGTAGTGTGCAGAGCCATCCACTGTTGTTGGCTCCAGTCGTCTCGTAATTCTGTCTCGTTTTCGGTCTCTTGATCGTCCGGTCCGTCGCACGTCCGGGTTTCCCTGCCCTCACTTGCAGTCTCCCCAGAATCCTGCAACAGTCACGTCGGTCAGGTTAACACCTGAAAAGAAGCATGTCGCAATTACCATAAATGTGTGTGTGTGTGTGTACCTGTGACTCGTCTGGTCCAGCGTCTGGCCAAGGCTGCAGATCTGAAACACGGACGGCGCGTCCTCGTCAATCCGTCTCTGGCCCAAATTAGTGGAGGAAACTTGGCCGAGTCCACTCACCTGGCTCGTCTCCCCGATGCGTCGAGGCTGGAGGAATCTCGACACCTTCAGGGCTGGTGGCTGGGCCATTTGCGCTCCCTCTTGGCCCGTCATCTCGGGCCCGCGTCTGCTCGTGGTCCATCACGACGCCTGGTGACGCCCTCAGACTCGCTGCGAGGTCCGACACGCCACCTTCCGTCGATTCCCTTCGATCCTTGCTGACGCCGACGTCACTCGAGCTGGTGCTTTCTGATCCTCGTCTGGGCGTCACGTCCGACTCTGGTCCATCAGTCACATCTGTTGATTGCCGCCGGTTCTTGCTGACGGCGCTCCAGGTGCTCGTCCAGCTCGGTCTCATATCCACACTCGCTGATCCTCTTCGTCTCGTTGGGGAAAACAGCTCCACTTTTGGAGACGCGTCCGACATTCTCCTGGAGGAGAGACTCGGACCATCGGCCAGATCTGTTGATTGCCTTCGGTTCATGCTGACGGCGCTCCAGGTGCTAGTCCAGCTCGGTCTCACGTCCACACTGGCTGATCCTCGTCTTCTGGTTGGAGAAAATAGCTCCGCTTTTGGTGACGCGTCCGACATTCTCCTGGAGGAGAGACTCGGACCATCGGCCAGATCTGTTGATTGCCTTCGGTTCATGCTGACGGCGCTCCAGGTGCTGGTCCAGCTCGGTCTCACGTCCACACTTGCTGATCCTCGTCTTCTGGTTGGAGAAAATTGCTCCACTTTTGGAGACGCGTCCGACATTCTTCTGGAGGAGAGACTCGGACCATCGGCCAGGTCTGTTGATTGCCTTCGGTTCATGCTGACGGCGCTCCAGGTGCTGGTCCAGCTCGGTCTCACGTCCACACTGGCTGATCCTCGTCTTCTGGTTGGAGAAAATAGCTCCGCTTTTGGTGACGCGTCCGACATTCTCCTGGAGGAGAGACTCGGACCATCGGCCAGATCTGTTGATTGCCTTCGGTTCATGCTGACGGCGCTCCAGGTGCTAGTCCAGCTCGGTCTCACGTCCACACTTGCTGATCCTCGTCTTCTGGTTGGAGAAAATAGCTCCGCTTTTGGTGACGCGTCCGACATTCTCCTGGAGGAGAGACTCGGACCATCGGCCAGATCTGTTGATTGCCTTCGGTTCATGCTGGTGACGTTCCAGGTGCTCGTCCAGCTCGGCCTGACATCGACAGTCGCTGATCCTCTTCTTCCCGTTGGAGAAAATTGCTCCACTTTTGGAGACGCGTCCGACATTCTTCTGGAGGAGAGACTCGGACCATCAGCCAGGTCTGTTGACTGTCTGTGGTTCTTGCTGGTGACGCTCCAAGTGCTCGTCCAGCTGGGTCTGTCGCCGATAGTCGCTGACGCTCTTCTTCCCGTTGGAGAAAATTGCTCCATTTTTGGAGAAGCGTCCGACGTTCTTCTGGAGGAGAGACTCGGACCATCGGCCAGGTCTGTTGACTGTCTGCGGTTCTTGCTGGTGACGCTCCAGGTGCTCGTCCAGCTCGGTCTCACGTCCACACTTGCTGATCCTCGCCTTCTGGTTGGAGAAAATAGCTCCGCTTTTGGTGACGCGTCCGACATTCTCCTGGAGGAGAGACTCGGACCATCGGCCAGGTTCATGCTGGGTCTGTCGTCGACCAGGTCCGTGGCGCCTGTCCGCCGACCGAAGCCGTGTTTCCACGCGGCGAAGGCCGGAGGCAGGTTCAGTGACGTCGGCCTCCCGTCCATCTGTTGTTTCGCCCGCGGAGGTTGGCAACAACGCGCGCGCAGTCATTTGTCCCTCACGCGCGCAGTTCCGACATGGCGCGTGTTTTCAATCTGCGAATGTGAAGTGTTGTGAGCAGAACTGCCAGGTACGTGCCGACATTACTTAAAATTTGTACAATTACCACTTGACACATCACAATAACGGAACGAGTAGAATAAGTAAAAATTTCAGGCTTTATTTATAACCATTTCCAAAGAGTACCTTCTGCACGTTATCATCCCAGACATTTGACATATTTTGCAGTAGCAATATATAGCTAAACAAAAAGAGATGAGAACACTCGCCTAATTGTCAGTGCATCAACGGTACGAATGAACAGAAACATCACAGCATTTTGGAAAAAGACCTCCCTTCGAGGCTACGCGGTGTGCGTTTGTGTGTCACTTGCTCAGTTGTGGCGAAAGTGAGATGTTTACTGCGACCTTGGAACGACGTCAGAGCCTCGGCCCATATTTAAACGCTTTAAGCTAAATGATGTCATCCAATTTCTGTAAAAAAAAATTTTTACGAGTTGTCAGGATTTCAGGTCAGGTGATGCGGTTTTGTATTTCACGGCTGAGGTGAAGACGATGGCGGTGTCAGCCGTGGACTGCAAACTTCGTCACCCTGACGACTCTTGACCCGGTGTCTCGTTAGGAACTTATCGGTTCGTGTAATATAAACGCTTGGGGAAGGTGACAAATACGCCATATATTTACTGAAATGTTACCGTCGTAACCGTGGCGTGATCACGACACGCGGATCTGAGGGAAATCACAACTTCAAAGGAAATTACCTTAAAATTTTAGACACGGAATCAAATTTGTACAAATATAAACTGAGAACACAAAAAATAACATACAAGTATCGCTTAACCTGATGGCGTAATTCTGAGGGTTGGCGACGGCGTTCTCAGTTTACGTTTGATTCCGTGTCTGAAACGCCGTCAACTCTCAGGATGATGCCATCGAGTTAAGAAATATTTATACGTTATTTTCCGTGTTCTCGGTTTACGTTTGTATGAATTTGTTTCCGTGTCTAAAATTTTAACGTAATTTCATGTGAAGTTGCGATTTTCCTCAGATCCGCGTGTTGTGATCACGCTACGGTTACAAGTTTCACAGTCGTTTCCGTGCTCTTTTGGTGTGATTCATCTGCCATATATATAACATTTCTTGCAATTTTACTCGTTACAAAATCAGATGTAAAAATAAAGCTTTCAATGCGGAGCAAGTAGAGTTGAATAGGACCAAGACGGTCGAGGAAAGGAAATTCACAGTAGATTGAAAGTACACAGTGTTTCGTTCTTATTCATTTTAAAATATATGACCGATACAAAGGAGAATCCGATGCTAAATTATAAATATTTAATGGTGATGAATATGAAGGGATATATTCTGGGTACCTATTTACAAATCTTAAGAGGGAGATTTCTCCATCTTGTTGTTTCTTGGAGGATGGTGTTGAGGCAAGACTTGCAGTACACGCTGGTGGAGTCATACTCAACTAGGTACGCCACAGTCTGTTCGTGTGTATTACTCCTTCAGCCCACACGTGGCAAATTTTTAAAATGCGTAACTGCCGCAGTCGGTCGCTGCCTTAACTCGGTATATTAGTTTGATTGCTATAAACTCGTGTAATCTAAGGTTTTTACAACTCGATGCAAGATTAACTTTTAGATTAAATTTACATCAGTCGTACAATTTTTTCAGCGCCTGTAAAAAAAATTGGTATTTTGGACGCAGCTATGAATAAAAGTAACTAAAGAAACATTTCAGTCATTTTGGCTTCATGTTCTACGTTTAACTTCCGACGCGCCCCTCGTAGACTGCGCGTGTCTCGCCGTCCTCGTTGATAATATTACTTTGTTGAATTACAACTGACTGACTACATTTATCATAACTAATTTTATTTTTTCTGAACCGATCCTTGTTGTAACCAATTCCATGACGCAGGAACTGAGTAATTTACACAAGCCTCTGCCTCAGGGTGACGAGTAAGTAACCCCCCTCCCCTTTCATCGGCAAGCGTCAGATTTTAGACGAAGGTTCTTACCTTCGAGCCAAACCGAGGCAGCGGAGGGGGCGAGTCTGACCCGCTTCCAAATTCTAGCCGTCGGAGTAACTACGGCCCGGTCCAGGTCGAATCGTTCAGGTAACCGCGTCCCCCCTCTCCGCCCCACCCAAATTGCTGCCTCGGCGCGCTCAAATAAGAAAAGTACCCATAAATTCCACGATTTGTCAAAGGAGAAATTAAAAGCCGACTACGGAACGACGTAAACCTTTGTCGACGGCAAAGAACCGTTTTTCACATCGTGCAACGTGTGACCCAAAACTATAAAGCGTGCGCACAATGATTTTTCATGCCTCAGGTAATGCATTAGTTGCTGTTTGTGTATAAGGGTAAATAGTCAAAATGGTGATAAAAAAAAATTGGATAGGAAAAAGAGAGAGAGAAACTATACATACCACCGATGTCGGAGGCATTTTTCCGTCTCCCTTTCCTATCCAATTTACAGGTGACAAGTCTGTGGCGCATCATGAATGTCTTTGTATCGAGGAATACTTGACGAGTCCTGTGACAACCGGTCCAGAGGATAGGCACGCTCCACCGCAATTTCCTGATTCACGCCGTCCAACATTCAAAATTTTCTAAGATAAGCGCGGTTCCTGACCGGCTGGAGCAGCGACTAGCTCCAAATTCAATCCGGCCCCGTCTGCTGTCGAGTGATTTAACGTTACTTCCGGCAAGGAAACGCCATCCTCGTGTGAACCCGACGGAAGAAGCGGTTTTCATCGACAAGTGAGAATTGGAAGAAGAAGAAGAAAGTGTGGTGTGTGATTGTCTCACCTGGTCGGTCACGTCCGCGATCTTGTGTGGGATAAGGAAGATGGCGGCCGGGAGATAAGGAGGAATGTCTGCTGTCTTATCAAGGGACGAGAGAGAGAGAGAGAGAGAGAGAGAGAGAGGATAACAGCTTTATTGATGACGTGACAAGATTACTTCTTCTTGGCTCCGTCTTTGAGTCCTGCGCCGGCGTTGAACTTGAAGAAGACGATGTCGCCGTCCTCGACGACGTAGTTGCGGCCCTGCTGGCGGTACTTGCCCGCGGCCTTGGCCGACGCCTCGGAGCCTTCCTCCTTGAAGTCGTCGAACTTCATGACCTCGGCCATGATGAAGCCCTTCTCGAAGTCGGTGTGGATCTTGCCCGCGGCCTGCGGCGCCCTCGTGCCCCTCTGCACGGTCCACGCCTTGACCTCGTCGGGCCCCGCCGTGAAGAAGTGCACCAGCTGCAGCGCCTTGTAGCCCTGGACCACGATCTTGTCCAGCGCCGACGCCGCCGCCTTGTCCTTGTCCTGGTCCTCGTCGTCGTCTTGCAGACGCGCCTCGAGGGCGCCCGAGAAGGGCACGATGACGGCTCCGGGGTCGTTGGCGTCCACCCACGCCTTGATCTTGGCCAGCCACCTGTTCTTCTTGCGCAGGTAGTCGGCCTCCGAGAGGTTGACCAGGTACACGACGGGCTTGGCCGTGAGGAACTGGTGCCTGTTGAGGACCTCCACGTCGGCCGCGTTCCAGTCGCCGAAGCGCAGCTGGCGGGCGTCGTCCACGAGCGTCGTCTTGACCTTGCGCAGCGCGTCGTACTCGGGCTTGAGCTTCTTGTCGCCGCCGCGCAGCACGGCGCGCTCCAGCTTGTCCAGCTGCGCCTCCAGGTAGTCCCGGTCCTTGAGGCGCAGCTCCTCGGCCACCGTGGCCAGGTCGCGCACGGGGTCCACCTCGCCGTCCACGTGCGTCACGTCCTCGTCCTCGAAGGCGCGGCACAGGTGGAAGACGGCGTCGCAGGCGCGCACGTGCGCCAGGAAGGCGTTGCCCAGGCCCTGGCCCTCGGCGGCGCCCTTCACCAGCCCCGCGATGTCCACCACCTTGAGGAAGGCCGGCACCTTGCTCAGCGGCCGGTAGTACTCGCACAGGTAGTCGAAGCGCGCGTCGGGCACGGGCACGCGGCTCATGTTGGGGTCGATGGTGCAGAAGGGGAAGTTCTCGGCCGCCGCCTGGCTCTTGGTCAGCACGTTGAAGAAGGTGGACTTGCCCACGTTGGGGACGCCCACGATGCCCACGCTCAGGTTCGTCCCCACGCGCCCGATCAGCGGCTTCTTCTCGGCGTCGGCCTCGCCCTTCTTCCCCTGGTGAGACATGCCGCTGCTGAAAACAACAACTACCAATCAGGAGCGAAGTCATCATCACAACAGTCCCGTAAACTTTCATTTGGAGGTTAAATACATACATATACAACTCAGGCGTCAAGTGTAAACTTGCAAGTAATAAAATAAAATTACTTGGAATAAATCGTGTACAACCGTGGCCGTGTCAGAAGAAAATTAACCGGGACAATGAACGAGCCAAAGTGATAAAAGAAATCATCACAACAGTCCCATAAACTTGTGTCCCGTAAACTTGCAGGTTAAATATATATGAACAGTGAATAGCAGAAACAAAGTTTTTTTAAAGATGTGGCCAAAGTGAACAAAGTTTGTTATAATTTGGTCTGTTTATTGGCTACATCGTCAAGAAATCATTTTTCCAGTTTATAAACTTGAAGGGAAACATATTCATTACGACTTTCCCTTCTTCATTGTATACACGTTAACAGGCTGCGAATCCTCACCAAACACTAGTTTTGAATGGGGGGAGGGAGGGAGGCTATAAGTACACCAGTTCACCAAAATTGTGTGCAGGGATCACACTGTGGAAAGACAAACCTACACAATAATACCTATGTTGGTGTACGGAGCAGAGATCACAAATTTATAATCAAGGTGAGAGACAGAAGAGAACAATAAGTGACTGCAGCAAGTGTTTGTGAGTGACGTGGAATGTTTAGTGAACTGTGTATTTGATGTGTTGATCTTCTACAGGGGGATGCAAGCACACAGGATACATCACTGTGTGTGTGTTTGTGTACCTAAAGTAATTTTAGATTGGCTTTAGTTGCAAGGCATGCAACCCACCCACTCGCCCTCGTAACCTTGAAGGCGTCCGCTTCCCCCAAAAAAACCCATTAAGAATAAATGCAAGCAAATATAGAAACGAGATAACCTATAAATACCTCTGTAGGCCGCCAGACTCTAGGAAATGTGGGTTCGCCGCGACGGCATATTAATTCGTATTACCTGAGGAGTTGTTTCGGGTGCGAGACTGGCCCTTGGTCCGTTTCTTTAAAATCGTTTCGTGTATTTTAAAACGGGGATGAACGTGTTCTCTGCACGCAAAGTTGACGGCCACTGCTGGACGGGAACCGGAATGACGTCACGCCGCCATGTCGATGAGAAATTGCTGCGTCACAGAGGATCTCGAACAGAATCGATCGAGTCGGCGTGGATGAGAAACTCGTCTTCTTTGTCTCGTGCCGCTCCATTTCAACAGCTTTGCTCACGCACCACGAAATACGTCAATGACATACATTAAACGTTTGTTTTTAACGTGAGAAAAAATATTTATTTACAAGCTTTTAGAAATTTTTGAAAGCAGGTACGAAATGTTTCCGTGATATCTCAATTATGTAAAATATTTTTTGTGTTCTCTCTTTTCTTTTTGTGACGTAGCCGATACTCTCGCCATTCCCCTATGAACAAGTAATTTTCTCTAATAGTATTGTATGTGTGTATTTATTGCAGGCGCCATTCTCCGCCGTTTTGAGCTTAAGATTCTGCTGTATAAATCGTAAACTACTTGTGATGTCGCAATAATTTTTTGCAAAAACATTAAATTAAAATTTTCTGAAGGTCTTAGGCTGTACGTCTTCCCCCTTTCCTCAAAACACGGGGGATAGGACTAATTTACAAGTCCCTGTCATGTTTATTTCGTGATGGTGTGAAGAGAATCCTGCTGCAGTTGCACCAACTTGAGAGCGTTGCTGCGTTGGCTCTCTCGGAAGTGAAAAAAAACAACAACAACAAATTTCCTGTTAATATTTTATCTGAGGAAGTGAACAGAATGTTGCGGGGACGAAACGTCTCAGTAATTAAGGTCGTTTATTGTATTTTATTTGTGACGCACGAAGCCAGGTCAAGGCCGCTATTTTATTTGTAAACGTCAACGATGGTTTGTTTAGTAGGGGGAAGGAGGAGGAGGTCGAAACGTTGGCTACATTTCACGTGAAACACGCGCAACACGTGGCGGATCGGGATTCCTCCTGCGGTTGATTAATTTTTTTAATGTAATTGCGTTTCGATGTTGGCAAACATGACCAATTTCTTACGTTATCATTATTATTTCAGAACTGGATAATTGATGTTTTTTTTTCAATTTGAAAGAGTGGTTTGCCGAATAAAGTCTGTAGGAAGGGGGAATAGCTTTGAATTGGGAAATCCCTCACGGCTAGGATTTCTCACGTCTCACCTTCAACTTGTATTGCACAGAGGCCAAGTAATGTCTCATCGTCGTTTCGTCTTTCCTCCAGTAACTTCCGCCTTCTCTTTTTCCGTCCTTTCTGCGTGTCCATTTTGCTGCTCCTCGTGTATTTTCATGTATTTTTTTTACTTGTTTGATCGATGCGTCTCACCCTCCTCCTCATTGTCTCCCTGTGGATTATAAGGGTTTTTCCTTTCGTCTATACAGCCCTACGACTGCAAGCCTTTTCCTTCCCCCCGCAGCTACTACATCCTCCCCTAGTCCCTCTTCTCTTCACTTACCTTTTTGTCAAGTGTAATCTTGGAAAGACGAAGAGGAAGGAGAGTTCCGCTACGTACCATATCTTAAATCTGTAATTACATTACATATCGGCTTCGGTGACTGATTTTATCTTGAGTATATTACTGATGTAATTTTCAATCAGCCACCAATTATCTTCTTTTTCTGTAAATCTGAGCTTCTCTTCCCCTATTCCGCTGCTTACAGCTTGTTGGCTAGTTACCCTATCCACCCACCACATTCTCCTCATTTCGGAGGCTTCTGTTCTTTTCCCCGTTTCAGCAGCTCGTGTCCCTTTTTTAGGGGGACGGGGTTAACAGGCGACTCCCCTTTAACAGCACAGGAAGGAAGGAAGGAAGGGAATTGAAAAGGGGGGATGTGGAAGGGTTGACTGTGGCTACTGCTATCCTCACCACGAGTTTGGGGTCGCAGCATTCCCTTCTCCGTGTCTCCACTCCCCAGTTTCAGGTTCCAATGACCATCTTAAGCGGACAACTCTCGCAAGGTCTGCGACCCCGGGGCATGTACCTCCTTAAAATAGGTGAAGCTGTGTCTCGGCACGTGATTCCCCTATTAGTAGATGGCACTTTCCTGTCTACAAAGAGAGTCAGAGACGATATTGACTTGTTAACGGTAATGCTGCTGATCCCGAGGTCTTCGACCCCAGTTCGCGGACTCTGGCAGAATGAGCACGTTGCCTGCTCTGCTCCAGGTTCACGCTGTGTTTGTTTAAAGTGGCGTGGCACACCTGTGGTGACGTCACTCCACTGAAGTTATGATGGACGGTTGACGCGTGTGCGTGCTTCAAAACACGTGTCGCGTCCCGCCCCCGAACATCGCCATTAATCACGCGCAGCATCTCTCTGCTGTCAGCGACGGGCGCGCAATCAATTCATTACCTGCAGGTGACCAGAATCAGACAAGCGTGCCAACTTAATAAGCACACACTTCGTGTCGCTGTCCAAACGCGCGCAATTCACCTCGACTTGGATGAAACGTTCTACTTCAAAATTTTTTATCCCTTGATTTACTCGACGCAGCATCCTTAGCTTTCTTTTTTCATTTCTTCTCCTCGCAGTACCATTCACATTCCGTTGCTCTGTGCGTTGAGGAGCAGTGACTGCCTCCTTGTCTTACTCCTCCTGACTGTCTTCTCTGGAGGCAAGTCTTTTCTTTTTAACCTATTTTGATCGCTGTCCTTCTCTACAGACTGCTGTTTACGAATATTCCTATTCAAGTTACAGCTAAACTTATAATTTACATGCAGGGTGGTTGAGGAGAGTGAGCGCCCGGCGTTGTCTCGACGGCAGCGCCGAGGCGGGAGGCGCGCTCCACATCTGCGAGCGACTTGCCTTAACCGATGAAGTTCCGCGAAACGTCGCCCGCCATGTTTAAAGCAACAAATACTGAAACGTTTGTTCCGTTTTAATATAAATAATACAGACAGTAATGCGTTATTCAGGACGCATCTACCTTGCGCAAGCCTTTTTCGTTTCCACGTAACTCTTTAATCTGCTTGGCGAGTTCCATTCTCGGCCTCACTGTTCTGGTCACCTCATCCATTCTCCTGCAGCAACATGTTTCATTCAAAGGCCTAATATTCCTCTTCCAGCCTTTGTTACTCCATCTTCCTCTCTCCGTGCCGTTCATCATGGTTTCCCAGTCTCCTTCTGCCTCCCCTATGGGGCGAAGCCATATTCCCGCTGCTCACATTCACTTTCACCAACATTCCAATCCTCATCTCACCAGTTCCTCCTCCTCCAGCATTTACCGCTGCCTCTAGAGGTTCTGCGTCTTCTTTCCATCCTGTTCTTGTGCAAGCTTGCAGATAGCCTAGGAAACCTGCATGAGGAAGGCAGTTGTCTAGTTGATAAACCAACCGCCCCCGCCCCTGACGTCACACACACACACGATTGCCGTCGCGTGACCGCGGTTCGGTTCCAGCCGAGTTCGTCTTTTCCCCGAAGCGGACCGGAAGCGGTTTTCCCGTAATTCAGGAACGCGGACCGTTTAATTATTTAGGTTCGTGCGCGTATTACGTGGACGAGGAGGACGCAAATTACCATCATCCACATGTGAGTGTAATTAAGGGTCTCTGTTGTTATGGATCGTCTGAATCTTTAATCCAGCTCCTCTTGCTGACGTAGTAAAGAGAGAGGGGAGGGGGAGGGGAGAGGAGAGGAGAGGAGGAGGGGGCGTGGCGAGTAAATCACCCCCCTCGGATCATTTCAATTGGCGGGTCGCCGTAATAAAGTGCGCCGCCTCCCCCTCCCGCCTCCCCCGCCTCCCCCCCTCTTACCACCGCCCACTGCACGTGCCACGTCACGGGAGAGACGTGACGTCACGCACCTGGCGTCTTTGTCCTGCCGCCGCATCTGTCGCCGAAAAACCGCAATCTGGACAGGACGCGGCGGCAATTAGCCTTTGTCACATTGCTGACATGTTATTTCTCTATCATTCTTTTACTTTGTACTCATATTCTTGTTTGCTCTGCTTTGTTTTACTTATTTATCATTGTATACATAATTTTCTTTACTCATATGTTGTTCTTATATTCGTATTCTTAGCGTGATGTGTGTAACATATTCTCTGACTTGTCCTATTTCCTCAATATCTTCTCTCCGTCCTTGAGCCTTATTTCTTAGTTACTTTATTCCCGTGGTTCTGTTGGCTTTCTTTCCCCTCATCCCGTCGTCTTCAGGTTTCTACGCCTAGCAGTCGTCCTCAGAGTTGATTCAGCCGAAACGTCGTCCTACTTGCTTGTCTCACACACACCGATAATTGTTAAAAATACGAAACAAGATAGAATTTTAAAAAAAATAACTACTACATGGACAAAGTTCAACCTGAAGATGATCCACAGGTCAGGTCCTTTTTAAACTACACTTTGCTTGTTACGTTTTCACTAGTTTTAATTTTTGGGGGTGGTTCAAGGTTTAAAGTTACAGTCGTTAGGGTTTGCGTCTTTGATAATTCCCTTCCTTCCTATGCTATTAAAGGGGAAGTCGCCCTCACGATTGCCTCCTCCACTCTCTCGGGGCAGTTGTCACCTATTTGGAGGAGGTGCGTGTCCTGGGGTCGAAGACCTTGGCAAGAGTTGTGCTCTTATGATCCCATCGCATCAGTTAGTCGGGGGCCAACAACCGCCTCCTCAAACTGTTGTGGAGATAAGGGAATGCTGCGACCCCACACAGCAAACTCGTCTCCCTCCCCCTTCCCTGATGCAGGTTTTTCTAAGGCTGTTTAACTTTACATACAGAACAGCCGATGAAGAAACTCAATAATAATATATATATATATATATATATATATATGGGGAAAGGAATGTCACTGCAAGGAGGTATTTAGTGTGATTACACGTCACAGTCACGTGTGACAACGCCGGGCACCCACGCACACACTACACTCTGCTGACCGTCAAGTTCTCTTTACAACACATGAAATTAATTTGGCAGCGGATCACAACAACAATCACTTCCCTCAGCCTATTCCTAAAGTGAAGGGCAAGGGAAGGAATTACAATCCCCCTCACCTATTTAACAAATGAAAAATTTCCCTACGTCTGTGCCTTGTTGTCGCTCCTTTTCTCCTTTAATTTCGGACGAGTGATCATTTTTTAGAAATATAATTTGGCATCGCCCGCTGTAGTAGTAGTAGTGATATTTCCTTTCCCCTTTATAAGGCTCTATATGTTGCCTCCCTTCTATTACTTCTCAATTCCCGTGAGGAGGATTCATTCATGGCGGATCACCTGACCGGTTTTTTGTATTTTGTCCCCGCACAAGGCTAGAGTAGTGTGTGTGATGTTGTATACTCTATAATCAGTCCCTGCTCAGATCTTGTGGTTTCCCTGTGAAGCTGCGCCCCCCCTTAATTTAAACCTTTACTAATCGTGACCCACCAAGATATTTACACTTATCAACTTCGTCCCCGTCCCGCCATTTTATATCTTTGTAAACGCGCCTCTCCTCACTCTTCCTTGCAATTTATTTGCATTTCTAACTGACCGTTGGTTAAATTTTTTGTCTCCTAAATCAAGTCTGCAGCAGAATCTGTTGTGCTTCTTCCTCCTCGGCGTTTACGATTTTCCAACCATAGACACAATCATCGGCGAAAAGTGTTTGTCATCTGTGATTTTATACCGTGATTGTTAAGGAACATGATCACACAGATACTTCACAGCCAACTCCTTGAGTGGAGGATCATTTGTCTTAAAAAATATTCCCTAATCCACCTTCAGGACCCCCGAAAACATCTATACCAGTATTTTTCTTAAGTGACTTATTGTTATTGAAGATCGCAGGTTTTCCCGGTGTATATTCTGAACAAACAATTCTTGGGTGGAGAACGATGGCAGAGTACGCCATCGAAACGTCGTGGCTTAAAGTCCATTTAACCCGGGTGGAAACCCAATAATTGTTTATTCTGACTTGTTGTTGGTTGACGCCCAAAATAACCGGGAAGAGTCGAGTTCGACCTCTGAACCGCGGTTTGCTGTGAGTCGCTGAGTTTTAATTCCGCCGTAAGGATTGGAGAGGGTGAAACAGATTTCTTTTACGGGTGGAAGAATGTCGACCATATTTTGAGCGGCTGTCCCAATCCTCAACACATTGTCAAAAATCCGTAAAGTTCCTCCTTTATTTCCTTTTAATTTCGGGTCAGTTAATTTGTTAGCGTTTCCGGTGTTTGGCTACAGCCTGAGGGTTGTGTGTGTGTGTAGGGGAGGCAACGCGCGAGTCTTCCCCTAAATACGTGTATCGATGTTGATACGGCAGGGCTGCCACCCGCCCCCTTGCTGCGTCTCTCTAGAGGTACTGGGATCAGCTGGTCACGGGTCAGCAGCTTGGATTTTACAAATTTAGTTTTAATTTAATAATGAGGTATCAAATCAATTAGTAATAATTTTTTGTTGATTTCCTCGTACGTAATTAAATTAATTAATAGACTTTAGAGGTGCTTGAGGTGTTGCGTAAAATCGTTGCAATGTAAATCAAGAGTCCATTAATTGCCAAGTCGTTACATCATTACATCGACACGTTGTGTGTGTGTGTGTGTGTGGTCTACATTTCCCTAAATTTTGGGGGGTCATGGGGACGTGCGTCACGTGATAACTATGGGGGTTGGTTTTCCCCTTTCAACGTTAATTAAATCGCATAAACAGATTTGATTGGAGCGCCTCCTCCCCCTCTCTCCCCTCTCTCCCCTCTCCTCCCCGCGTATTCAATTGTCGTGATGACAGAGATGATATTGCAATGGTAGGTTCAGTCACTCCAGAGATGCTGTTTGTTGATTGCTGCTGCTGCTTCCCCGCGGGGCGCGGCGCAGTGACGCTGATTACGTCATAAATCCCCGTTGCGACGGATGAAGCGGTTGGATTGTTCGTCGCCGCCGCTTGTCCCCGCCGCGTGACGTAACGGAAGCTCCTCGTCCCGCTTCCCACGGGAGGGAGGGAATGCGACGACGCAGATACGTAATTTAATTCTCAGGTATCTTTGTGCAGCGGCGGCCACCCCTTCTACCTCTCTTTCTTCTCATTGTCTATCCGCTTCCGCTTCACTGTATTATCCTCTCCCGAAAAGAAACCAGATCGAAGTTGTTTCCCCTTCTATTACTATTATTAGGTAGCGACGAGGCTGAGGACGTCTTTCCCTTCCCCTCCTCGTCCACGAACATGAAGGACGGGGAACTTTGAGGGTTCACGTGGATGGTTTTTGGAGGAGGGAAATTAGCAGCCGCGGCCGCGTAACACTAAAAGTCGATAAGTGAGATAAGGAACGAAGGGAAAATGGAGTCACGCGAGAAATGGACGAGGAAACTGGACGACAGAAACTCGCATTTTAATGCCAGGGAAAATGCATCAAATTCCCTGTTAATTGCGCTTAACATAAATTCACGGTCAAATGAAGAGAAATCTCTCTCTCTCTCTCTCTCTCTCTCTCTCTCTCTCTCTTCTTTCTTCCGAAAAAAAACCTGCAATGACGAGGGAAAACGGGAGAAACGAAAATTTCATATACTATTTATTCAATGAATTAGGAAATAGGATACTTGAAGCATAATATTACAAGAAATATACAAAATGTTACAAATAAAAACTCGATGACAAAAAGAGGAAAGATAAAATTCAATCTTGAATTTCCAGTCGTCGAGTTCCAATATGTTTAATTAAAATTAGTGAAGCGTGAATATTAATAATTAAGATTTAATTAAGGTTGCTATTATATATATATAAAAATGAAGAATTTAAGGATCCGAGTAAACGGGGAAATTTTTCTTTTTTTTTTTGGAAGAATGGAAAGTGAGAAGGAAACGTCTGCTTCAACGTGGAAATTCTCGTAAATTGTCTGTGTAATGTTGTTACACCTGACAGGCAGACAGGACCGCTCTAAACGTTTCGTCGCAACTTGAAACATCTTCAGGGTGCTTAACTGCCAATAATAGTAACCAATATTATTTTTGCCCCTAATTGATTTCGATAACTGAAAAGGGGGCGGGGGGCAAAACAAGTAACCCTTTTGGATTCCCTCCCTGTTCCACCTCGCCTCCAAATTTCTTCCCTTTCCACGTTTCGCGCCCCCAACATTCACTCTTATATTCGCCGCAATTAATAAATATCCCTTACCAATGTTATTCCCCGGGTTCACCTCTACTCTTCCTCTCTGCAGGACCGCGTCAATATCTCTCTCTCTCTCTGACTCTCTTTGTAGACAGGAAAGTGCCATCTACTAGTAGGGGAATCACGTGCCGAGACACAGGAGGTACATGCCCCGGGGTCGCAGACCTTGCGAGAGTTGTCCGCTTAAGATGGTCATTGGGACCTGAAACTGGTGAGTGGAGAGAGACACGCGGAGAAGGGAATGCTGCGACCCCAAACTCGTGGTGAGGATAGCAGTAGCCCGGGAGAGATCCTTAAACCATAGCTCTGGGGCTCACCTCTTTTCAATTCCCTTCCTGTGCTGTTAAAGGGGGAGGGAGTCGTCATGTACTCTGTTCACCCCCCAAAAAATATAAAAGTTGCACCTGGCACAATTTTCGGTATAACAAAAATTTTCAGTTTAAATTTGACAACCGGTTGCGTTATAATCTTCTCTCCTCAATACGCATAATAAATCGTATTAAAATTAGATAATTTTCGACCTGGGGTTATTTATTTATTTTTTCCTGCACGCAGGTTATATTTTTCTTACTGGAACGTTTCGGCGCTTATTCGCGGCCTTTTCGTTTCTTCCCCCCCAGGTGTTGAAGCTCCTTCATCTCATACTGAATCAATGTTTTATAAGGGAGACACGCAATGGCGGATCGAGGAGCGAAACGTTGAATAATAACAGCAGTGTTTCACTTCAATACCGGACGTTAATTCATTTAATATTAAATTCCTCCTTTGTGAGTTAATCCCTTGTTGCTTAGTAACATCTGAAGATAACTGCGGCCTTCATTACTACTCTTATTCTCTCTTCTGGCAGCCATATTCATGTTGACTAAATCAAGACTCGAAAATATTTAAAAACATGGCTTCAACGTTGATGATTAATTATATATACATATAAATTGTATTTGAAGCAACGTGCGTAATTAACGAATCCAATTCCAGGAGCATCAGAGACACTCTTTACCACAGATATATATGGTTGTATTCTTCTTCTCTGATTCTTTGGACTAATTATTCTCTTGTTTTCTCCCCCCCAATTCGCCATTCGTTATTTTCCCACATTTAAATAAGGAATAATAACAATTTTAAAATTTCCCCAACCAGAGATGTTATTAACGCGTCGTCTTGTGTTTTTCACAGGAATTCCTTGAGCCCTGTAAAGTGTTTTTCCCCAGCCAATTGAAATCTCCTCAAATATTTTACAAGTTAATTTCTCGCACCGTCCAAACCTTTCCGGCGGCCATCTTACAAGTCACCAATTGTGTGAATATTAAACACTTACAATATTGAAATCTCTACTTCAACTTCTCATTATTTTCCCTCCCCTGCTTTTCTCAGAGTTTTCCTCCATTTTTTTCCACGGTGTTCCGATTCCTAAGCACTTTCCGTTTTTACGATGCGGAAAATCTTTTCTGGTTTGATTATTATAATATATATATATATATATATAGTAATATAGGTAAACGAACGCCATTGACACAGAAATCTATTTACAAGGGAAGATGCAACAGAAATCGACGACGTTTCGCCCTCTTTACGGAGAAAATAACAATAATATACATATTTATTAGAAATTATTAAAACGCTTAGCGTTTGTTAATAAAATAATTGTCACGTTTAAATGGTTACACCTGAAGACGCCCCAGACGAGGACGAAACGTCGTCGTAACGAATTATATTTTTCCAGTTTGGTTAAACCTTTTTTCACGCGATTTTCCATTCTCAGCGATTCCGTGAGTCAGGCCTACTTTTCTCTTTCCCGTTCTGTTTCATTCTCTGGAAACGAAAAGGGAGGGAAAACTAAATAGTTTTTTCCCACTGGAAAATGTCTTCTTGTTCCGCCGACGGGAAATTATTTTCCGATTTGCTACGCTGAAGACTTTCACATCGAGAAAGTAAACGAACACGTTCGGTCATTTTCTATTTTACCGACATTTCCCCCCCTCCCTGTAAACATGGCTGTTTTCCTCCTCCTCACTTTTCTCTTCCCTTCACGACACAATTCCCTTGTCAGGGAATATCTTCTAATGGTTTTTCTTCCTGTTCGGAGAAAAGCGAGACTCTGAACTTTGTGCGACACGGGAAAAAGAAAGAGGGAAATGTTGTTTATTTAAAAGAATCACGTTTCTCGTCCCCGATTCCTAGGAAGAAATTTCTTCCTTCAAGCCCTGGGAAGGATCCCTTTATTATTATTATTATTTTGACGTTTCATCATCAAAATTGTTTTCTTCGCTTGGAAAGGGAAAGTCAAGTTGCGGCCGGACCGGAAATTTTATATTTAAAGGAAATTGAAAAAACAACGTACTTTGTTGAGACATCTTCAGATAAAATTCGATTTACATTTCTCCAGAACAAATAGGGAGCGGAACGTTCATCAAGAAACAAAGTTCATCGTCAGGGGATTTCCCGCGGCTGGACCAAGCTTTTCAATTTGGAAGGGAAAATCACGAGGAAAACGTCATAATGAGTTTCCAGTCTTCCCGTCGTTTCCCCCAACCCCGGGAATTTTCATCGGAGAAGAGAATTTCCCGCCCCTGTTTCCCGCGCTTCCAGATCCGCTAAGTATTTTCTTCAATTTCTGTAATTTTTCCTCATTTAAATGAGTTCATGTTAATAAAAGGGGGATATTTTGAAGCAGCATAAAAAGTTTCCGGTTTCTTCTTCGACTCAGGAATTTATTATCCGAACTAAGCGAAGAAACTTGTTTTTCTTATTTATTAATTCAAAATAACTTAATCCTTAATTACAATTCCTTTTCTCCCCCCCCTTAAAAATAACAAGAATTATTATTATTATAAACCCTAATTCACTGTTGGCGTTCAATCAGTCTCTTTATTTAAATGCGTTCATACTTTTAGTGTCCTTAAGAGCAGCTGCTGAAGGTAACTAACCCTTTATTTACTTTTCGGATTGAAGTGGACCGTCTCAAAAATTGTTCCTCTGCGTCTTGTTAATATTGAAATTATCTATAAAAACAGAATTTGGTCCTTAATAGTCTGCATTTCTAATTCATTTAGCCTGTCCTAACATTCCTCTAATCCAGAGACACGCTTCCATCATCTTTACAGATTCTCAGTTGCGCTAATTGCAATATACAGTACAGACAATTTTAAAATCAAAAATATTGTATACAATTTACAGGGTTAATCCCTTTGCTTGACCTTCTACAGGTTCTATTCTCTTTACTCTACACATTTATTAAATTCTTCTTCTTTCTCTAACAAGTTTCCTTTTCCAAACCAGAGAGATGTTTCTCTTATATATGTATTATCTGCCCTCCCGGGTTTAGTTTAGGTCAACTCCTCAACTGTTTCTCCTCCCCGCCCCGTAGTTATTTACGGATTCAGTGAGAGAAAGGAACAACAATTACAACCTCACATCCTCAGTAATGTAAATAACTCACAGGAAGGTTATATATATATAGCTAGGTAGGTAGAGAAGGTCTTTTCTCTCCCCCTGCGGCATTTTGCTCATACAATTTAAGCGCAAAGATAAAAGAGCAAAGATGATTTACACCAACAAAAAAGAATTAAAAACAAAAAATTAAAAAATATCTCTCATCTTGTTCTTTTACACAATAAGCAGATGAAGGGAGGGAGGAAGATGGTCCATCGTCTCTCTAAACTGGACACTGTTTCCCTCCCTGATTGATTATTCTCTCCCCCTTTGTCCGCGTGTAATGAATATCCTAGTTGTTTCCCTGACACCAAAATTCAGCAGGAGAAGGGAAAATAGAGGGGGGGAAATTACCTTCCTTCCTTCCTTCTCTATCTCTCTTTTTTTTTAAAAAAAAAGGTGTGCTATTTTGCAGGGTAGAAGGTAAATTCATTTATCTTCCCTCGATTTTTCCGGTAAGGAAAAAGTGACATATTTTTCCTGACAAGGGGAAATAGTATATATACATATGCATTTGTCCCTGGACAATGTTGAAAATAACCAAGGCAAATATCATGTGTTGTATTTTAGAGCGACGGAAAACACGAATTTCCCGAGTTAATCCTCCTGCACAAGTGGGCGGAAAAGGAAAAGATCCCTGGGAAATATTTTTGATTAAAGGAAAATATAAGGCAGTTGGTTAAGGGAAATAAATTGGGAAATTTTACGTGAGGGAAATACTAGAGGAGGGAAACGTTTCCACCGGCTCTTTTCCATCTTCATAACTCTAGCAAATATAAACATCCACGTTTCACCCGTTGCGTTTTCCCCGGGTTTTCCCCCTCATCATCACACGTAATACTAGGAAACTCCAATAATTTCCCCCCCGGGAATTGATGTTCCGTTTCGCTTGACATTTTCCCTATTTGAGGCGACTTTTTCCCCCGTCGCCCGCGTTTCTAATTCACTTCCTTTATTTTCCCATTTTTCTTCTCATCAAATTTCAGTCTCAAAACGTGGCAATATTTTTTAACCGCGTGTCCTACTTCAAATTCCTTTTCCCCCGGTGGCGATTTAAGAAATGGCGAATTTCCCCCCAATTCTTTTCTCCTCTGAAATCGACCTGAAAAAAATTCTTTCCTCTTTCGAGTTTTCTTATTTGATCCTCGTCGAAACCAAAAAAAAAAAAAATTCCCTAATTTGCGACGAAATTTCCGTGTTACAAACTTATCTTTTCCTTCCTGGATTTCTTATTCTTCAGATATGAAGGTAGTTTCGCGTCCACACGTCACTGGCTTTATTATTATAAGGCGAAGGGAAATTTGTTATTTTTATTTTTCCGTTGGTGTTTTTTTTCCCGTGACCGCGAGGTTTCGTAGGTGGAAAATCGGGAAGGCGACAGTAAATAAGTAAATCCGCGGATGGGACAAAATGTCTCCCGCGCAACGGTCTTCTTCTTCTTCTCCTTCTTCCCCCCCTCACCCATGGTGACGTCATCGTGTGGGGTGTGGGGAAAGTAAATGTTGTAAAGTAGAAGAGACGATAAAGGATTCGCATTTCCATTTCCCTTGGTCGGCAAGAAGCGCGACTTGCTTTGCTTGGAGAAGGACCTACTCAGCTCGGCTCAGCCCGACCCCCGAGGCGTTAAATCCGATTCGGACGCCGAGAGAGAGAGAGATCGGAATTCCAAGGGAGGAGGAGGAGGAGGAGGAGGAAAAGAGCGCTGCCCGGTCGAATTAAGACGAAGGGCGGGAGAATAAAAATACCCAGAGAGAAAAAATAAAATACGAGGCGGGGGAAGGAAAACGAGGCAAAGTACCGAGGGTATTTTACATGAGATGCAAATTAGGAGGAGAAACGCAAGGTACCAATCAGCGGCATCTGCATAATTCCGGAAGCACGCCCCGCGTCCAATGGCGGCGGCCAAGGGCGGGGTTCCCACCCTAAAGCCCCGCTCAAGCAAGCAGCTGGTCTGGCACAGCTGCACAGACCCGCAATTACTCCTCCTTCCTTCCTTCCATTCATCCGCGACTGTTACAGGAAGCAGATGGACACACGACAATTGCGATTCATGCCCTTGCTCAAGGACAAACAGAGATGTTACTCAAAACATTTCCTTTAAGAAAGCGTCAGGAGTTTATAATCTTTGCAGAATTAGGGCGAAATCACAAGCACAAGACTTGGAAACCATAACAAATTGCCATGAAGAAACAGTTCACAATATGGCGAGGGAGGTGACAAAGGGCTCTTAGATTGAGGAAAGGGATCTTTTTCGACGCAAGTTACGTAATAACTAGGGATGCTCCATAAACAGGAGGATAACACAGGGAAAGGAAAAAAGAAGAGGAAACTACACGCGGCTAATATAGGTGTGTGAATATTAAGAAACCGTTGCCAAAAAAATGTTGTTATGGGTGCGAGAAACGTGGGCGACAGGAGTCGGTAGGAGAATGAGATAGATAAGGGGTAACTAACTAAAGAGAATAGCGGGGAAAGAGATCAATATTATGACGACGGAGGACTCTGAAGGGATGGATTAAAATTAGCATCAGAGGGAAGTGTGTAGGGGGATTCTCATAGCACAGGAACAGGGAAATGTGGTGTTTAGGAGAATAGAAGTCTGCAGGAGAATGGAGGATAGGGGAAAAGAGAGACGGGGAATGGAACACAGTCAGATGAGAACAGGCTTGCGCAAAGGTATTTCTTTTGCAGGAGGACGGATAAGACGACAAGGACGCTTCAAATAATATCTTTGTTAAAAAAAAAAAGAGGAGGAAAGGTGGAAAGTGTAGTTTCACGTGTTTGCCGAAAAAAACGTGAGAGTCTCCTGAAGATGGTCCGAGGGACGCAAACATCATCACGTTTCCTCATATATATATATTAATTACTACATTGTAACATAGAACCCTTATTCCACGTAGTGCTATTGTTTTCGTAGTATTCCTGAGGAAGTCTCGCAAAGGGAGACGGAAACGTCGCTTTTCCAAATTTACAGACTTAAAATAATCTATTTGCGTGGAAAAGAATTTCTATATAACTGTACCTCGAATAATGCAAGCGAAAAATTACGCCCAAAATTCGTCAGACGTTTCGTCCGTCGTTTTGGAACATCGTCGTCGTCATGACGTCTGAAAAACAAATCCTCCGAGAAAGAATTACAGCTCAAGTAAATAAATAAAAGATCCCTTATGTGTAAAATACCCAAGATGATTACTGAAAAAAAAAAATTTCGTACTTGAGGCCCGAAACGTCGTGTCTTTTAGTTCCTCGTGTAACTCTGCGCCGCCATGTTTAATTTACAACAAACTTTTCCTCATAAATAAAATATACGTGAGCCAAAAAAAGAAGTCAACATCAAATAATATACAAAGTTTTTAACCACGTTTTTGTTAATTTAAATTTTTTTTAAAAAAAATTTTACTGTAGTATTATGTTTGTAGTGAGCCTGAAGAAGTCACGAAATGGAGAGCGAAACGTCGCTTTGATGTGTTTAGATAGACAGATTTATTAGTTATGTTAGTCTTCACATGAGGAAATAGGACAAGTCAAACTCATGTATATATATATATATATACATAGTAAATAATAACAGTCATAAACGTTAATGACATACAATGCTGACTTTTCGGCCGTCCTTTTTATCCATCGCCATATTTGATTTGCTTATTTGAATTACTTCAGTTGTATTTATTTATTCTTTGTGGATTGTTTCCACTCCTGAAGACGACCATGTTCCCCCCAAAAAAAAAGAAAAGGAACGAAACGTCGTGTTATATGATTTTAAATAAATATTTCGATTCTTACCATTTTGGGCCTCAATTTTTCACCTAATTTATTTGGACTCTCGGCAGCATTTAACACCGAAAATATTTTCTTTTACTCGTGTATATATATATATATATGTATATTAATTAAGCAATTAATTAACAGACTTAATTCTTTAAATTACTAAGAACGTTTCGACAACATGAGATTTCGTCGCTGCGGATGGCGGAAAATATTTACCAGTAAAATTAACCCGAGGGACAGAGAGACAGACAAACAAATTTAAAAAGTTGTTGTAGGGAAACTTGGCCCATGATCAACAACAAGATAACCTCAGGAAGACAGAACAAGGAGCCGAAACGTCGTAACTTGTTACATTTACAGGAGGAAAATCCGTAAAGTCTTTATTAATTAAAATTAAAAACATTGTAACATTGAACTTATATTTATATTTACTGTAACATAATGTTTGTAGTAAGCTTGAAGAAGTCACGAAATGGAGGCGAAACGTCAGGCTTTTGTAAATAAATAGTGATGTGTTTTAATGCTGACTTTTCGGCCGTCGATTTTATCCGTCGCCATATTTGATTTATTTACTTGCGTTATACTTATTTATTCTTTGTGGATTGTTTCCACTCCTGAAGACGACCATGTTCCAAAAAAAGAAAAGGGAACGAAACGTCGTCTTATATGATTTTTAATAAATATTTCGATTCTGACTATTTTGGGCCGTAATTTTGCACCCAATTTATTTGGCCTCTCAACAGCATTTAACACAGAAAATATTTTCTTTTACTCGTATATATATATATATTTATTTATATTGACTTTTGTCTATATATACAGTTCCTCTTATTAATTTGTTTTTAAGATTATTTCTGTTCAATTACGTACCTTATTTCTGATGTTATGACGAATCCTCAATCCAGGGATGGAAAAACAACAATAAATCTAAATCTAATTAAGGAATTGATTGGCAATAACAAGACTTGATCCTAACAACGTTTCGGCAACATTTTTTTACGCCTACTTGAGGTTTCTTTGCTGCAGATGGGGGAAAATATTTACCAGGAAAATTAAACCGAGGAAAAGAGAGAGACAGACAGAAAATTTTTTTAAACAAGTTGTTATAGGGAAACTTGGCCCATGAGCAACAGCAAGATAACCTCAGGAAGACAGAACAAGGAGCCGAAACGTCGTAACTTGTTACATTTATCCGTAAGCGCGTGCGTTGCTTGTAAAGTATTTACCAAGTACAATCAACAACTTGCAACATAGAATTTATATTTACTGTAATATTATGCTTGTAGTGAGCCTGAAAAAGCCACGAAATGGAGGCGAAACGTCAGGCTTTTGTAAATAAATAGTGATGTGTTTTAATGCTGACTTTTCGGCCGTCGATTTTATCCGTCGCCATATTTGATTCGCTTACTTCAGTTATACTTATTTATTCTTTGTGGATTGTTTCCGCGCCTGAAGACGACCATGTTCCAGAAAAAAAGGAAAGGAAAGGAACGAAACGTCGTCTTATATGATTTTTAATAATTTTAAATAAATATTTCGATTCTCACTATTTCGGGCCGTAATTTTTCGCCTAATTAATTTGGAGTTTCGACAGCATTTAACATCGAAACAATATTTCATTTTACTGTGTATTAATTAAGGAATTGATGGCCAATAACAGACTGATTTAGTAAAAAAAAATAAACCAAACGTTTCGGCAACATTTTTTTACGCCTACTTCGAGATTTCGTCGCTGCAGATGGGGGGAAAATATTTACCAGGAAAATTAACCCGAGGAACAGAGAGACAGACAGACAGAAATATTTTTTAAAAAAAAAAGTTGTTGTAGGGAAACTTGAGCAACAACAAGATAACCTCAGGAAGACAGAAAAAAAAACCTCCCGAAACGTCGTAACTTGTTACATTTATACGAATAAAATCCGTAAGCGCGTGCGTTAGTTGTATATATATATATATATATATGTATGTATGAGAGGTTGATATTAAAGTATGTATTCCAGGTGGAGTCTGGAGAAGATGGCGGCCGCCGCCTGCAGGCTCAAGGTTTGTACTTATTATATTATCCTGAATTAAACAAAACAACATGTCGAGGCATGTGTGGTGCAGTGTATGTTCCTCCCCTCCCCCTTGGTAAATGTAATTATTTTTTTTAAAGAAAATTTACAAATGCTACAAATTACACGAATATAAATCAATTTAATTTACAAAAAATTTCTTTCAAATTGAAGGAACGTTAATAATAATAATAATGTATGTGGCAGAAGAATTTTTTTTTTTTTGGATTGGGCCAACAACAACAACAACAAGGACGGTGTTGCCAAATTTAATTAAACGACAACTTGTCCTCCTTCTTGTTCCCCCAACCCGTGTAACAAGGTGACTTTCCTTGTCACATACGTGTCGCTTTTTATGTTATCCTTCAAATTTAATCAGCTACCAACTTACTTTTTTTTTTCATGGACATATTTTTCTCGCCTTCTTCAGATGTTGATTTTAAATTTGTTAGCCTTGAACCATGATTTATTATATATATATATATAATTTAAACAGTTGTAACAGAGAGCCTACACTTAGTTTCGCAGCGCGCCTGAGGAAGTCTCAACATGGGAGACGAAACGTCGCTCTTGTCTGTGTGATAAATCCACGTGTTTCTGGCTTCGGGGTCAAATCAACAATTAACCCCCCTCCACTCCCCTCCACTCCACTCCCAAATTTTTTAAAATTGACGGTCAATGCTCCAGAGAGGGTTTTTTTTTCCATTATTTTATAGATGCTCAAGGTTTTTCGCCCACGTGACTGAGGATATATATATATATATATAAGGTCTTGTTAGCCATTTTAAATTTACAATTCCTTGTATTATCTTGGAGACGTTCCGGTGGTTATTTCTTGACAAAAGTCGTGTGTTCCACGACAGTAGTTACTCGCCTAATTACAGGCTACACACACACACGAGTATTAGTTGTGGGAGACGAGCCTGATAATAACCACACGGCTAACTACCGAAACGTTGCCTCCCTCTCTCTCTTTGCAAATTGTTAAACAAAAATGAGACGTGAATAACTGTCAGTCAACCTTTGGGCAACTGCCAACCAAAAATAGAGATAAATTCATTCCCCTGTTGATCCTCCTTCCACGCTCAGACGTTAAGAGGAATACGGAATATGGTGCAGGATAGGAGGAGGGAAATCCTTAGAAAAAGGGTGGCAAAGGGGAGAGGAGGGCCGCTAAATTCAGGACCTGGGCAAGTGGGGGTTGGGAACGGAAACGGGGTAAAGAGGACAAGAGGGAAGAAAAGAGCTAGGCTAGACAACTTCTACACATGGAATGAAACAAGAATCGTCCACTAGGAGCAAGGAGTTTAAATAACACACAGACGTTGTTGGGAAAAATACTCATTCCTAAAATAGGACAACTAATGATCACTGCAGGAGTGTTTCAGGGGAACTTCCTACAACACAAACGGAAATTTCAGACTTTATCCTAAGTGGTTTAGTGCAATGCAGTGATCAGTGACGTCATCAGCGCTGCCAACTCTCTAAAAAAATATATGCACGCTACAGGGAAATATATTATTCTTTTTGTTTCTCTTTTTTTCACTCCAGGGAAAAACAATATCATTCTTTTTTTTAAAAAAAAATTCATCTTCTAAATAATATGATTCCACACTTATTTATTATTATTATTATTATTTTGAATATAATTATACATTTCAACTACAGGGTTAACTGTGAGTCCTTGTTGTTTAATTTCCGTGTATCTCGACACGCGCTTTGAATATTCCTCAAAATTGCGGGCGAAACGTTCCGGAGAATTTTGTTGATTAGTCCACTAATTTAATTCTGTGAGGCCAGAAAAAAAGACCAGAAAACCAAAAATAAATCAGTGAAAGACGACCAAAAGAAACAACTTCATGGTTCAACTAAATATCATCATTATCATTATTATTATTACAATTTGACTTTTTATTAATAAACTGCAATTGAGTGCAAGTTAGAAAAAATAAACTTAAAAAAATAAAATATGTTACAAATAATAATTACACTAATATAATATAAAATTAAATTAAATCCTAACCAAAAAAATTAATAAATAAAAAAAGTACCCATTGTTCATATATTGTTTTGTCGCACTTCACTTGCAAAGTCGTAATAATTTTTGTTATTTAGTTGAACCCTGAAGAGGAACCAAACATGTACTTCTTTTCTAATTATTCTTTTTTGTTGTTTTTAACTATTTTTTTTGGGGGGGTCTGTTTTTCTGCTTATTCAGTATATATATATATATAGGCAAGGGAATGTAATAAATGTCCCTCACCCCTACTAATAACAACTCTGTAAAGGATTTTTCTTTTAAAATCTCGAACCGCAGGAGAGAAGGAAAATTTTTGGGGGGATTTTTTTTTGAGTTTTCCCTCACACACACTCTGTGGCTGAAGGAGGAACCTCCCATCCCATCACCCCCCAAAATCAGTACCAATAACTCACTAATTAATTAATATTATTACCACTTGGGTTGATGGAAACGCGACGTTTCGTCTCCCTTCTTTGGGATTTCCTCAGACGTGACGTTACAATGCATTCAATGTCGGTTCCACGTTAAAATTATATATATGTATGACGAGGTTGAAACCGTACAAATTGAGTAGCGGCGGATGGACCCGTGTTTCGCAGTGCGCCTGAGGAAGTCTCGACACTGAGACGAAACGTCGCGGTGGTATTAATTAAAATGGCGACGCTATTAATTGCCGAGTTGTCGGCCGTCATTTTCGTTCCTTTAAAGTCATTCGAGTGAGGAGAAGTTCTACCAGTTTCACTTAGCTGTTTGTGTTTTGGAGGGAAACGTCGTCGGTTGCCGAAACGTCTTTCACGGAACTGAGTTCCTCGGACGAGGGAAAGAGATACTAACTAATAATAATAAGGGGAGGGAAGGAGAGAGCCTGTGAGCGAAACGTCGGCAGGAACGCGAAGGAACAACGACAAAAATCGCCGAATAATCGTGAAAATGGTGAAAAAGACATCTGGTCTTATTTGGAGGAAACGTTTGAGCTTATTTTGCAAGTAATGTGTAAAGCGTGGGTCATGACGATGGAGGCGGAGTAATCCTGCGTCCACATGGCACTTCCTTGCGCAACGTCACGAGGATGGCGCCGCGGCCCGCCGCCGAAACGTCGCAGACACGGGAAAGGAGATGATAGAGGGCGGCGACTCGCGGCGATCAAAGGAAATGGTAATTGGATTACATTAGATCGGCATTCGGGTCGAGTATCGACTAAACGCATACATATATGTATGTAAATAAGGAGGCAAGCGCTCATCAGCCATCTTGGAGCCGCGGGTCCTCCTCCATTTTAGATCGCTAATACATGTAATTGATAAATCCGTAATGGCGTCGTCCGTCTTGCACGGGTAATTCCCCCCCAGTTTTGCCCGTGAGGAAGGAAGTCAATAATAACACACAACGAAACAACCTCTAATTTCACAAACACGCATGTGCTGAGCCTCTACACATACAACAACATATCCTTCACACTGTGTTCCACTTCACTGCTGTTTCCTTTCTCCTAAAATTATTTCTTTGCAAAGTTTATTTAGCCTCTATCGTTCCCCTTTTTTCTTCCTAAAACCAAATCACCGTCTCGCATCCTTGGCTTACTTCTTCCTTCCCTTCATATTTACCCTGTATTATGTTATGTGTCCTTCTGCCTCCTTTACTGGATATTTTTTTTTTCCCAGTGCCCTTCGAAATCCTTCATACTGTGTTCCGCTTCACGTTATGAAACACTTTTTCTAAATCTACAGTTGCTATGAACGTAGTCCCTGGAGTTTCCTTATCCTTTCTCCTAAAATTAGTTACTTGCAAAGTTAATTTTGCTTCTCTCGTTCCCCTTTTTTTCTTCCTAAAACCAAAAAATTCACCGTCTCGTAATTCGCATTCTATTCTCCTCCAGACTATTTCAGTTATAGTATTCTGCATGGTTGACAGGCTGCATCGTCCTTGTCTTCATCTTTACCTTCTAATTCCTTAGCCTCCCTTTACTGGATATTTTCTTTTCCAGTGCTCTTCGGAACCCTTAATAGTGTCTTCCAGTTCACTTATCAAATGCTGTTGTCTTTATATTGACTTTTGTCTGCATACATACATTTTTTCTATTATTAATTTATTTTAACCTTATTTGTCTTTAATTATGTACTTTATTTTGTTCCTTTATAATGTATGACCGTATCCTCCTGCTTCCTCAATCCAGGAGGATCACTAATGGGGAACAACAATAAATTTAAAATCTAAATCTATGAACGTAGTCCCTGGTCTTTCCTTTCTCCTAAAATTATTTCTTTGCAAAGTTAAGTTTTCTTCTCTTGTCTTCCTGAAACCAAAAAACTGACCGTCTCACTCGTAATTTTCCTTCATGTTTACCTTCTAATTCCTGCTGTATTACGTTATGTGTCCTTAGCCTCCCTTTACTGGATATTTTCTTTTCCAGTGCCCTTCGAAATCCTTACTACTGTGTTCCACTTCACTTATCAAAGGCTTTTCCTAAAGCTACGAACGTCATGAACGTAGTCCCTGGTGTTTCCTTATCCTGTCTCCTAAAATTAGTTAGTTTTTCTTCTCTCGTCCCCCTTTACTCTTCCTAATTGTATTTTCTCATTCCCTTCTCCTCCAGACTATTTCCGTTGTAATATTTTGCACGAGAGGATAATATTATTAGGCTGGAAGGTGGAGGGGGAAGGTGGTCCATCCCCGTGTTTGGTAGATTTCCCAATACCTTGTTCAGGGCATCTGCATGTGACGTCACAGGAACACACCATTAAGGCTACTGGAAGACGGAAAAGAAAATACATAATTGGAATAGAAGAAGATGATGCAGTCCGCGAGTTGGGTGGTCAATAGGCAGGCCAGAGGAAAAGGCTTGCTCAAGCAGTGATAAATAAGGCGGCATGCAGGGGGATTGAGAGATTTTCTTGTGCTCGAGCGGTTTACATTTAGTTTTATTGGCCGTCGGCATCCATCTTGCGAATTTAGGGTGACATATATTATAAATAAAGGCGGAAAATGCTAGGGGAAATTTTTGACATTTATTGTTTTTTGGGGGATTACGTCACAAGTAATGAGCCTACGTTAAAATGCGGGGAAACGTTTTCAAAAACTGTGGTTGCATTTATAAGTATTGTTTTTTATTTAATATGTGACTATTGATTATCACGAAGAAGGCTCAAATAAGTACCGAAACGTTGTATTTTTTATCCTCTTTGGAAAAGAAAAAAAGTAAGGTCTGAAATTTGGTCGGGGAAATTTTGACTTTTTTTAGTTAAAATACGAGGACACGTTTTTAAAAATTGGGGTTACGTTTATAAATGTTGTTATTTATTTAAAAGCTGACAATTGATTATCACGAAGAAGGTTGAAAAAACTACTGAAACGTTGTGGTTTATATCCTCTTTGGAAAAGAAAAAAAAATAAAGTCGGAAAATTGGTCGGGGAAATTTTTTACTTTATTTTTTTTTTGAGTTACGCCATTGTTAAAAATGCGGGGACAAGTTTTGACAAATTGTGGTTACGTTTATTAATATTGTTATTTATTTAAAATGTGACAATTGATTATCACGAAGAAGGTTGAAATAAGAACCGAAACGTTCCTTTGGAAAAGGAAAAAAAAAATAAAGTCGGAAATTGGTCGGGGAAATATTTACACTTTTTTTGGGGGATTACGTCACAAGTAATGAGCCTATGTTAAATTGCGGGGCACGTTTTCAAAAATTGTGCTTATTTTATAGATATTGTTATTTATTTAAAATGTGAAGAATGATGTACTGATTATGACGAAGAAGGCTCAAATAAGTACCGAAACGTTGCGGTTTATATCCTCTTTGGAAAAGAGGGAAGATGTTTGGTCCTGCCCCCCCTCGAGGCTCCCCCCTGCAGGCTAATTAGCACACGACACGTTTCTGTGGCCGTCTCTGCGGGAGTCGTCAGTCGCTCTGCTTAGTCACCACTCGACCATCAACCTCCCTCGATAAACATTCATATGCTGTAAAGTGTCAAATAAGCCTCGGATGTCATTTCTCCTCATTAAATCCTATCTTTACAAGCTTGTTTATAATTATTATTTCCAGCGGGTTGCACAAACTGTTCCGTGCACGTGCAGGAATTACTCCGCTCGCTGCAAGCCTTTTCATCTCCCTTTAACCTCATCTCTTCTTGCCGTTTCAAATACGTACAAAATCGAAATTGAATCTAATTGCAGGCGATTGTCTCCTGCTGCAGGAAACACAACAATCGCTGCTACTGAGCTTGTCTCATCTCTGACCAGAGATTCATCATCGGGTTGGTTTTTCTTCTTACAATTGCCGTGAGTGACTCTTAACCTTAAAATTACGACCCAAGATTGGCGTGAAAACAAAACCGGGGAACGAATTAATTGATAAACGACGTGCAAATCACGACACCAATTTAGGCCCTCATTTGTGTTTTATTTTTACTTTTCGTTTTCCAAGATGAAAAAACGGAAATTAAGAAATACGTGCGGAATGGTTTATGAGAGACAGAGGTTAATTTTTTTAAAAAAAAAGAAAAGAAAAAAGGGGGAGAAATAGAGGGTCGGCGGAATCCTCCAATCAAGTGCACATGAACCGCGCTCATTGATGAGGTGATTGTGAGGTTTCTCTGGTCAGGGACAAAGGCAGAAAGGGAACCGGTTCAATCGTCCTGGAATTATCTTCCCCCGATAACCGACTGACCGGTTCCTTCTCTTCCTTCCTTCACCTACTGCAGTCTTCTGTCATCCCTTATCTTTCCCCTGCACTCTACATCTCAATGGCTTCTCTTTGTCTTAAATGGGTTTGGCTAAAATAATTATTGTTGTTGTGGTATTGTGGTGTGATCCATAGCTCAGGAAACACCTTATAAAGGGCCCAAGCAGACGATTTTAGGGTCTGAACAATACTCAAAGGTGAAAATGTAAAGAGGTTTAATTAATTGGGCGAGGAAGAATGTTGAAATTGAAAGAAGGGAATGATACTGCAAGGAAAGCACAACAACGTGACCAGAGCAGAGGGATAAATTAGAAGTAAGTTGAGGAATAGGACAGCACAACACAAGTGTGAATATAAGGAAGGAAGGAAGAGAAGACTATGGCCATGTCACTTTACCATGGAAACAACGTCGTCGTGGAGGAGGAACATGGACGATGGGATCGGATCGGTTTATATAATTGATGGTGGTTGTTTGCCTCTCCGTGTGTGTCCTTTGTGACGGGGAATTCCCGCTGCGAAGGCAACGTTTCGGTGTTAAAGGCTGCGTCACCTTCAGACACGCCCAACATTTAATTTGTCATCGATGCTCACACGCGCTCTCTCCTCCCTCTCTCTCTCGCCCCCCCGTTGCCAACTTGAGCGCAACAAACTCACTTTCACTTAACAACTCACAACAAATATACATCAAATAATGAAAGTTTTCTCTCAATAATGTACTGTGAATTATGTATATTGTTATTTACTTGCATCCATCCTACATATTCCTATTTCATTAATTTAAATAATCAGTTTTAATCCTTCACTTGAATTAAATACTAACTAATTTGTTCCTGTAAACTTATTTGGTCCGTGTTCAATTTAACGTTTAACTTAATGTGGCTGGATGGAGCAAAGGAAGTTCCATTGCACGTGTGTCCCCCTCTGTTTATCTATGTATATACATTTTTTCTTTTATTTGAAGATTACTCGTGTCCCTCATCTCGTAACGTATGACCCAGGAAATCTGAATCATTACGTCACTGAACGATGATTGTTCTCTGTATAATTTCACATGAGAGAAGAGATTAAACGATATCTTTGGTGGTGTGCCTGGAGAGGGGGAAGGGGAAATGGTGCGGCCTTCCTCATGCAGGTCCAATTATTTATTGGCCAAGAGCGAGCAATTTGATTCGTGGCCTGGCCGGTGGTTTCGCTTACCTTAATTCCCCCGGTAATTTGAGAGGAATGGAGGACACGACGAGGCCAAGGCCGCCAACTACTGCCATCGCCTGCTAGTCGGCGCTGCCAACGTGACAGCCGCGTGACGTCATCGGCCTGGACGACAATCTCATACTAGGAAAGGGCGAGACATCAGAGGGAGACAGAAATTACTCCAACGTTTCCAACTCTGGTCGTCATCAGGGAAGGACAGTCAACGCCATCACCTTTGCTTTTATTATGCTTTCCAGGTCTTCTTCTGACTCCACAATACTTTTTCCCTCCTTGCAGTCTGATTCATTTTTACCTTTCTTCGTCGCCTTTTCTATATACTTCCCCCCCCCCTATTTTTCTGCTTCCTTTTCCCTCATCTTGCCTCTGCCCGTCTCGAGGACCTCGCAACACTTGACACACACGTCTTTCCTTATTCGCTGTCTTGTGAAATGCCACAGTTGCAGGACGCGGATTCCTTTAACGTCGTCGTCATCATCATGATGGCGTCTAATCGACGTCACAATAGCAACGTAGCACGACATTTGTTTCCGTCTTGCAACGTCGTCGCTCTTCACGTTGAAGGTTTCCCAATTTCGCTTGCAAAAGCAATTAACATTATCTATCCGCGATTTGGCAACCGTGCGAAGGAAGGCGACCCAATAGTTTCATGATAATATCTCTGACTTTTCCCTGTCGCAAAAGCAATAAGCATTATGTACCGCAGTTTTAGATTTGGCAACCGTGCGAAAGAAGTCGACCTAATAGTTTCATAACATCTCTGACTTGTAGCAACTTAGATTCGCGACATTCTCCTCAAACCAAAGAAAACCTATAACCTTTCTTTCCCCCCCTCGTCGATTCCCCGGGGAGGAGAAGAAGAAGAAGAAGGCGTCGTCGTCAGTTTGAACATTCACTGCTGTAAAGTTGGCAGCAGCAGCAGATAGGGTTTCCTTCCTTAACAACACGTAATACATCAACTGTTTGTAAGGAAAAGAAGCAACGTGTAGCACACGACGCAGGATAAATTTTTAACTAATAAGTTTCACTCTAATTTAATAAGTTATTATTACGGCTTTTCAGCAAAACGTGGTTTCCCCCTAGCAGAAACATTCCACACGTCATAAACGTGTTTTGTAGCTAATCCAATTCCATCGAATACAAGTAATAGTTTTTTTAGTTGTTTAAGTAAAAAAAAATTTTTTTTTTCAAAGTTCTGCAAAGTGTTTAGTCAAAGCTCTTGGTCAAAAAAAAATATTGTTTTCTCCCCACAGTTTTATTGAACTTCAAAAAAATTTGTCGGCCCTGCGTATAAATACCTTCAAATTGATGTAAAGTTTTGTATGTTGCTAGACCTGAAGATGCAACTGGTGTTAAGAGCGGCCTTCCTAATTCGCGCCGGCCACGTAGGGGTAATTGCAGTCTTTCGCAAGGGCCAGAGAGAAACTGTAATGGCGGCCACCAGATCCAATTTACAGATAGCAACGGCGAGGGATTAACATAATTGACTGTAGCAGCTGCTGCCAACAATTTCGGATATTTTCCAGTGTAATTACGACAAATGCGGAATTGCCTCCCAGCAGCAGCAGCAGCACCTCCTCGGGGGGGAAAGGGTCTACTCTCTGTCTTCTCTATGTCCTCTTCTCTCTCCTCTCTCTTCTGTCTCTTCTCTCTCTCCTCTGTCTCCCCCCTCTCTGTTCTCTGGCTTCTGTCTCTTTTCTCTCTCTCCTCTCTCTTTTCTATGTCTTCTGTCTCTACCCTCTACTCTCCCCTATCTCTTTCCTCTCTGTTCTCTGGCTTCTGTCTCTTTTCTCTCCTCTCTCTTCTCTATGTCTTGTGTTTCCTCTCACCCTCTACTCTCCCTCTTTTCTCACTCTCTCTCTCTCCGCTCTCTGTCTTCTCTATCTCTTCTCTATCTATCTCTCTCTCTTTCTTCTCTTTCTGTCTTCTGTATCTCTATTTTCTGTCTCTGTCTTCTCTATTTCTCTTCTTCTCTCTCTCTTATCTCTCTTTTTTCTCTCTCTTCTCTCTTTCCTCTCTTCTCTATCTATCTCTCTCTCTTTCTTCTCTTTCTGTCTTCTGTATCTCTATTTTCTGTCTCTGTCTTCTCTATTTCTCTTCTTCTCTCTCTCTTATCTCTCTTTTTTCTCTCTCTTCTCTCTTTCCTCTCTTCTCTATCTATCTCTCTCTCTTTCTTCTCTTTCTGTCTTCTGTATCTCTATTTTCTGTCTCTGTCTTCTCTATTTCTCTTCTTCTCTCTCTCTTATCTCTCTTTTTTCTCTCTCTTCTCTCTTTCCTCTCTTCTCTGTCCTCTCTCTCTCCTCTATCTCTGTCTTCTGTCTCTTCTCTCTCCTTTCTCTCTTCTCTCTCTGTGTCTTCTCTCTCCCTTGTCTCAGCCTCTTCTATGGAATATGGAAGGGAAGAAAGAGGGAGGGAAACTATGTTAAGTCACAGCTTGCTGCTTCCATCCTTCTTTTACATTACATTACAGACAGAGATTTTTTAACAGTTATATATATATATATATATGTGTGTACGTCAAATATGGAAGTATATATATTTTGCAGGGGGTCTGTAGAGCAGTGAAGCTGCGTGGAGGTCAGCCATTCATTGCTCCAGGCTTGTTTTAAGCTGGCTTCGTCAAGGGTATTTTTGTTTTTCTTCATTTCCACCGCCGCCAAATTGATACGAAAATGTCAGAGGGGAGAGAGAGAGAGAGAGAGAGAGAGAGTAGTGACGTCACGACATGTACATGAACCCCACAACAAGTGTCAAGCTACGGCAGGAAACAAATACCACGAGGTTTCAGTAAGAAGAGAATAAGTAGAGTGTCACATGTGGGAGGAGAAACAGAGGGCGGGTCCTAAAGGCTCCTCCGCGATCGAGGAAAATAGGATGATAACAAGATAAGGTACATAATAGTTAAAGAGAAATATTCTCAAAATAAAATAAAATAAAAGGAAATGTATATAGAGACACTGAGGAAGAGAGCAGTGGAGGAGTTTTGAAGCACGAGGAAGGAAACTGTCCTTCCCTTGCTCCACTAAAGAATTTTTAGAGATATGTTGTGCTGATGTGTGGTTACTTTACAAGGTTGGCAGCAGCAGGCTTGATACTTAAAATACTGGAAAGAAGACAAGGGAAGCGAAATTGGCTTTGCCAATAATCGGACAAGGCAGGAGAATAAGGAACCGGAGGAGGACAGTATTAAGGATCTTGAAGAGGGCAGCGGTAATTAGAGATTCACTGACCGACCATGGGTGAAGGAATAGCTGCAGCTAGAGACAAGATTATCCTGTTAGGAATGTCATATGAGAGAGAGAGAAGAGTAGAGAAGAGAGAGAGAAGAGAGAGAGAGAGACAACAAACACAAATAGAAATGCGATCGAATTATCGACAGGGGTTGGGAGGCAGATAAGGGAAAGGTCGTACTTTGTCACTGGGGCTATACAATTTTCCCCCGTATTTTACATAATTCGTCCCCATTACAGGCCAACTTCCCCCCCACCCCTCCCCTTCCACCTTCCAAAGCAAATTGTCCCAAATTTAGCCCGCGTCCGCGTTTCTTGCCCGCCCGGCTTTAATTTCCCTCCTCCTCGTCCCCCTTTCCTCACCACTCTATTTTTTTTCCTCTCTTTTCCCCCCCTGGAGGTTAGGTTAGTGCGTCCGTCGCGTTTCGCGCGGAGCAATTTTTTTCCCCCCCGTCGTGGGTGTGGCCTTACGACACTCGGGCGGCGTCCACGGGAGGTCCCCTACGGCCGCCACGCCCCCCTCCCCCTCCTCTCCAACCCTGTTATTTCACGGACGACGTGTTATTTGCGTGCGTATTAGGGCGGCCCAATTAAGGACGGACGGACGGACGTTCCCCGGGAATGCGGATGAGCCTCGACGTCAACCTGTTGTCGTCGTCGTCGTCGTCGCCGCCGCCCGCCCGCCCGCCCGTGACGTCACCTCCCTCGCGCGCCTGGATGACGTCACACGCGCGCGACCCTCGACCCTCGACCCCCGGCGGCGGAGACTTAATCTGGTCCTGAAGTCCACCAACAATGACACGTGATTAATTCGCGGCTGCCTCGCTAATAAATTAGAGCCACAGGGTGAATCACTGCCTGCTAATGACCTCAGCCCTTCCTTCCCTCCTTCCCTCCCCTAACCACGGATAGCGAAATTAATACTTAATAAAATATAATCCCCCCCTCTCTACCATCCTCCCCAAATCACTTGACTGCTTGTCCTTCAGACACTCACACCTAACCTAACCTAAAGGAGGTTAATCAAACGCATTAACCTACTAAATTATATGCAACATTTTATTATCATGTTGTTCCTGTGTGTGTGTGTGTGTGTGGTGCTGCGTTCATGTTGGCACAACTGGCAATCTGTAAAGATAATAGTTTTTATTTAATATTAATAAAAAAATTCAACATCATAATTAGTAATAAACTCCGGGCACGTAGATTAATAACTGTGAATACGAGGCAAGGAGTCGATGCGATTTTCAAAATTGCTTTTTTTGTAAAAAAAAATTTTTTATGTATGATGAAGTCTGAAACGGGGGACGAAACGTCGTATTTGCGTTGGCCGGATATTAAGAGTGAGTTTATTCGCTGTAAAGGTGAAGGAAGGTAGGTTCAGGTAAATTAAGCAGAGGGGGGGAAGGGGACGTTGGTAAAGAGTTTGGAGAGAAGTGAAGAGAAGGTGACGTAGAAAGGGAAAGGCTTGCGCAGGACGTGGCTTCAGCGTGGGATGCATTGATGGTCTTGTGGAAAAGTGGCATTAGAGGAGAGAAGTGAAGTTAGAGAGAAGCCCAAGTGAAGGAGAGATTAGTAGAAACGGTCGTCGTCGTCGTGGTAAAGGGGCCGGAAGGGAGGCGTAGAGTTTCGGCGGTAAAGTGATCCTGAAGGGACACAAAGGCGCGGGAGGAAACGGCGCAACAAAGTGCAACACGGGAGGTGATGAATGGAGGGTCAAGTGCAGTGTTTGCACAAAGCTTCAGGGAAGGGAAGGGAAAGGAAAGGGCCATATTTCATCGTTGGTCGGCTCCCTTTTCTTTGTGCAACCATTGCCACGGCCCGCACAAAGAATTACCACGAGGGAACATGGAAACCGTAAAATCGACTCGAGAGGGAGGGAGACAGGGACAGGCTGGCCAACATTCCCCCCTGTTCATATCTATAATCCTATCTACTCCAGCACCTTTGCTGTTTCAATCCTCCTCTTACTAACCCTTCTCCTGTGTGTGTGTGTGTCACCTGCGAAACCTCGTCCCCAGTTCCTCTGCGCTGCGCCGTCTGTAATAACATAGAGTAACTATTCTCACTCGCCCGCCACTAATTGGCGCTATTCTAGACTAGCTTCTTATATTCATCACTACTTTCTAATTTTTAAATGTTTCTCTCTCTGATATTTTGGGTCTTAATTTTTCCTATTTCCTTTGTGTTTTATATCCCTATTTTCTTTGTGTTTTATATTTTTTTAAATGTCTGTCTGTCTGATATTTTGGGTCTTAATTTTTCCTATTTCCTTTGTGTTTTATATCCCTATTTTCTTTGTGTTTTATATTTTTTTAAATGTCTGTCTGTCTGATATTTTGGGTTTTAATTTTTCCTATTTCCTTTGTGTTTTATATCCCTATTTTCTTTGTGTTTTATATTTTTTTAAATGTTTCTCTCTCTGATATTTTGGGTCTTAATTTTTCCTATTTCCTTTGTGTTTTATATCCCTATTTTCTTTGTGTTTTATATTTTTTTTAAATGTCTGTCTCGATTCGTCTGAATTATTTCTTGGTGTTTTAATTTCTTTCTTCTAATTTAAATCCTCACATTAGGTTTTATATCCCTATTTTCTTTGTGTTTTATATTTTTTTAAATGTCTGTCTGTCTGATATTTTGGGTTTTAATTCTTCCAAAAATCCACATTAGGGGTTTATATTCCTATTTCCTTTGTGTTTTATATTTTTTCAAGTTTTGTCCTTCTGATATTTTGAGTGTTAATTTTTTCGAAAAATCCACATTAGGGGTGTTTATATCCCTATTTTCTTTCTGTTTAATATTTTTCCAAGTTGCTATTGGCAGCGATAAACAGAAAACCTACCGAACAGCGGGAAAAGAAAGTTTTAATATTTCACCGTAATGGACGCCATGGAGATGAAGAGAAGGCCTTGTTTCCTGCAGCAGGCCTTAATTACAACCATCTTGGACAATGATTAACCTTAGCAAGAGTAATTAATACAATACAAAAATGAATGGCAATTTATTATATATATATATATGTATAGTTGTTTTGCCGCAGTAAGTTGTTTGTCTGCCCGTGATGGGGAACAGGAATCCACCTATGTTAGGAGGAAGAGATGAGGTTGTTGTTCCTCCTAGACTGTGAGGGAGGAGAGAGAGAGAGAGAGAGAGAGTCGGGACAGACAGACGAGTGTGGAAGGTTGCGACTGTAGTCTTGACATGAACCACGTGAAGGGACATCCACATTACAGGAAGGACACGTGGAAACGATTTCTAGGGTCTGAAAATACAAGAACATATTAGAGAATGCAGGGGAAAGGCTGAGAGAAGAGACAGACTCAGGAATAAAGCAACCCTCCTCCTCGTCACTTGCTCAACTCACGGCATCCTCCTTAATCTGCTTAGCGGATTCCATCCTCGTGTCTTCAACCTTACTCTCCCCACTTATCCTCTTTACAACTTCCTCGTCTGTCCGTCTCATTCGCATTCCGAAGGCTTCCATCCTCCCATCCTCCAGTCTCTCTCTCCACTCTCTCCCTCCACGTCGTATCTTTAGTTAATGACTTGTTACTCATTCAGTCCGTCACCGTGTATTACGTAGTCCATGCCGTTTGTTATGATACCGCAATAAGATCGGCTAAGCGTAAGGTTCTTATTCCTTCTCCTAAGTCAGCTGTGAAGAAGGAGAGAGAGAGAGAGAGAGAGAGGATGTAATAATGTTCCTGTGGTTGAGGGAATCCCTTGGCAAACACGGGGGTGGCGGCTCTCAAAGTGACCGCCTCCGACCCTCTTAGGAGGATAATTTACGATCCCTGGCAGGACCGGCGGCGCTCCTTTGTCTCCTGGTCCTGGCTTCGGGTCCCGGCTAATGAGCGCCATTATGGAGGAGTCGCGTTGCCGTGATTCAGCAGTCACGTGACGTCACGTCAAGGTCGCACAAAGGACACGACGCGACTCTGTCACCTGTCACGTGTCAAGTCACAGACATTCCCCCCCCCCCCAATTAGCAACGTCGCACTTGTTGTGTGGACCCTGGCCTTCCTGGGGGGACAGAGGTTAGGTTCTGTAATTAGGGGCTGCTGCTGGTTGTTTTTATGGCAACGCCGCCCACCCACGGACGGTCCCGGGGTTTGAAGTCTCTCTGCGGGGGGAAATCCTCGCGCTGACGTCACTCACGGCTACCAGCTCCAGCTCCAGTCGGGCTCCAGGTAGCTGGGCGTTAATGGAACAACGGCGCCAGCGGACCGGAAAAAAAAAAAGGACCCTCTGTCGTCTCACACCTCAACAACAAATCTCACTCCCCTTACCTTGCAGAGAGGAACAGCCAAAACTCGTCAGCGATGCAGTATACTCCACCTTCACCAGAGAATCTACTGCTACTAGTTGTCGTCGTGACGTCACCGAGTGTAACGTCTCTGCAACAGATCCCAGACTTGTCCGTTAGTCCTTCTTGGTGCACCAAATACCATAATACCACCACAGGCGTGAAAAATTTTAAAATTAACAATTTAAGGGGGAAAAAAAAGAGGACAAAAGCTGTTGTTGTTGTAGTCCAAGGTTCCCTTTAGTTTCACCGAGACTTGTCAGGTCCTTCTCATTTACCATTCAATCCGTTAGTCCTTTGTGTACGGAATAACATAATACCACCACAAAGATGTAAAACTTTAGGATTAATAACTTAAGGGTGGGGGGGATAAGTTGTTGTTGTCGTCGTCCAAAATTTCCTTTTGGATTAACGTCAGGTCCTTTCTCCATCACATTAACCCTTCAACCCCTTTAGTCCTCGGTGCAGGAAATGACGTAATACCACCACAGACCTGTAAAATTTTAGGATTAACAATTTAAGGGGGGGGGGAAGAAAAGAGGAAAGTTGTTGTTGTTGTTGTGGTTTTTGATTCGTGGTCAGTCACCGCATCGCACCAAATTTGGAAGTTTTCTTCATCGTCAGCCGCGAGGATTTCCCCCCGCAGAGAGAGACTTCAAACCGTCCGTGGGTGGGCGGCGTTGCCATCCCTTGGTGTGTGGCGTTACAGGCTTCTCCACTGGAGCGGGCAAGGTACGGCCTTCCTGACGCGCGCGTTGTTGTATCGATCACGAGACGAGGCCAGATCTGGGGATGACTGCGCGCGTTCTCGCGTCCTTAATGGCCGCCTAATTAGGAGGAGGCGAGTCCGCAATTAGCCGCATTCAAGAGCCGGGGTAGAGTAGGGTTGGGTGTCGCGTCGCCCACCCTCTAATTAGGACGGCGAGGCTCCGCTTACCAAATTACAGGCCCGCCGCGTGCTCTATGGACTCTTTGCACAATGGCCGCTAATCCTGTCATCACATCGCACTTGACTGACGTGCTCCATGCGGGAGAGATGAGCGTCCACGACATTCGGGAGTTAGGGAAACAGGATAACGAGAACAGAGGAGGGGGACAAGTGTCCAATTCATTGCAAGTGAACCGCAACTGAAGAAAGAAACCAGGAATCAGGTGAAGGCTTCACCACACATGTCGGGGATGCCTCCTCCTCTCTCATCACCTACTTTAGGAGCTACCTCACCTCCCCTAATATATATATATAGTACTTGAAGCAACGGGCGTAATTAACGAATCCAATTCCAGGAGCATCAGAGACACTCTTTATCATATCATGCTTGTATCCTTCTTCTTCTTCTTCTTTGATTCTTTGGACTAATTATATTATATATATATATATATATTTACCGTCCTCCGGGTCACATCTGAAGGCCTTTCCAGGAATTTATTGAATTTCGTAGCAGTTACGAATTTTCGTATTTGTTATAATGTTGGTAATCTTTCCTTACCTTTCTTTTATGAGCCACTTAAGTAAAGGCCAAACCTTATTTTAATTTTGATTTCCAAATGTATATAACCATTGGATGAGTGAGTCGTGGGGTAGCCTCAGGTTGGTATAGAGACTTGGAGAGAAGGGAATGCTGCGACCCCACATCGTCACCAGGGTGGGAGAATAGTAGTAGCTCCCCTCTGGCATCTCTCTTTAGGTGGGTGAAACAGCGCGCAGGCGAGGTCATAGCCCGGGGGCCACGTCAGGTCCCTGCCTATGCTGTCGCCTGTCTCACCCTCGTGTAGCCTGTTAACCTCCACAAACAAAGGATGTGTAGTCCAAGCTGTTTTAACAGAACAGGCGATGAAGAAACTGGGAAAGGAACCACAGTGCAAGGAGGAGGAATAAGTAAAAAAAAAGAAACCACTACGCTGTGCCGCAGATATTCTAGTATGAGGGCGAGTCTCAAGGAAAACATCTTAAATGGCTTCAACGTCGTCGGCGTCCTGAAATATTTTCTTTTTACAAAGGTGACGACGGAGGGGGAACGACAAAGAGATATTTTGGAGGAACTTGAGGAATTCTGGAGTAGGATCAGCAGGGAACACGAATTTACTTATAACTCTGAATATTAGGAAATTTTGGTGTGGAAGGAAAAGAACAGAAGGATAGTGGATATATATATATATATATTTCTCTATTTTTCGCCTAGTTTCCTGTAGCAGGCCTTAATTACAAGTGTCTTGTACACCCGTTTTTTTTTTACAAGGATCAACATTAGCAAGGGGAATTAATTGAACACCGGGGTGTATATTATTCTGAATAAACAATTCTCGGGGGTTTTTCCACAGCCCGGGGTTGGTTGAAGGGAGTTTAAGCCGCGACGTTTCGACGGCGCACTCTGCCATCCTCCTCAGGTGAAAGTGACTTAACCCTACAATTGTTTATTCAAAAAAAAATAAATGTTTAGTTTCTTTCTGTTTTTTTTTTACTTTGTATATTTTACAGTTGTTTTACCCTCGCCACAGTAGCAAATCGTTTATCTATATATGTGGTGTTTCTTATTTGGCTGTCTTTAGCGTCGCACGCACCTTGCCACAGATGTTTCTGTGTACCAAAGACCGTGTTGCTTGTTCCTCACTCTTTATGTGTCGTCGTCGCCGTCGCAGTTCCCTTACGTCATGGTCCAGGGCTGGAAACTGTTTCCTTCACTCTGCTTGTTATTAACTATTTTCCTTTTAATAACCCTATGAGACTTCCAGTTCCAGGGATCACGTCATTGGGGCACTTGATTTATCCTTTCACTATGGACGCACTCTACTCACCAACAGTCACTGTTAGTTAGGGTTTATATGCATATTTTATTTGTGTTTTATATTTTTTTCAAGTTTTGTCTCTCTGATATTTTCCATGTTAATTCATCCAAAATCGCTATTAGTGGTTTATATTCCTATTTTCTATGTGTTTTATATTTTTTCAAGTTCAATCTCTCTGATATTTTCGGTGTTAATTCTCCCAAAAATCGCTATTAGTGGTTTATATCCCTTTTTTCTTTGTGTTTTATATTTTATCAATTTCTGTCTGTCTGATATTTTGAGTGTTAATTCTTCCAAAAATCGCTATTAGTGGTTTATATCCCTTTTTTCTTTGTGTTTTATATTTTATCAATTTCTGTCTGTCTGATATTTTGAGTGTTAATTCTTCCAAAAATCGCTATTAGTGGTTTATATTCCTTTTTTCTATGTGTTTTATATTTTATCAATTTCTGTCTGTCTGATATTTTCGGTGTTAATTCTCCCAAAAATCGCTATTAGTGGTTTATATCCCCTTTTTTCTTTGTGTTTTATATTTTATCAATTTCTTTCTGTCTGATATTTTGAGTGTTAATTCTTCCAAAAATCGCCTTTAGGGTTTAAAATCCTGGCTAATCTCCCTCAGTGTTTTTTTTCTTCTTCTTGTCTTGCCTTGTTGTGTTTCTAATAATCCAGAGGCGTGTTCTCTCTCTCCCTTGTACTTGGTAGGGAGCTGTGAACCCACTAACCACGACGTTGTAAGCGGGATAGAGAGAGAGGGAGGACTGGGATGGAATACGCTGAGCATGTCGTCAGGGACGAGCAGCAAGGACAACGCCTACTTTATCCCATCGCTCTGCTCAATTGTCGGCGTTTCGCTGTTATTCATGTAATTTAAGGGCTGTGATGTGACGTTGTGGGAGGAACTCATCCCTTGGCTAGGCTACTGTTAAAGGTGACCAACCCCCCAGCAAATAAACCGTGACGTTGCGCGTGCTCATGTCCACCAAGGGTTTAATGAATCCTCGCCCCCAAGTTCCGCTGCAGTTTGGGCGCTCTAGCCATCCGAGCTGTCTCCGCCGTAACTCTTGTCCGACTGTTAGAGAGATAGGGGAGGGGCGGGGGTGGGGGCGGGGCCGGCCACGCCCCTCTGAGCCGCGGCTATTGGCCCTCGCGTCTCGCCACGCCTCCTCGGGCGGCCATCGCTAGGCACGGACGCTTCCTCAGTGATGGCGGAGGTGCTGCCGAGGTTTGGCCCAATTACCTGCGTCGTCAAGAGGGCGGGACCCCGCGTCCTTATCAGGTGACGTCATCATCATCCCCGCCTCCTCGCCTCTGGGCTCGTGTGAAATTGATCGCGACGGCGAGGAATCGATTGCAAGAGGTCGACAACAAGCTGACGGCGGAAACCAACTCTCTCTGTCTCAGACCTCTTGCAGGGGTAAGAACCCCTGCTTATAGCCTGCGGGTGGAGGCAGCGACGAGTCCAGAAGCCTTTGGAAAAGCCAGCGGGGAAAGTGAGGGTGACCTTTGCTGCTGACTAAGGTCGGATGTGATCGGCATTCATGGGTTCCCCTGCCCTTGCCCTGGCCCTGGTCCTGGTCCCCCGCAGAGACATTAGGGAGGACGAGGAATAACATTATCACTGTGCGGGATTATCCACCCAGGCGCGTGTCGGGAGCGTGTGCGGATCATCTTCCCACGGCGTCCTCTCTCTCTCTCTCTGTATTTAATTCATGGCGCCGCGACGCCCCGCAATATGTCAACAATGTGTGTCGAATTAGTAGGAGAGGGTGAGGTGCGCGGGGGTCCCTTCACCCTCGCCTCGCCTCGCCATGGTAATGGCTCCATCGGGGATGCTAATGTGGCCGGCCTCTGCAAACAGCCGTGACGTCACAAACACACCTCTTTAATAGACTAGACAGATCCAGTGACATTGCCAAGCATCCGTCGGAATATATTGTAACATGAGTAGTTACTATCAACAATGCAGGCCAGCTTGCGAGTTGCAACTGTTGAGGAAGTGACGCAACCCGGGGCCAACTATTTAAATCAATTTTTTGGTATTTTTTTATGATAAATACCTGGCGCCCTAAAGGAATTCAGAAATTCCTCGAATACAGGAGGAACGACGGATCCGCTACAATATATATATAAGGCTTTAAAAATAATAGTAAGCTTTACTTTTAATTTCAATTTAATATCTAATTCAAACGGTGGGATTAAATAATAAATGAATCCAATTTCCAGACTAAAAAATAAAAAAACATTAGAATGAATTAACACACTTGAGACAATTTTCCTTTCCGGTTACACGTATGAAGTCCCTTTTCTGAGGGGGGAATTTTGGGTCGGACCGTGCGTGGATCTCAACAGCAGCGGCGCGATATATTATATGGAAGATCAATTCCAGCGATGAGATGCGTCGACGTCTGTCACGTGTCACGTGCCACGGGTTGTTGATGATGATCAAGGTCACAAGTGACCGCGTAGCCTCACTTAGTGGCCCAACCCCACCCCACCCCCCCTTTTTTTTGTGTGCTGCCTGACCTGACCAGGCAAGGCAAGGCAAGGCCGCCGCTTTTGCCACCTCCACCCCCGCCCCCGCCCCCGCCTGTCACATCAGCTGGACAAAGGGTGAGCCTTGCCAAATATGTAAAGAAATAGTAATTGACTGAGGACGTCGGTGGCTGCACTCATGTGTTATTCTCTCTCTCTAATCTGTAACCCGCTTTCGGCGTTCCCCCAAAAACTCACCTACACCGCCGAATGACCCGTGCCGTGCCATGCCATGTATCTATTGCAACGACGCGGATAGTTTAAATTCCTCATTACACAATTTATATATATAAGTCACGCATTTGATAATTATTGGGATAGAAGGAAGGAAGAAATATTTGGGAGAAAGTCAGGGGAAATTCGCTCTTTGAATAATCACATGATGGATGGATTCGTGCACAAAGGAAATACACATGTGAAGCGTACAAGGGAAGAAAGGATGAAAAAATTCCATGTGGAATTTCCTGCCTTTCTCCCAAATATTTCTACCGTTCTTTCTATCCTATTATCAAAGATATATAAATATATGTTTGACAAAAAGATAGAAATATATATGTTTGATAAATGGATAGAAAGAAAGTTAGAAATATTTGGGAGAAAGGCAGGAAATTCCACATGGAATTTTTTCATTCTTTCTTCCTTCTTCCTTTGTACGCTTCACATGTGTATTTCCTTTGTACACGAATCCATCCATCATGTGATTATTCATATATATATATGCGCGTGCAGACTCCTCCATCATTCCTCCGAGTTGAATTTTCCCTCTGCAGCTGTAACGTCTCTGGTGAGGAACCAGAGACGCTGTTGTTAACAGAGGATAGATAGATACGGGATATCGTAGGCTGTGACGTCACTTCCTAGCTGCGCGGGGAGAAAATGAAATACAACAGCTGTTGTTGCCTGCGCTAGCGTTTTCATCTCCTCATAAGTAGCAGAGCTCTCTCCTCTTCACTTCCCTTAGACCCTCCATGTTGGAGAATGTAGACTTTTCCCGGAGATATCCTTCGAAACGTCGTTAAACCGGGGTGAGAGTCTATCCACCGGGAACTCTTTATCCTATTCTGTTTATAACTTCCTGGTTAGTCACCCTCATGCAACTCTCCTACAGCACCACGTTTCCTTCCTCACATTGCCCGTCCTTTTCTACCATCCATCCTTAACTTGCTTCACAAATATCCCTTCCCCTTCCAGTTGTTCCCCATCACCTCGGCTTTTCAACTCCTGCGACGTTTCGTCCTTCAAAGTGGGGAAATAACAAGTAACTGTCACAACGCAACTTTACAATAAGACAGTGAAACTTGCTCTGTTAAATTCTCAGGTCTCTCGGTGAAAATAATTGGACTGATTAGTTAAGGGATTGTCATCTAGAAACAAGAATACTTTGCACATTTCCATCGTATGCTGTTATATTTTGAGGTTCATAATCACCAACGGGAGGCAGTTATTTTCTTGGAATAATTGTGACATTCATCCCTTCAATAAATACAAAGGAACAGGAAGGAATGTGTGGTGCATCATACATCCATCCATCTTCAACAGATAACCAAGGTCAATCATCCTCCTTCTATTACCGTTAAAGGAATTTATACAAGAATCAGAGACTAGTTTATATAATGTTGGCATCGGTCTTTTCTATTATAAGTATATATTTATCTATCTTTTATATAATAAAATAATGTAATAAATGTACACAGCCTGACATCCTTGAAGCTCAACCTTCTTTACAAGGATCTATGGAACGTGATCATTATTATTACTATTATTAAATAGAATCTCTGAAGCTCTCTGTCGCTGCTCATTTGTTCAGATGAAAAACACACATAATCAATTATATTATATATATATATATATATCTGTGAAACGTTATTAATTGATAAGGCTGCTGCTGCTGCCAACTTTACAGCACTGAATGTTGAAACTGACGACGTCGCCTTCTTCTTCTTCTCCTTCTCCTCCTCCCCGGGGAATCGACGAGGGGGGGGAAAGGTTAAACGTTTTCTTTGGTTTGAGGAGAATGTCGCGAATCTAAGTTGCTACAAGTCAGAGATGTTATGAAACTGTTGGGTCGACTTCCTCGCCATAGTTATGCTATAAATGGAGAATACACGCGTGCGTCACAATTTTCGCCGTCGCCTTTCCTTTGAATTTTCTATCTGTCGAGTGACGTCACTATGCAGAGATATGGCTGAGTGAAGAATATGTCGCAGACAAACACGCCTCAAGTTTTAACAAGGCACACATACGTACGAATATACCATAATTTTATTTTTTGTGCTCTTGTTTTTTTTGTCGAGACGTTGTTTTCTAAATGTTACGTCCTTGAATATGTTTTTCAGCATTTTTTATGTCGAGCATCGCCGTCAACTGTCACGCTCATTATTAAATTTGAATGAAACTGTGGAGGGAGAAGATAATTTTTCTTTCTTCATGGGACGTGTTTCACCTTAACTACATCGTATTAACGTGTAGATTAGCAGAAATCGCGAAAGGAATAATTTATTAATTCAGCACCGAATCCTTTTAAATTGTTGGTGGACCTTTTAAAAATGACGAGATGTAGAATCGAAAGTTTCTGCAAGACTTATTAGGGCAGGTTAATACGAAATAAATTAGAAAAATCTATTTTTGGCCCCCCTTGAAAGTAAAAGTTGAAATGGGAGACGTGACTGCGGGTGTTGCCAACTTGACAGGATGTAATAGTCTGCAACTTTAAATTAATTCTGGAACGAGGCCGAAAAAAAGAAATTACTAAAACACAACCAACTACGATTGAAACAAAACAAATAATACCTGTTTCGTTCCTCATCTTCAGTCCTCAACAGGTATTTGGTTTTTTTTAAATTGTACTTGGTTGGTTGTGTTTTAGTAAATTTTTTTTTCCGGCCTCATTTTATAGCAGTATTTATGAAAGTATTTAAAGTGTGGAGGAGATGTAGTCAACATCCTCCCTAATCTGCTTAGCGTATTCTATCCTTGGCCTCTGTCTGTCTATTTCACTTCCCCCTCTGATGATAATTTTACGTGAGTCTCGTGCCTTAAAAACCCCGCGGCCTGTTACTCTATCCCTTCAACGTCCTCCGTATTATTCTATTCTGTTTTACAACTCTCTCCTTGTAGCGCCACATTTCAAACGCTTCTATTCTTCCCCAACTCTTATCGTACAAGTTTCGCACACACACACACACACATATATATATATAACGTCACGCTGCACGCCTGCCAACATTTTTAGCAACGATTTCCTTATATTAGCGGTAAGTAAATTCCTGTTCCTCGCCTGTTGCTGCAGTCCTTCCCTAATGTAAGCAGCCGTAGGTTATTTGAGACTCCATCACCTCTGCTAATCCTGATATCGAACCCTCGACTCTTGGCTGCCTTCCACATCCCTCCTCTTTCAGGTCGTGTAGCCTGTTGACCCTCCCTCCCCCTCACCAAAAAAGAATTGCACAGACAGCGACGTTCCGTTCCCTTGGAGCAGAGCGTCTTCATGAAGCCTGTGAAACTCCAGGACAACAGAGGAAGTTACCACCCAAGACGTTTCGACTCCCTTATTTCACCTGCGCGGTAGAGGGAAGGAGGAACCTAGTTACGTCGTCAGAAAGCCGCGCATCCCTTCCTGTGCTGTTAGAAGGCAGTTGCCATGGCGTCGGTTGCCGAGCAACGAGGAACGCCGGGCGGTCGCCGTCGTCGTCGCGGCGCCTTGCGACCGAAATCAATAAGCGGCGAGGCAAATGAGAGTCTCGGTGGACGCCTAACTTTAGACGGTGTTCCTCTCGCCGTCGGTATTTCCGTCCCGTCCGAGCGTCGCGACGCCGTGAAGGGGGAGTGTCCGGACGCCATCCGTCAGCCTTTGTCTCTCAATAACCGCGGCAGCCCCCCAATTAGGCAGACAGGGGGGGAGTGGGAGGGGGCGATGGGCGGCCTGGCAGCCAAGCTGGGGCCCGATCGCATTGCAAATCGCGCGCAGGGGGCGGGGGAGGAGGGGGTGGAGGGAGGCGGCGAGCAAACACGCGGCGGCGGCCCTTTGACTCGCCTCCAATATGAGAGCAGGACGCCGCCGCTGCTATATTTACCCCCACGGTCGGTGGCATATGAATCACGGCTAACGACGACGCGTCGGCGTCTTTTGAGTCCGCTTTTTGTCGCCGTAATTTATCGGGGTTTGGCTGTCGTCGCCTCGCTTCCTGTCTGCCTGATTAACGGCGCGAGAGACGAGACGAGACGAGTGATTTTCCGGAGACGAGAGGAAGGTTCCACCTGGCGTCGCGACGCCCATCACTCGCTCCCTGTGGTTGTCGGGATGGAGTACAGGTGAAAAGCAAACAAACACTCAAGACACAGTTTAGAGTTTTTTATTCCCTGTGCGGGACAATGTTTTTTTTTATTTCGTGAAAACGTATCTCATAACCTGTCCAATACAACACTTTTCATTTACTTTTATAATAATAATAATTATTTTGGCTCGGTGGCGACAAGCGATTACAAAATAAAGTCGAAAATAATTTTTTCTCGATGACGAAAGCAGCCAGCGTCTTGTAAAGAGTCGACGACGACGATATGTGAGAGTGTGTGTTACAGTGTGTGTAGTGTTATGTACAGCATGTGTGTGTGGGGTCCTGCCGCTGCTAGTGTGGGGGGTGGAGGTGGTGCGGGGGCGGGTAGAGCAGGGCGGCGGGACCCCACCTGCCTCAGACGAGTCCCGGGGGCTTGACGTCGTCCAGCGGGGGCGTGTGGGCGAGGGGCGACGCCGCGGGCTGGGAGGCGGCGTCCTCCGAGTCGGAGCACGAGTCCGAGCTGCCCTTCTTGGAGCCCGAGCCCGAGCCGGCGCCGCCCCCGTTGTGCGTCTTGACGTGCTTGGCCAGATGGTCGCTGCGCATGAATCTCTTGTTGCACACGGGACACGCGAACCGCTTCTCGCCCGTGTGCGTGCGCAGGTGGCGCTGCAGCTCGTCGGAGCGCGTGAACCTCTTGCCGCAGAACAGCCAGTTGCAGACGAAGGGCCGCTCCCCCGTGTGCCAGCGGAGGTGGGCCTTGAGGTGCGACGTCTTGCCGTACACCTGTTGCAAGACAAGGGAGGTCAGCGTGATGACGTCATGACGTGCAAGCTCAAAGTAAGCGCGTGATAGACAGACAGACTAAAGCAAGGGGAAATGCGAAGCCTTGTGTGGGGCGGCGGCTTACCTTGTCGCAGCCCGGGATGTGGCAGCTGTGGAGGTTCGTGCCTGGGGGTTGGCACTGGAAAATCAAAATAGGGAAGCGATTAGGGCCGAGGTCGCGATTTCCCCTCGCGGTCGGAGGCGGGAAAGAGGGGCGTGGGGGTGGAGCGGCTCTCACCTTTCCGCAGCCCGGGATGTGGCAGCTGTGGATGTTCTTCTTGCGCAGGTGCGCCCCCGCGGGGCCGAGCCTCTCCGCCTCCTGGCAGTTGGGGCAGTCGCACGTCGCCCTCCCCGTGTAGCGGCGCTGCGACCGGGGCGACGGCACCTGGGGCGGCAGCGACGCGGCCGAGACGGGGGACGACGACGAGGAGGCGGCGGCGGCGGCGGCTGCTGCGGCGGCGGCGGCGCCCGCGTGGTGGGCCGCGGCGTGGTGCGCGTGGGCGGCGTGGTGCAGGCCGAAGGGCGAGGGCGGCATCGCCAGCGTGTGCGACAGCGTCCCGTAGTCGGCGTAGTTGGCGGCCATCTGCGCGTGGGCGGCGGCCCCGCTCACGTCCAGCCAGCCCCCGGCGCCGTGCACGTCCCACCAGGCGTCGGCGGGCTTGAGGGCGCCCACCTGCGTCGCCGCGTTGAAGGGCCACGACTCGTAGGGGTGGCGCGCGTACACGTCGGCCACCTTGCCCACGCCCCCGGCGTCGCCCACCGTCTGCGCCGCCCCGGGGAAGTACAGGTCGGCGCCGGCCGTGGCGTAACCCGCGGCTGCCGACGCGCAGGCTGACGTCGCGACGGGCCGGCTCGTGTAGGGGGAGACGCCGCCGCCCCCTCCTCTGTGCGTCGCCGCCCCCGACTGCTGCTGCTGAGAGTGTTGGTGCTGCTGCTGCTGCTGCTGTTGCTGTTGTTGCTGCTGTTGTTGTTGTTGAGAGTGTTGGTGCTGCTGCTGCGTGGGCGACTTCTTCCAAGGGTGGAAGCCCTTCCCCACCGCCGCGTCGGCCAGCGGGGGCGGCGACTTGCTCGACAGTTTGTTGCACTGCGCCGCCAGCATCGCCAGCGGCGTCCCTCTCAGCCCCGGGTGATCCTGCGCACACACAAAACTACGGTCAAGATGGCCGGCCAAATAGACTAGAGCCGAGTTTCTGGGAAGCGATTACTCGACGGCAAATATGCGGGCGGCCTTGCCTTACCTTACCTCGCCTCTCCTCTCCTCTCCTCTCCTCACCTTCACTAGCTGCCGGCCCCAGACAAAAGCCACGGGTGACTTATGGAGAGAGAGAGAGAAAGGCACGGGCAGATGGAGGCACACACGGGCTCTGGCGCCGCGGCCCTGGGGTTCGCCCGTAATTAAAATAATGACGGTCATTACGGCGGCCTGTCCCCACACACACTCACACTCTCACAAGGGGGAGAGGGAGGAGAAAAAATAACACCGAGGGAAACGCAACCAACTCCTAAACCTCACAATACATACATATATATATACAAAGAAACGGCTGTTTATTCCTTGCCCCTGCGGCGGCTGCTGCGACAATCTCTGCTTCCAGAGATTACATTAAACATCGGCTATGCTGTCTTCAGCAAAGATCATGAAGAGGAGACGAAACGGAAAGAAAAATATCTTTAGGCCGGGACAAACGTAAAATGGCTGAGACGTTACTAAGGAGAATACGAGAAACGTTCAGAAATCCACTCAAAAGTTTCATTCCCCTTGGTAACGTCTCAGCCATTTTACGTTCGTCGCGGCCTAGAGATATTTTTCTTTCCGTTTCCTCTCCTCCACATGCTCTTTGCTCCACAAAGCGCAGCCGATGTTTAATGTCATCTCTGGAAGCAGAGAAGAAAGGTTACAACTATATCCTAAGAGTTTGCTTCAGTTGACTTGGTGCTTTCATGGAATCCACAACTTTCCTCATTTCCTTTCGACGCCATTGGAATCGAGGTAAGCTGATTCGCGAATAACCTTAAATACGCCTCTTGAGTCGTCGACTTTTGCCCCGCATCATTGACATTGAACTTTGTACATATGCACAACATCCTTTCATGTCGCATGTTCCTCAGCCATCGACCACCATTTAAATTGTGTGTGAATATATATATATATATATTTTTTGGTTTTATTCTCAGGTAATCTTACTCTTCTTATCGCTTTACTACTCTTAGCAGTATGTTGTGTCACTTCTCTACGGTAAGGATTACTCCTTTCCTTCAAAAAAACGTCTCTCAGCGTTTGTCTCTGTGTTTTCCCTTCCCCCCCCCTCCCTCCCTTATCTCTTTTCTTTTCGTAACCCTGCATATATTTTCAAGGTTTCAAACTTTCAATCTCCGACTGAACACATTCTACCTCCCGTACAATTTTTCCCCTTAATAAATCTTATGCGCTATTTACGATTACTGTTCCTGTATCTTTACACGGAGGCTTATTTTCTTTACTACAACTACAATTAATTTTTGTAGATCCTTTTCCGCGCGCCTCAGGATGTTACAAACAAGGGAACGAAACGATTTGATAAATAAATCAGTTTTAAATGCTGACGGCTTTCGGCCGTAATTTTTTTTTCCGCCTGCGTTGTTGTTGTTGTTGTCCTGATTCGCGCCAAAGTTCTTTTCAGGCAAGCCTTTTCATTTCCCCGTAACTATCGCATCCTTGGAACGTAATCTCCTGGACTCCCGTGTGACGTCACGTCTGCGCTATTCCATAGTCGCGGTGTTTATGTGATGATTCAGTTTGTCGCAAGTGGATTAAGATTGATCTTCCGCGTCCCTCGCCTCCGCCGCAGATCATCCTCTTAATAGCGGGGGAATCACCACGCCCCCAGGAATTCGATTCGGTGCTCTGCTGCGGTTTTCTCCCTCTATCATCCATCCTTCCATCCCCCTACAAACACGCACTAAAGTCAAACAGCCCCCTTCTTCCACCCCTCTTCCCTTCTCTTCCCCGCAGACCAGCTTGCGATTTCCACGCCACTTGCCTGCCTCGTGACGTCTAAAAACACTTCTGCGCCTAACCACGAACGCGCAATTCAATCTGTGGGATTTTAGGGAGGTCAGGACAAGACAAGGGACGTTACATTGGGCGGACCTTAATAAGTGGAGTGGGTAGGAAATGTAAAGGTAAGGGTAACAACTACCCAGGAAGGTCTTAAGGGAAGGGAGAGAAACAATATATGGAGGACTCGGATTAAAAAGGAGGAGGGAAGTGAACGCAGAAGAGGGAGGAGGCCAAGCCAAGGATGCTGCGACAGTTACGCGGTTATGAAAAGTCTTGCGCAACGTGGGTTGGCAGAGTCTCGAGGAACTGAATAACACAACAACAACAACAACTAAATACAATGTGGAGGTGTAGCGTAGCAGGAGTGTGACGTCACCTAACCTAACCTAACCTAACCTAACCAGCTTGCGGCGGTGACGTCACACGACCTTCAGTGTGCAATAGATAAGGGGAGGGGAGGGGAAAGTCTCTGACAATGTCGACGAATGGTGGAATTTCTCTCTCTCACTCTCTGTGGTTGTGTAATTCGTGGGCCTTTTTTGTGGGTCCGCCGCATTCCTCGCCGCAATTAAGCCACTTAAGGGCGAGCAAACGTCACGCACACAACTCCAACTAAACAATATCCATTCCTCTGTACAACCTTAATAACGGATAAATAATTTACAAAATAGAAAAAAAATCACACGTGGCATAGACGGCATTCCCGCAGAAATAATAACAACATCAGGGGAGGCAATTACTCCATACCTGATGAGGTTATTCCATATTTGAATAAACGATTCCAGTGCACCGTGTGGCTGGAGGAAGGCTACAGTTGTCCCAATTCATAAAGGGAGGGGACGGGACGTGAATAATTATAGGCCCGATAAGTCGGTTGTGGTGTTGTAAGCTGATATTGCAGAGTACATCATTGGTGTTTCAAGGGGCAACATGGACTCCAGGACATTGACAGAGGAGGAAGAGTGGATGCGTGCGGTCATCATAGATTTTGCAAAGGCTTTCCATCTTGTACCTCATGACATACTGTTACCAAAAAAATGTCCAAAATTGGGACTGATGGACGAGTAGTTTTATGGATTAGAGAATGTTTACGAGACCGACAGACAGCAAATGGTTAAAGTAGGGAACGAATTATCCTCAGTTGCGAAAGCTAAATCGGGTGGTGCGTGCCGCAGGGTTCCGTTATTGGGTCCCCCTTATTATTATTATTTCTAGCCTACGTAATTCTCAGATGCGTCTGTCTTTTTGCTGACGACTGCCGCGGTTATATATATATATATATCGGAAAATAAAAACTGTGATCGATGAAGAACTTTTACAAAAAGATTTTTAAACACGATGATAATAGATTGGGGCGACTTGTTAATAAAATGAAAATAAATTGTAAGAAGAGCAAGGGGCGCGATATAAGCCTCTTGTAGGAGCGTCGCGTAGTAGAAGTAGTAGTTGATTACAATAAGCTCAGCGGCGGTAATGAAATAGCACAAGAAAGTAACTGCAAGTATTTGGGGGGTATACACATACATACTTGAGCAGTAATGCGGGTTGGGAATATCAAAATACATGACCATGTGACTATGGAAGGAGGCGCTTCATTTCGTCAGGCGGATTTTTTTTTTTTAAAAGAAAAGCAAACTGTGAAACACGGGGGAAGTTGCATAGTTCCAGGACTGGAATACGGCGGCTGTTGGGAGGGAGGCACTGGAAAGGGTGCAGAAGGTTCGTCAATTAGGGCTGGGATATGTTCGACAAAATTTACGTCTGGGGGCTGTTTCCTTGTAAAGCGTACTCAGGCTTGCCAACTATCAACCCCTGGGGAAGATATTGCAGCGAAGTTTTGAGAAGTAAATTATTTGAGTAGAGGAGGACGAGGAGAGGAGAGGAGGGAGGATCATCATCATCATCATTGTAGCTTTAAAACTGACGTGGGGAAATTTTCGTTTTTAAATCTGACTGTAAGGGATTGGAACAAGTTACCTGCATCAAGTTTTGGAAACATAGCAACGTGTTTCAGGGAAGTGAAGTGCGACGGAACAATATATCAATAATGGGTATCATTTTTGTTAGAATTTAATTTATATTATATTAGTGTAATTATTATCTATAACATATTTTATTTTCAAGTTTATTTTTTCGCAACTGCCAGCCACCGCATCAATTGCAGTATTAATAAAAAAATTCAATTCAACAACAGTTCTTTCCTCCTTTCAATCAACGTTTCGGCGCATCTTCCTGACATTTATTTTATTTTATATTTTTGGGAGGGGAGAGGAGAGGAGGGGGATGTCCGCCCGCGGTCCACCATATCAAAATTAAAAAAAAATTACTCCAACATAAACACCCCTATATTATGTTATCTTTGACTTTAGCATCCGAGTTAGTTAGAAACAACTTTCATCCTCACATGGGTTTTATTATTTTTTATTTTATATATTTGTCCTGAGTTTGCTTTTTTTTTCTGCCTCAGCGGTTGGCGAATGAGAATTTCCCAACATGTGTTCTTTTTTCCCGCTTTCCACGTAACTTTTGCAGCTAATTCTCTTTACTTACACCTATATATATATATACATGTATATATATATATTACACTAGTAAGTAGCCAGGCTGTTTTCTTGAATATCTATAACAGGCCTTATTTTCATTTCTTACAATAATAATAAAAGTAATAAACTAAATCTAAAGAGACGAGGATTGAAGGGAGATCACATGGAAGGGAAGGACGTGTGTATAAATAGTTATAAGTAATGAGAATTAGCTATATATATGTATATATAACTCGTGCTACCAAGACTGCAGAACGTGTAAACTGATTTCTGGTTTCGGCCTTCATCACGTGTAGTTTCTCCACAGCAGGATAATAACCTCAACAAGCACCGAAACGTCGTGTTTCTTTTCCTCTCCTCTGGTATTGGTCGCCAAAAAAAAAAAATTATTATTATTTTTTAAGTTACAAACAAAAATATTGCCCCTTTTACGGACGAAGCTCAATTGAATCCGCGTGAGTTATTATTATTATTATTATTATTTGTTTTACGGATGTGAAGAGAATCACGTTTCGAACGCCGAAACATCGTCAGCCGTGTAAATTGTAATTTAGTAAAGTCTTCCACATTACAGATTGAAGGGGTGTGAGGAAATCACTCTGTACATTTCTATGTAAACCAAAAAAATGAAGAAATCAACGTTTCGGTAGATGTTAGTTGCGTCTTCAATGGGGACCAGCAACGATAAAATTATTATTATTATTTTTGGTTGTTGTAATTTTGGTATGAATTAGAGGGGCGGGGGGGGAAATCATTCCTGTGTCGTCTTCTTCTTCATGTTCAGTTTGTGTTTAAAATGGGTTTCAGTTGTAATTATGCGACGGGAAGGACAATTTGTATACAACAGTTGGTGCGACTGTCGCAATAGTAATTTCAAATTATTGGCCGTGAGAGAGAGAGAGAGAGAGAGAGAGAGAGAGAAACAACCGTGCAGTTGCATCTACAACAACAGTCTGCTAATTATTTACACGTGTCGCACGTTTCGATGCTGACTCAACATCTTCAAAAATAATTATAATTATTTTTAAAAATGTAAAATTTACTATTTTATAAATTCATACATCCTTATACATCTTTATATATATATATATATATAAATTTTCGCAATAAAAAGAAACAAACAGAATATAACTTCGGGGTCTGAAACCTGTATATATATATATATATATATATATATATGTTTAAGCCTCCCTAATGGTATATATATATATACAAGTAAAAGGTCACGTGCGCCGCCAAAGCAACTGAGGATTAAGAGCAGAATCACGGGAGCAGCCACAGTGTTTAGGTAAGAGTCGCTCCCGTCTAGCAAGGGAGGAACTCTCCATCTTGTTTCCTTTAAACAACTGTTGTTGTTGTTGTTGTCGCTACGTGGTCCATCAAGTGACGTCACTCACAGTTTCACCCAAAAATCCCCCGCGATGAGAGAGAGAGAGAGAGAGAGAGAGAAGGCGTTGCCAACACTCCAAGGCCGGATGAATTACGTCTCCACGTTGCATGATTTATTTATTCGTTGCCCGCGGAGGAAGAAATCACACCCAGTCACTCACTCGACACTTGCAGTGACGCCATTACACACACATTCACATTCACATTCACATATATATATGTACCAAAAAAATAACTATCAAGTGGACTCATCCCAAATTGTCGAAATCTGATACAAGAAAAAAAAACACACCACAGAAAATAAAACCACAAGCAAGTGTAATTAAAAGCGGTGTTGAACCCTCAACAGGTATTTGGAGTTATTTTTTTTTTTTTAAAAATATCAGCTGGTTTAGTTTTAGTAATTTCTTTCCCCCCGGCCTGATGTAAGACAGTTTATAAAAGGGACAGAGTGTCACGTACAGGACAAGGAAAGTCACAATTAACAAAGGAGGGAGGGAGGAAGAGGAGAGAGAGAGATGGGAGGAACTGCCTCCAAATTACATAAAAGGACAGACTTTAAAATAGTAAAGCAGGCGCGGGATCCCTACAGCAGTGTACTGTGTGTGAGAGACAAGGCAAGGTGAAGTGATGCACAGGACGTAAAATAAACACGTGTAGGGAAATTCTGACTGGTAAAGAGGCGGGCGGGAAGGGAAAAATCCTCTGCAAAACCTGGAGCTACTCCAGAGCAAAGGAAGGACAGTTTCCTTCCTGGTCCAAGTAGTCCAAAACTCCTCCATTGCGTGTGTTCCTCAGTGTGTCCCTGTGTTGTGTTTATATTGACTTTTGTCTATATATATATATATATATACGTTTCCTTTTATTAATTTATTATATGTTTATTTGTCTTTAATTATGTACCTTATTTTGTTTCTCCTGAATGGAGGAGGACCTCATGGAAAACAACAGTAAATGTGAAATCTAAATGTCACCCATCTCAGTCCATCGAATGTAAAGGTGTAAGAGGTGAAGATTTAGGAGTAACGTGTACTGCGCGCTGACAATAAATTCGACAGAACCTTCTCCAAGGGCAAGAGGGTGGCAGATCCTCAGGCCTCATGTGTAGTGACGTGGCAAAGTCGGGGAAAGTGATGTCGAGGATAGGAGGAGGATCACCCGAAACAAGATTTAGCACAGGGGAGAGAGGGATGATTTACAAGATGGCTTCACACCTGCTGGAGGGAGAATAGACCACGCTGGAATATACTACCAAGTTAAAAAAAAATACTGGTATAGATGTTTTCGGGAATGACGTCACGGGGGGAAGTGAAGTATCTGTGTGATCATGTTCCTTAGATGACGTAACAATCACGGTATAAAATCACAGATGACAAACACTTTTCGCCGATGATTGTGTCTATGGTGGAAAATCGTAAACGCCGAGGAGGAAGAAGCACAACAGATTCTGCTGCAGACTTGATTTAGGAGACAAAAAATTTAACCAACGGTCAGTTAGAAATGCAAATAAATTGCAAGGAAGAGTGAGGAGAGGCGCGTTTACAAAGATATAAAATGGCGGGACGGGGACGAAGTTGATAAGTGTAAATATCTTGGTGGGTCACGATTAGTAAAGGTTTAAATTAAGGGGAGGTGATGAGGTGAGGCGCAGCTTCACAGGGAAACCACAAGATCTGAGCAGGGACTGATTATAGAGTATACAACATCACACACACTACTCTAGCCTTGTGCGGGGACAAAATACAAAAAACCGGTCAGGTGATCCGCCATGAATGAATCCTCCTCACGGGAATTGAGAAGTAATAGAAGGGAGGCAACATATAGAGCCTTATAAAGGGGAAAGGAAATATCACTACTACTAGTATAGCGGGCGATGCCAAAATATATTTCTAAAAAATGATCACTCGTCCGAAATTAAAGGAGAAAAGGAGCGACAACAAGGCACAGACGTAGGGAAATTTTTCATTTGTTAAATAGGTGAGGGGGATTGTAATTCCTTCCCTTGCCCTTCACTTTAGGAATAGGCTGAGGGAAGTGATTGTTGTTGTGATCCGCTGCTTTCTTTTATTTTTTATTCCACATTAAAAAAAAACTACAGTTGAAAATTCTTCCTCACTGTGTGTAGACTTTTCGTGTGTTTGTATATAGGTGATGTTGTTGCTGCTGCAGTCACAGCAGACAGACAGACAGACAGACAAAGTCACGTGAAGCGTCTTCACGGTGTAATTTCTCCCTCCTATTTCCCTCCCTCCGACGCTTGCAGACCTTTTTTTCGCCTGATTTGCTGTTTTGACAAAGGGGGGATGAGTGGCGAAACTGTGAGTGACGTCACGCAGGGAGACAAACAACCCCCAACTCTCTAAGGAAGACAAGGGCAGGAGGACAACTAAACAACATTACTGCGAAATTCAGTTTCATATATAATTAATTCGATATTTTATAGCAACACAATTGTAACATTACTTGTACAATTTGAAACGATTTGCTGGTCGATTATTGGCTTGTGTTTCGATATTAATATTTTCAGAGTGTGTCACACACACACACATATATATAGTAACCTCACCGCTTTGTCATACTGTTAAAGCTGGAAGGTATATATATATATATATATATATTCTGGATAAACAAGTGTTGTGTTTCCCACCCCCGGGGTGGGGGGTTGGGTTTAAGTGATGAGAATGACGGCAGAGTGCGGCATCGAAACGTCGAGGCTTAAAGTCGCGTTTAACCGAACCCGGGGGTGGAAAGGAAGGAAAAAAAAAACCCACCACACCTCACAGGACAATTGTTTGTTTATTGACTTGTCCGTGTTTGAGTGTATTCAAGTTTGACGACGACGTCCTTGTGGTTGTTGTTAATTTCAGGAGCAGGAGCAGCAGGAATAAGGAGCGCGACTTAGGCGTAAAAAGCTCGGCAATGGCGGCGGACCTGCCACGGCGCAGCCTCGCGTCTCCTCCCGTACACATCCTCAGCTCTTCATTACCCGACAAACATCTATTCAACCAACCAATGTCTTCATCCTCATCAAGGCTTCACTAATATATTCTACACGGCACAATGTGACGTCATTCCACATTGCAATTGTAATATGTTTAACAGAGTGACGTTTCGGCACACCTCCGTCTTTCCCACACGACGAGACATTTCCACCGCATTTTCTTCTAAATTATTCCAGAATATTTCGATTGCGAAATTCAGACTCGTACTGTTTCAATATAAGACGTTTAATACGGTGACGTTTCGGGACCTCCGTCTTTTTCTCACCCGACGACTTGAACGAGAAATTTCCTTCCACCGGATTTTCGTTTAAATTGGTCCAGAAATTTTGGTATGGAAATTCAAAAAAAATAAATAAATAAAACCGAGTCCGTGACGGTAATGGCGGCGGCGGATGACAGGGACAAACATGAGTCCTTTCTCTGCACCAAACTGCAAGTGAGAAAGAAACCAGTTTCTGTCATCCTCATTCATTCCAAATACTCTGCATCATTGCTAATCCCCCCCACGGTTGTGCTGGTAATCCTGCTGCCAGAGGGCGGGGGGGGGAATTTTTTTTTTAAAAAAAAAGAGGTTGGTATACATCACAAGTAATGAAATAAAGAAAAAATTTCCCCCCCCGGTTTCTGTTAGAGACTCAAGTCACTTACAATCTATGAATTTATTAATATACTGCAGATACAAGAAAAATAAAATATGTTCCCAATAATAATTACACTAATATAATGTGAATTAGTACCCGTTATTCATATATATATATATAGAACACGTCGCTATTGCCAATCCCTTACAAGTCCTCGTTTAAAAATCTAAATATTCCCCAGCGTCCGTTGTAAAGCTGATGATCCTCTTCTCTCAACACTTTGATGCGATATCTGCCTGCATTCGTGCGCCCGCTTTGAAAAGGAATTTTGTCGTCGTTTTCCCTTTACACTGATATTTTCCGAACGGATCCCAACAACTACGGCCGAATTCCAGTCCTGGACTTTGCTTTCCTTCTAAAAAAAAAAAAAATCCGCCTGACGAGATATTCCCAACCCTTATTACTTACTGCTCAAGTATATACCCAAATACTTTCTTGTACTACTTCATTTTCAAAAATATACAACTAATAAAAGTCACCGTTTACGAATTTAATCGCTATTTATCCGAAACGAAGCTTTTTCAGACTTCCTCAGGCGCGCTACAAAACACCACGACACCGAGAAATTATATATATATATATACGGATTCTATTATACAATTTTCGCCACGGTTGAAAAATTTGCCAACTGTTGTTATTTGCCGTCTTTTGTCAGGTTACGTCACTTCCTCCACTTTTGTCCACAGTTGGTGCCAAAGAGATGAAGGCGAGGAGTAAGAAGAAGAAGAAGACACAAAAATAAATATAATCTCTGAACCTGTAGCGCATTAATACAATTTCTTCCTTTATATATTTAATGGTGACTTTTCTAGGCCGTCTTTTTAATATTTACTGTACATTTAATAATCTATTCGGCTGAGGAACTCAAACAGTGAATAAGTTTTTAACCATATAAATTAAAAAAAATTGTAACGTAGAACCCATATTTGAATTTCCACGTAGCGTTATTGCTTTTCCGTGGTAGGCCTGAAAAAGTCTCGCTAAAGGGAGACGGAAACGTCGCTTCTGCAAAATGTACTTCAAATTAATCTGTTTGGAGTGAAACGAATTATTTACATGATTGTAGCGACTGGACCTCGAATAATGCACGCGAAAAATTACGCCTAAAATTCGTCACAATAAAAAGAAACCCTGTTACAAGTATTAACACGGCGTTTCCTTTTCCTCCGTTTGAAACATCATCGTCATCCTCATGAGGTGTGAGTGAAATCAATCCACCCCCAAAATAAATTATACAACAAGAAGGAGTCATAACACATTCAATAAAACGACGGCCAAAAAGTCGCCGCATTAAATTTAGGCACTGCTTATTCTAAAAGCGACGTCGCGGATCCCTTATTTCTCCTCCTCAAAATGTAGCGACAACACAGTCATATTTTGGCCCCTTTGACCCCCTCAAAATATTGCTGAGGTAAAAATAAAAATTAATAACACGTGAAGAATTCGGTTACGGCCGAAGGAAAAAAAAATGTCACTCTTCAATAAATCCTCATAAATTTCCGTCCGTGACTCAATCACTCCTTGTAAAATTTTAATAAAGTCGGGAAAATTATGTTGACACGAGGCGATATTAACCAATCATGTAAAGTACATTACAACAACACGACGTTTCGTGCCTCAAGTGCAAATTTTTTTTTTCAGTAAAACTTTGTGCGCAATCTGTGATTCTAACTACATTTTAGGATTATTATTTTTTTGGCGTGTGTGAGAGTCCGTCTTAGGTATTCTATAAATAGGGATGTTTTATTTCATTTACTTCAATTATAATTATTTTTTGGGGATGTTGTTGTTCCAAACAGAGAAAAGAAACGTCGTGGTTATAGTTTAATAAATAAATAAATAGTTTTTTTTTTAATGTGACGAATTCTGAGCGTAATTTTTCGCCTACATTATTCGAGGTCCATGTAAAAATTAGTTTTAATCCAAATAAATTATTTGAAGTACAAGGCAGGGCCAAACAAGTCTACAGCACCGTTTGTAAATTTGCAAAAGCGACGTTTCCGTCTCCCTTAGTGAGACTTCCTCAGGAATACTACAAAAAACCATAACACCACGAGAAATTAAAATAAGGGTTCTATGTTACAATTTAGTTATTTATATATATGAGGAAACATGATGATATTTACTGTTTGCGTCCCTCGGACCATCTGCAGGAGACTCGCCCGTCCCTTTATTTAATGTTAAATTTTAGATTCGTAAAACTACGTTGCTATTTGATAACACAATTTAATATTTACAAACAGGCGTAAAGTAAGTGAGGAATAACATGAACGACGCCCGTGCACTAAAAACATCATCTCTGCGACATTCATCACACGCGTTATTTATTCTCTCTGCTGATGGGATCATCTTCACAGTCTCTCTCTCTCTTTTCCTTGACAAATCACCTCTTAGCTTAAAATACCGCTGAGATTGAATTTATTATTTTTATTTTTGTTTATTTTTCGGATCCCGTAATAACAGTTTATTTTCACCCGTTTAGGTTTCATTTTTATTTTTCCATCATCATTCACCTTTTTGATGTCAGGGTTAATTAAATAAAATGTAAAAACAAATTTCCGACAAATTTCAGACTTAATTTTTTTTGAAAAAACAATTTCCGCAGAGGACAAACACGGGTTACGTTATTGTCCTAATAATCGACACGTCAATCGTGACACATTTAAAATACAACGACGACGACAACATTTGTGAACAAATTTTACGACATTTTGGAAACGTTTCCCCTGTATGACACGGCCCGGTCCTTGCTCGCCCACTCCTGCCAAATATAAACCCTCAAAATTGGTCGGAAAATTTCTTTTGCTTAACATTGCAAAAATACAACCTTTTTAATTCAATAAATATTTTTTTTTCAAAATTGATTTCCATCGAGATGCGAATTTTTATTCTATTGTCGTCGTCCAAGGAAAAGGAGGCGCAGAGATGTCACCTGTGCAACGTTATCTCTGAAGCCAGAGTTATCACAAAACATAATAAAATAAAAGTCAGCAGCGTATAAATTTATCGCTGTTTATTTCTTTTAAAAAAAACCGGCGTTTCGTCTCCGTTTCGCGAGACTCCCTCAGGTCTACTACAAGAAATGGAAATTAGGGGGTTCTTCCTTACAATTTTTTATATATATATATATATATAACATGGTTAAAAACGTATTCACTGGTTGAGTCCCTCAAATGTACAAGAAAGAAAAAAAGACGGCCTAAAAAAGTCAGCATTAAAAATATATATAACTATTTATTAACAGGCGCTACGTTTCATTTCCATTTTTGAGACTCCTTAATTATGAAGAATGGAGACAAAACGTCGCTAGTAAATAGTTATATATTTATTGGTGTTTCATCACTATTTTTGCGAAACCTTAATGATGAAGAAGCCTCAAAACCGGAGACGAAACGTCGCTTTTGGTTAATAAATACTTGTATACTTAACGCTGACTTTTTTAGGCCGTATTTTTTTTAAAATTTATTGTAAAACATTTAAATCGACGTAATTATTAAAAGTATGTATATTTGTGAGGCCTGGAGGTCACGGCCGAAATAAAACGGAGTCGACGGCGTAAAGGCGATCAATTTTCAAGTTTTGAAACCACTAAGCCACATTTAATTTATTGTAATATTGTGATATTCGCCCGAGGAAGAATAAAGTGTGATATATGTTCCTTGTGCCGCGCCGCCTTTTACTTATCTGTTTGAAAGTCAAATATTGAGACACGAGGCAAGAGGGTGAAACGTTTTCTGTACCTTTTTATTTTCTTTTGGCAAGTTGTCACCGAATTTTATTTAATAATAATAGTTTCCGTTTTATGGAATGCAGAAAAGGTTTCCGTGAAGGACCTCACGTTAACCTCTTTTTAAAATTCCATTAATTATTTTAAAAAAAACAACAACAACATAAAAAATTATAGCGGGTGGAAAAAATATATATATAAACACTTTACAATTTCCCAACTTGAAAGGGGGCTTTATTAATTTCTTTTTTCCAAAAAAAAGAGTAATTATTTTAGTAGATGAGTTAAATCAGCCTCTTCGTCTCTTCTTGGGTTGTTATTTTTTTTTTTTTAAAAATATTTAAAATACAAAACGCGTTTCGTCTCTCTTTTGAGAGAAACTTATTCAGAGGAACCCGAAAGATATTTTACAATGAGATTACATTTGGTAACACGTAGTGAAAAAAAAAATCCCTAAATATAAAAAGCAAAAATTTTACAACATTAAACCCGTGCGTTGTATATTTAATATATTTCACCCCCCAAACACACACACTACATATAACTTAATGTAACCCAGAGTGTGAATTAGCTGTGGACAAGTGTCAAATGTGAGAGAGACACACACGAAACGTTTAAATTATAAATTTGTAAAGTGGCAAAGAAGAGGGGGGGCGGGCTTCCTTTCTTATTTTTTGCAGTGTGTGTGTGTGTGTGTTGGTACATTTATAAAGCGAGGTAAAGTAAATGTGTTGGATTGTAACTATTTTGTGTTTTGAGGGATCCGCCACGTTGGCCCTCTTGAATTTACATCAAGTTTTCTTTTTTTGAGGGGGTGGGAGGAGGAATTTGAGAGTGAGGCCGTAACTTGGCCCCACCCCTCATCAATACAATCATTACTAATTTGTTGTGCTGTCGCAGAGGTGTTTCGGGCCTCCGTCGTCGTCGTCATCGTCAGCATCTTTTGACACGTCCCAGTAGTTTGCCGGCAACAAAGGGCATTTCGCTTTCACTCCGACAAGTTTCGGGAGTGAGGAAGGTTTGGGGGGGGTTGAACTCAACTTTCCCTTCCCTTCCCTTCCCTCCCTCTCAGGGTACTGAATGAATATTTATTACACGCGAACGATTGCGAGCTCTCGGAGGTAAATAAAGATCAACGCGACTCGGGGAGGAAAAACTCACGGCCGCTGTCATTAATTAATTTCCCTCCCCCTCCCCTCCCTCTCCTCCTCCCCTCCCCCTCGCTGCTCTTATTTCTCACTCCGGCGGGAACCCGAAAAAAATAAATATATTAAGATAGGAGGAGGCAAAGTCACACGCCGCCGCTGCGAGGCTAATTTAAGACGTCACACGCTACAAATACACGTCCAGAGTGTGATTTGTCAAGGAAGCAACTAGGATCCCTCCCTCCCCGCCTGACAAAGATATTTCCTTCCTTTTTTTTTTTCATGTAGGTAATTTCCTATCCAAAACTTTGTAAATTACACCTGAAAGGAAGGAAGCAGCGAGGTCATCATCTTCTCTCCTGGACGTAAGGAGACATTCCCTTCATGACGTCACACGTTGGTGGTTCCACTCTCATCACACAACCCGTATATTCCTTAAATATACTTTCCAGCGCCAATTCTACAGCAAAACCTCTGTATGTATGTATATATATTATTTATGAAATATTAAAGTTTGTAAAGCGAAACAACTGTCCTGTGGACAAGCATCTCTCTCTCTCTCTCTCTCTCTCTCTCTCTCTACACCCCCCCCGGGGATGCAGCAGCCTTCCTCCCTCCCTCCCTCCCTCCAGTAACTACAAAGAGCTGCTTCGTGGTGAAGCACACAGTAAAACTATTCTTTTTAAATGGCGGCCATGCTGCTGCTGCCAACCTTGTAAAAAAAAGCACATCACCACATATCTTTAAAATTCCTATTCAGTTTTATTTCTGCTCTTTAGTTTTGTTTGTGTTCGATGTGTATGGCGCTGCTGCTGCTGGAGCTAAGGACAGTTTCCTTCCTGGTCCAAGTAGTGGTTCAAAACTCCTCCATTATTGCAGTGTTCCTCAGTGTGTGTGTGTCTCCTTGTGTTGTGTTTATATTGAATTTTGTCTATATATACGTATCCTTTTATTATTTTATTTTCAAGTTTATTTGTCTCTAATTGTGTACTTTATTTTGTTCATTTTTAATATTTAATGTATGACCGTATCCTCGTGTTTCCTCAATGGAAACAAGACAATAAATCTAAATCCAACGTTGCGAGGTGAAAGTAACAATATGGCCAAACTATTATGTTACATTTGTTAGTTTGCTTGCTTGATGAAGGACGTTCCGCCGCAGGTAACTGACTTTCCTCACCGAGTGCAACTTCCTTAGCCTTAGGGTCGTGTGTGTGTGTGTGTGTGTGTGCAGGCTGTACTTTATGGAGCGCTTAATTTGGACGTGTCGCCGCTTGTGTGTTGAAGGTCTAATTTGTCCGTGTTTATGGAGTCCTGACGGGTTACGGCTGCATAAATATTCATGGTTTTGCGCGTCGCCTCACTCACGCCATCTTGGTTGCGCGCGCGGATGGATTTATTGCGGTCGAGTCGCCGTCGTCACGCTGGTAATCCTCCGCCAAACAGTCGGCTCAATTTAATTGGTATTAATTTATCGAGTGAGTCTCGAGTGAGTCTCTCTCTCTTCTCCCCTTCAGACGCGCACGCAAATTAAAAGGAGTCAAGTTAGGGGAACCCCCGCGGGGCGCGTCGCCGATTACACCACATTATCCCCCCCCTCTAACAAGCTGGCGCAACTTTGCTCTGGAAATATTTGGTCGGTTCCCCCCGCGGTCATTGTGCCGTCGCGGGGTCCTTTGTCCCCCGTCTGTCCCGCCGCGTGCGTGTATTTCCATTCACACTTTATATATATCACGTACACGCTCCCCTTTCTATTTACATATTCTAATTTGTCTTCCAGGTTTTATCGCCCTCCCTCCCTCCCTCGGCCCGTTTTTGTGGCAGCCGGGATTTTCAGAAATTGACTTCTCGGGAAGAGGACAGCGGGCCAGCTGCTCGTCAACGCGGCGCCCCCGATAATCAACTTCCTCCCGTTGTCAGGTCCTGGTCACTTGTTACCCCCCCAAAAAAAGAAAAACTCCCCCCCAGGGAAGAATTAGGAAAGTCACACCTCAACAACTGGCTACCTTTTAAAATTTTATCTTCAAGATGTAATTCACGATTTACTTTATATATTTTTTTCATTATCTAAACGCTTCCGTTTTAACGTCTGATTTTCGTAACAACAAGTGAAAACAAAAATTTTTCCGACCGATTTCAGACTTTATATTTTGACAATTTCCAGCAGAGAGGTACTTTTTTTTTTTGAGGTTCTGCCTCGTGTGATAACCACCTGTTATCATCAGCAAACATGACGAGACTCGCCATGTCAGCGCGTGGTTGTTTGTCAATGACGTTTCTCCACCACAACGGGGGATAGAAAAAGAAAAAGAAGAAGGTATTCGAACGTTGTTGCGCTGTTTTTCCTCTTTCAAAATTGTTAAAAAAAAAAATTTGAGTTGTAATGTCTTTTGTAACTAGTAACAATCCTAATTTTAAGAGTTTATTATTTTTGGTCCGAGTGGCGATGAACCTGATTGTTTCTTTCCTTGAGGAGGTCTGTCAGGGATCAAAACAGCGACATCAGCAAGTCTGTCCATCACGACAAGGCAGAAGCCACGTTTCGTCTCCTCTTGCGAGACTTCCTCGGGCGGGATAATTACAAGACATAATATAATACAAGAAACCTGTTGTTTTTTTAAAAAAAAAAAAAAGAATAGAGACGTCGGTTTTTGTGATAAGTTTTATAGTCGCTGTTCACTTGTTTGGGCCGTCCCTTCTTTCATTTATTGTTGCGGTCAAGAAATACTTAATATTTTGCAAATTTTCCCGATTTAGAATTAAGGAGGAGGAGGAGGAAGACGAAGGTCCGGGGCAACAACATTCCCAGTACCTTTCTGTTTTTATTTACAAGAGAATCAGCCTGTTTTCTGGTGCAGGCCTAACCTTATGAAAGTCACCAACAAAAAATATGATGTTACAGAAATCTCTCCTATTAATAATTATTTTTTTTTACAATGTTACTAAGTAATTAACTAAACAGTAGAGCTATTATTAGAGGATGGGTCAGGGAAGAAACGCTGTGTGAATATGGAAGGGAATGAGTGTGAGCAACCTCACAACCTCATTTAAAAATTACCCAATTAATAAAATATATGGACGCGTCGCCAGGGTAATATATATATATATATACATACATATAACATATGCTCGCGGCTCGCGCGCACACACACACACACACGATTATTCCGCGTCGCACTCTTTTAACGGTAAATTTAGGTCGAGTACCCGGCGTTGCTCGGAATGTAATCAAAGTATTTATTGTCTTCCTTGAACTGACGACCCGCAGGAGCGTCGTCACTTTCACACATCGCCACTTTCGGCATACACACACACACACGCACACACATGTATATATATATTAAAAAGCTGACGCTGGTCACAGAGGATGTTTTAAGCAGACAGGGGTTAAATAATAACTAAGGTGGAACGGAATATCTCTGTGTGTGTGTGTGTGTGTGTGTGTGGTCACCGCAACGTTGTGAAACAGTCTCTCTCAATCAAGAGAAATGGCAAGAGTTTCGCAAGGTTAACAACTCTGTTGGAGCCTAACAGGGAGAAGACAGAGCGAATTGTTGCAATCATCTTCCTCTGGAGCACAATATTATTATTATTTTACAACAAAAAATGGCAGAGTGGGAGAGAGAGAGAGAGGTAAAGGAACGATCTCGAAACGTGAGGGCAAATATTTCAGTGCGCCTGTTCATAAGACAAAAAGAGAGAAAATAACTGACCTGAACAAAGGCAGGCCTCATCCCGTGGCCGTCCTCGTCTCTATGAGCCGCGCTTTACTTACTCCTCTCTATATATACCTTCACTGTTAAAATCTTTCATCAGAGGAATTTATACATTAGAGTGGCTGCTCTTTTCTTTCTTCCCTTCCATATTCACACAGCTCTGATGGAACAGCGTTTTTTCCCTCGCACCTTACCCTAATCCATCCTCTAATAATAACTCTACTTTTTAGTTAATTACTTAATAACATTGTAAAAAAAAATAATTATTATTAATACAAGAAATTTCTGTAACATGTATATTTTCTGCAGGTAAGGCCTGTCCTAAGTAATGAATAAAAGGAAGCGAAGTCGTCCCAGGGGCTGCTACATGTTTATTTCGTGCCGTCGTGGAAATGAGCCGCGCTTTACACTCTACATATTGGAACTATACTTGTCGGGCACAAACAGGGAAAGTCTTCCATCATATATATATATATATTACTCCTCTGGGAATGTTGTGTGCATTTTCCCAGGCTCGAGAGCAAGACTTTGCCCCCGGACCGTCGTCTTTCTTCTTCTTCTTCTTCCTTCTTAATTATAACACGGGAAGAATTTTTAAATATAAACTTTTTCTTCACCACGATAAACGAAAAAAAAAAAGGGGGGGATGGCCCGAGCAACAATTATTCACCGGCGTTTATAGAATATTTATCACAAAAGCGACGTTTCCGAGACTTGGTCGCGCGCGCTCGCCTCTGTACTGCTGTGTTACTTAATTTAATATCATATAATATTGTGTCTATAAGGAGCAAGAGAAGAACACGCACATTGCTTAATATTGGAGCACGTCTGGCGGTGTCTTTCTTTCTTACTTTCTGTAATTTCGTGTCGCGTTCTAAACAACGCCATCCCCTAACAAATCCTCACCCCCGTAACCTTCAGCCCTTACAATTACTTTTTACAACATAAGTAAATATATATATATATATATATGTGTGTGTGTGTGAGAGACAGACGAGCTCCTAGGGCACAGAAGGGCCGGCCCCAAAACTTGCGCACCCGTGCGGCCCGCGGGGTTACTTTATCCTCCACACTGCAGCGCGGAAAAGAAAACCGCACGACTTTCCGACTAGACATTCATGTAGATATATATATATATATATATATATATATATTGTATGCATGGTAAAAGACGAGCACGAGACGGGACTTGAAAGGAAGAGGAGCGCAACACGAATCTCATCACCGCCCGCAAAAAGTAAAAAATACCAAAGAGGCGAAAAAAAAAGAAAACCTGCGCAACATAATAACGACTCGTGTGTTTCAATCCTTTGAAATGAAGAGCCGTGCGTGGAGATTACGCGGGTGCGTACACAGGCACGTGAAAGCACTTGATATCTTTTTAACGGATTAAATAGAAATACTAAAATTTAGCATAAAAACCAAACACACGAGTTCACAAATGAGTTGATGAAACGCGTCGCATAAGGTGAAAAATTGAGGAGTGTGAGGGAGGGCAAGATAACCCGTCGCCGCCACAAGCGAAGGTAGGCCGGCCGAGTGAGTGACGAGGACGTTGAGCGCCATTTATTACGCGCCACATAATAAATATGGCTTTACGGCCACGAGTTACGGACTTGTTTGAGTTCGAAATGAGGGCTAATAAGTGTTAAAGGGCATTTATTTATTTACATAGAGGAGGTCGCGCATAAATATAACTCGGCGGGATGGTTTATCGGGTGTCGGTCCGCTCTCATTTGACTTTCATGTCGCTCGCCCGTAAGATATGTTAAGCGAGGGACGGAAACGACTAATGCACTACAACGCGCCGCCGCTTCCGGCCGCCGTTACGCAAGCGAGTCCTAGCGACGTCGTCACTCTTCTCGTCGACACCTTCCTTCACTTCACAGCTGTTTCGCGCTCCGCTTAATCTACGCACAATGCGGCGCCATCGATTTCCTCTTTACGGCGGTCTCGTGATCGATACTTACGGAGGTCTGCGCGTAGAGCGTGGCAGGCGGCGGAGGTCGCCCCACCGCGGTCACGTCCGTCAGCATGGCGAGCCTCGGCGCAACTGGCGGCCGCCCAAGGGCCCCCGCGGTAGCTGCGCGCGCATCTCTCCCCTCCCCTCCCCCACCCTCCCCGGCCGACCAATGGCGCGTCTCGGGCCCCGCCCCTCACGCCACGCCACGCCCCTCCCTCGCCCGCCCCTCCCCTCCCTCGCCCGCTCCACGGCCGCTGCTGGCGCCAACCCAATCGTCCGACCGACCGCTGGAGGAATTTCCTCTCTCTCCAGGGAAGGTTCCCTACCCAAGGTGTCGTCCATCGCCCGTCACAAAGGATTCACCTCAAATTGAGAATTTCGAAAGAGACTAACAAGAAAAGTTTGTTGTTCTTCTAAGAAAAAAGGAAAGATTATAAACAACTACGGATAGGATGTTGCAGCTGCGAGTATTGTACCCCCCTTTTCTGGCGATTTGCATTGCAGATACATGCACGTCCTTTCGTCCTGCTCGCATCTGCGCAAAATGGAAAACCTCCCTCCTCTTCTCTCTCTCGACGCACAAATAGTCTAAATTATCGATCCCCCCCTTTAAAGCTGGTCGCCGTGGGAATCCGCCTTATTTTTGGCAAGTGAGACAGTGTGCGTCAGTTGCGTGCGATGACAGTGTCAGCTGCGGGTAATTACGCGCACGAGAGAGAGGGAACAAAGAGGTGAAGATAGATCTGCGGTCTCCCACTGTTTGGACAATGGACACTTAGGTTAACCCACAAGGGGGTGGGGGTGGCGTGACGCAACAACCAAAATCAGATCTGGGGGAAACCTCAAAACCGCGACAAGGTACGTCATGCATTACACCAAGACAAAAACCCCCCTTCTTCAAACCAAAAATAAATAAATATTTTACGGGACAATAAAAGGGGTTTGCTGTAGGAGGAGGATGAGGAGACGAGTCCTAGGCAGGACAGGGACAAGGGCGAAGAAAACGGAGGGAGACGGACGCCAACGAGGACTGTCACGGTCATGTTGAAACGAAAACGCTTGCGCAAGATGAATGACACCACAACAAAGTGAGTTTAGATCAGCCACTTTTTTTATTCTTAAAACTGTTAATCGTTTAACATTACAACGTTTCGTCTCCCGTTTGAGGCTTCTTCAGGTAGGTGTACATGGAAGGGGGAAAAAAAGGGTCTTACATGAAAGACGAATTGTTGTCATATTTAATAATACCTCCCACACCCCCCTTTTTTTCACTTCCCTTCCTATGCCGTTAAAGCGGAGAGTCGCCTGTTAACAACCCAAACCCGAAATAAAAAAAACTGACAAAAAGTACAATTTAAAAAACAAAAACGAATTACACTTACGACCTTTTTCTTTCTCCTAACACTATCCTCCTCGTCGTGCTGGGGCGCCCTTCCTTCCTCCCCCTATTATGTGCCCTCCCTTTCACGTTGGAAACCCTAGACATTTGCAACTTTCCCATTACATATTCCCTGTTTTAGAGTTACTTATTCGTCCTCGTCCTGTTAATTCCCGTCCACTTGTGGCACTTGCCTTGACACGTACCTTCTATTTGTTACGGGGGAATTGGTGTCCAGTTTAGAGAGACGATGGACCATCTTCCTCCCTCCCCCTTCATCTGCTTATTGTGTAAAAGAACAAGAACAAGATGAGAAATTATTTTTAAAATCGTATTCCTTCCCCTGTAAATCATCTTTGTTCTTTTAGTTTGTCGACAAATCATCTTCGCACCGGACAAGCTTCAAACAGCAAACTCCAAATATAAGGCGTAAAAAAAAGACCATTTCTTAAATTGCCACGGGTCAATTTGTACTGCGAAACATAAAATTTTTTTAAAAAAAAAATCTCACGTTTTTCGGCTAAACCTAAATATAAATTTTAAAAAAAAGAAAAAAATATCCATAGAAGAAAAACCAAAGATATAGGAAGCGAATTACAAAAGTGAGCGACGGAAAATATCAAGCAAAACGTAAATTCCAAGGGGGGGGAGGGAAAATTATTGCGGTTACAAACTTTGACGTTCGAAACGATACGACAAATTCACTTGTTTCCTAATCGTGTGAAAACGGGGAAAACTATCTTCATATTTGAAGGGGGGAAATTTGAAACAGGGAAATTTCGTCGCTAATTAGGGAATTTTTTTTTTCGGTTTCCACGAGGATCAAATAAGAAAACTCGAAAGAGAAAAGAATTTTTTTCAGGTCGATTTCAGAGGAGAAAAGAATTGGGGGGAAAAATTCGCCATTTCTTAAATCGCCACCGGGGGAAAAGGAATTTGAAGTAGAACACGCCGTTAAAAAATATTTTGCCACGTTTTCAAACTGAAATTTGATGAGAAGAAAAATGGGAAAATAAAGGAAGTGAATTAGAAACGCGGGCGACGGGGGAAAAAGTCGCCTCAAATAGGGAAACGGAACATCAATTCCCGGGGGGAGTTTCCTAGTATTACGTGTGATGATGAGGGGGAAAACCCGGGGAAAACGCAACGGGTGAAACGTGGATGTTTATATTTGCTAGAGTTATGAAGATGGAAAAGAGCCGGTGGAAACGTTTCCCTCCTCTAGTATTTCCCTCACGTAAAATTTCCCAATTTATTTCCCTTAACCAACTGCCTTATATTTTCCTTTAATCAAAAATATTTCCCAGGGATCTTTTCCTTTTCCGCCCACTTGTGCAGGAGGATTAACTCGGGAAATTCGTGTTTCCCCCTGCCTTAGGTTGGAAGGACGAGTTTTCGCCCGTCGCTCTAAAATACTACACATGATATTTGCCTTGGTTGTTTACAACATTGTCCATGTATATATATATATATACTATTTCCCCTTGTCAGGAAAAATATGTCGCTTTTTCTTTACCGGAAAAATCGAGGGAAGATAAATGAATTTACCTTCTACCCTGCAAAATAGCACACATTTTTTTTTAAAGAGATAGAGAAGGAAGGAAGGAAGGAAGGAAGGAAGGTAATTTCCCCCCCTCTATTTTCCCTTCTCCTGCTGAATTTTGGTGTCAGGGAAACAACTAGGATATTCATTACACAGGGGGAGAGAATAATCAATCAGGGAGGGAAACAGTGTCCAGTTTAGAGAGACGATGGACCATCTTCATCTGCTTATTGTGTAAAAGAAGAACAAGATGAGAGATATTTTTTAATTTTTTGTTTTTAATTCTTTTTTGTTGGTGTAAATCATCTTTGCTCTTTTATCTTTGCGCTTAAATTGTATGAGCAAAATGCCGCAGGGGGAGAGAAAAGACCTTCTCTACCCAGCTATATATACATATATACATATAACCTTCCTGTGAGTTATTTACATTACTGAGGATGTGAGGTTGTAATTGTTGTTCCTTTCTCTCACTGAATCCGTAAATTAGGAAGGAATAAAAACGCGGGGAGGAGAAACAGTTGAGGAGTTGACCTAAACTAAACCCGGGAGGGCAGATAATACATATATAAGAGAAACATCTCTCTGGTTTGGAAAAGGAAACTTGTTAGAGAAAGAAGAAGAATTTAATAAATGTGTAGAGTAAAGAGAATAGAACCTGTAGAAGGTCAAGCAAAGGGATTAACCCTGTAAATTGTATACAATATTTTTGATTTTAAAATTGTCTGTACTGTATATTGCAATTAGCGCAACTGAGAATCTGTAAAGATGATAGAAGCGTGTCTCTGGATTGTGCCGGACTCGGGTTCTATTCCCGCACCACGCAAAACCCTCCCTTTTATTTTTCCATTTTATAAGTGAAGCAAGGTTTGCGCAAGTAATATTTATTTTCTGACCTTTGACGTTTCAGCCGCTAGGAGCACCAGGGGGAGGTACCAACATTACAATAAAACAACAACATGTCGCGTCAAGAGGGAGGAAATCCTCCGCGTCTTTCCAGCCTCAAACCACGGATAAGTGTGGGTTGTTTTTTTTTTCTTTTCAAATTACTTTTCTTTCTTTGTTTCTGGTTTTTGGGGGTGGGTAGGTTGGCAACATCACCTCGACACACTCTCAGAGTTTCCCTGTGTTGCGCGTCTCGGAAGGAAAAGCGAGTAATTACAATAAAGCCGTAATCGAGGAAGGAGTGGGACAAGGATCACTGTCCGTGCAAAGGGAAGGGAAGGGAAGATATTCTAGCGTCATGATAACCAGGAGCTTTCAAGCAGAGTAGGGGGCTCAAGGAAAAGGCTTGCGTGATGGGGTTGGTGCCCCTGGCATCCTCAGCAGAGCCACGCCAAACAACACATGTCAATCTCCTTCCCGGTCGATGGCGTGTGTAAATTCCCCTCGGGTCAGTCTCAAGATGACGGCAGAGCAAGCCGTCGAAACGTCACCGTTTATATCTCTCAACCCCCCACAGGAATTTATGCACCTACAAAATTAATTTGAAACGGTACAAAACAAAATTTATATGGAAATTGTTTGAAATTATGACAAAAACAATTTCGTTTTTTTTTTCTCCTAAATTGTTGCACAGACCCTCGTGCAATTTGGTTTTGTTGTTGTGGTATTGAGTTCCCTATTCCGTCCGTCTCCTGTTCTAACGAGACCAACGCGGCCCATTAATTCAGATGCTCTGTCTCTCTCTCTATTCTGCTTACAATCACATTTTACCCGAAAACTCCTGCCGTCCACGTTTCGCACCCCAAAATTATAACAGCGCCACGCCGCACACCAACGTTTTTAGCAGCGAATTCCTCTTCCTCGCCTTTCCTTTCCCTTCCCTTCCCATACTGCAATCCGTCGCCTTCAGTTTCCAATCTAATTTACAATCTCTACACACAAAAAAAATTTTCTCCGCGGATTCATAATTTCAAAAAAACAATTGCCATAGGCAAAAAAATATTTTTTTTTCGGTTATGTTGGTTTTTTAAAAAAAAAATGTATAGTTGGTAGAGCTGCATGTAGCAAGGTCCCTGTGTTCCCATTCGCGTCTTTCTGGTAAAAAATTGTATATTTTCATTGATGATTTTCAAATAAATTTTCGGAAATCAAAATTAAAATAAGGTTTGGCCTTTACTTAAGTGGCCGATAAAAAATGGTAAGGAAAAGTTACCGACATTGTAACAAATAGAAAATTCGTAATTGCAACGAAATTCAATATATTCCTGGTATGTTTGGAGGTGATTCCTTTGCAGAGTTTCACAGCACCACTGTGCAGCCTCATTATTCTTTCCTTCTTCTGTAGACAATATTTGAGGGTGGTCCTAACGTTACCCGTGGCTGTCAGGGTTAACAGTAACAGGGTCGCTAGGGTGAATATTTCATACACACACACGCATAGTTTATCTGACAATTAAACGGCCCTTTTTGTCCCCCCCCTGGATATTTGTTTTATTTAAGCATTCAACTACTATTACTACTACTACGTTTCGTCTCGCATTTTCAGACTCCTTCAGGTACTCAAACGAAATTTGCAACTTTGGGTAACGTGAAAATAAAATAAAAATTTGCAACATTGGGTAACGTGAAAATAAAATAAAAATTTGCAACTTTGGGTAACGTGAAAATAAAATAAAAATTTGCAACTTTGGGTAACGTGAAAATAAATAAAAAATTTGCAACATTGGGTAACGTGAAAATAAAATAAAAATTTGCAACATTTGGGTAACGTGAAAATAAAATAAAAATTTGCAACTTTGGGTAACGTGAAAATAAAATAAAAATTTGCAACTTTGGGTAACGTGAAAATAAAATAAAAATTTGCAACTTTGGGTAACGTGAAAATAAAATAAAAATTTGCAACTTTGGGTAACGTGAAAATAAAATAAAAATTTGCAACATTGGGTAACGTGAAAATAAAATAAAAATTTGCAACATTGGGTAACGTGAAAATAAAATAAAAATTTGCAACTTTGGGTAACGTGAAAATAAAATAAAAATTTGCAACTTTGGGTAACGTGAAAATAAAATAAAAATTTGCAACATTGGGTAACGTGAAAATAAAATAAAAATTTGCAACATTGGGTAACGTGAAAATAAAATAAAAATTTGCAACTTTGGGTAACGTGAAAATAAAATAAAAATTTGCAACTTTGGGTAACGTGAAAATAAAATAAAAATTTGCAACATTGGGTAACGTGAAAATAAAATAAAAATTTGCAACTTTGGGTAACGTGAAAATAAAATAAAAATTTGCAACTTTGGGTAACGTGAAAATAAAATAAAAATTTGCAACTTTGGGTAACGTGAAAATAAAATAAAAATTTGCAACTTTGGGTAACGTGAAAATAAAATAAAAATTTGCAACTTTGGGTAACGTGAAAATAAAATAAAAATTTGCAACATTGGGTAACGTGAAAATAAAATAAAAATTTGCAACATTGGGTAACGTGAAAATAAAATAAAAATTTGCAACTTTGGGTAACGTGAAAATAAAATAAAAATTTGCAACTTTGGGTAACGTGAAAATAAAATAAAAATTTGCAACATTGGGTAACGTGAAAATAAAATAAAAATTTGCAACTTTGGGTAACGTGAAAATAAAATAAAAATTTGCAACATTGGGTAACGTGAAAATAAAATAAAAATTTGCAACTTTGGGTAACGTGAAATAAAATAAAAATTTGCAACTTTGGGTAACGTGAAAATAAAATAAAAATTTGCAACTTTGGGTAACGTGAAAATAAAATAAAAATTTGCAACTTTGGGTAACGTGAAAATAAAATAAAAATTTGCAACATTGGGTAATGTGTTACGGGAAAAAAAATTGTTTTTCTCAAATGAGAGACGAAACCTTGTTATGTTTAACGTTTAAATTTTAAAACAAGTATCGGTGAGGCTGACCTAACCCATTTATTGTACATTTAGTTGACAGGTAAACTATTTAACCCCGCTTTTGTAGTATCCAAGAAGGAGAAGAAGAAGTCGGGGCTACGTTCCGTCTCCCGTTCCATCCTTGTTCCAGGAATATAAAAAGCTGACCAGCCCTCCGAGGAGGACCTTACTACAGCAACGAGAAGAAGTCTTGGAAAGCAGTGCAACAGCAGCTGGGGAAAGTGTCGCTAATGGCGTTTAGGAGTTGCGGGAAGAGATGGACGATTGGAGACAACATTATGAGGAAGCCGAGCTGGGCGTTATAGGGCCTTGGCCGCAGCCATTATATGCCCAACAGATTCAGAGAGAGAGAGAGAGAGAGAGAGATATTTATTCCCGTTGCATTGCGCAGTGTTGCCAACGTTCGCAGAGGTCGTGACGTCACGCCCGGGTGGAGAAAGACGCGCCCCGCGCAAGCCTTTTCATCCCTGTCGCCCGTGACGTCACCAGCCCCGGGGTGGGGGGGTTGTTGGACGATGACGTCACCCGCCCCGCTTTCTCCGCGGGTGATTCGCGCGCGCAGGAATGTGCGGCGGCGGCGAGTTTCGCAACAACAAGATGGCGACCAGCGCCTCTTTCTCACGTAACGGGGCGATTTCTTTGTGGGGGTAGGAATTTCCAATCCAGATCCCAATTAAGCGATAGGGCGGCCATGGCGTACCTGTGCCCCTAATTACAGGGCACGCGGGCCTCCACGAACCCTCCCCGGGACCTGACTTGACTGCGGGGGCGACCCGTATTCAAATTATCCTCCCCCTCCTCCTCCCCCCCCCGCACATTACAATTACGCCGCGCGGCGCTGCGCTGCGCTGTGCTGTGACACGGCGGCGCCATCTTGACTTGACTCGGTTTCCGCGATAGAGAGAGAGAGAGAGAGAGAGAAACCTTCCTTCCCCGGGCGAGGGACAACAACAAGAAAGGGGGGGAGGGAAGAGTTTTTAATAGCGCGGTGGTTCCCTTCCTCGCACTCTGTAATTATAATTCTCCTCCGTCTGTCCGTCTGTCCGGAGCAAATGATTTAACGACTCTGCGCCGCCGAGAAGGACCCTAACGATTTTCCCACACGGGAGGGAAATCGGCGATATGTGCGGCGCTGCAAGATGGCGGGCGCCTCGCTGTAATCAGCGACGACCGTCGAGGATTCCTGCGCCCATTAGCGGCCCCGCCAGGTGGCAGACACGTCAAATTCGATTTTAATTGACCGTCGGCGGCGCCAAAGCAACTCCTACCCTACCCTACCCTAACCCGTGGGTGCAGCCAACAGGCGCCAGGCTAAACACGACGCGACGTCTCGCTCTTGCCAGATCGTAAAAGGGATATTTGGAGGGAATGCTGCACAGTAACCAGAGCAAGCCTCAATATTGGTTGCACGGGTGGAGTCAACAACCAACTTCTCAACACCACACTGTGTGGGACAGACGACTTTGAAAGGAAACAGACAAAAGTGCGCGTGTGTGGGGGTGAGAACGCGAGAGGGAGGCGCAGGATGGAATACCATAAGAGGATGTGCGCTAGAAGTGGAAAGGCTTTCGCAAAGAAGGTAGCACGGATCGCATCGTACTTGGGACTGAATAGCACGACGACAGCGACACGAGGCAGTCAGCTGTAAATGGAGAGAACAAACCAGAAATCAAGGAAGGAGTAAGACTAGGATAAAGTGCACGCACAACGGAGGAAGTTGAAAGAAGAATAGGCTTGCAATCCCCAGGCTGGAGGAGGAGAGCGAGGACTGACCACGCAGCTGTAAGCAAAATAGGGGGAGGTCAAGACAATAGCGTCACGATTACATTTACAATTTTTGGGAAAGAATTTAAGTCCGGTCCTTAGACCTGCGTCCCTCAATTACAATTCCTGGAAACATTACATTATTAAATAACGTCGTACCTCGCAGCTTCACTAATCTTCTTGTTGATTGGGTAACAACAAGGACATGAGGGGGAGAGAGTGTGTGTGTGTGTGTGTACATGCAGTATAATAGTCTGTGGCTGCATCGTGATGTTAGGAGCAGCAGCAGTCAAGCCATCCTCTGTCTCTCTCGTTAGTTCCCCCCCTTTTTTTTAACCGCCTTCCTCGCCCACTTTGCCTTTTCGGCTCCAACCTTTTCCCTTCGCCGGTCGTCTTTAACCTCCCCAACTCTCCGCAGCTCTGACGTCTGTCTCTCCTCCCTGCTTCGGATGTTCTGCTGCAAAACCGTCCAACTTATTCAGCCTCAAAATAAACGAAGAGGGGGGAAAGAAAAAAAGGGAAAAGCTGTCCGCGTGCGTCTGTGCTAACATTGGCGTAACTCGACTCGGTCAAGTGTTGACGATGGAGAGAGAGAGAGAGAGAGAGAGAGAGAGAGAGAGAGAGAGCTAGCGACGTCATCACCCGGCGACGTCGACGACGCCCGCTTTTCCAGGAACGCCGCGAGATTATCCCAGGGAGGAGGAGGAGGAGGAGGAGGAGGTCGACGAGGGAACCAGTTTTCTGGGAGCCGGCCCGATACCGGCGCAGGTAATTGCGGAAAAAAGGTCAAAAAAGCGGCCCACCTCCGCGAGGAGGAGGAGGAGGAGGAGTACCACCACGGCCGAAAAAAATATATAGAAATAACACAAAAAAAATTCCGTAAGACGGACGAAAACTGGAATGGAGAAAGAGTAATCTCAACGGACGGGCAAAAGGAAGCGACAAACA